>OU898280.1:19981544-20251606 GCA_918026665.1 Diabrotica balteata
TCTCCCGTCTAAAGTGATAGTCCACATAACAAACACTATAAACAACATACTATGACTGAGGTACTTCCCAGACAAATGAAAACAGGCACATGTTATAATGATAGCCAAGACAGAAAAAATAACAGAAAGGGTAATACTAAAAAGAATAAACGAAGAAACTCAAACCCTGGGAATATTACCAAAAGCTCAATTTGGGTTCAGAAGCAAACACTCATGCGAGTTACAAGTGCTTAAATTAACTAAATATATTACAAAAGGCTTCAACGATAAAACGTATACAACACACGCCTTCCGCGACGTCAGTTAAGCCTTTGACAGAGTATGGCACGAGGGACTGCTATATAAAATAAACGAACAAGAGTACAGCAAGTTAATGACGTCTCCTTGTATCATACCTAGCCAACAGAAGGTTCAGAGTTCGGATAGGGGCAACCCTGTCCGAGGTCGGAACCCTGGAGGCGGGTGTGCCTCAGGGGGCTGTGTTGTCACCGTACCTGTACACAATATACACGGCCGACACACCAAAAGAATCAGGATCCCTGCTAAGCCTCTATGCAGACGACACGGCTCTTGCTGTAAGCAAAAAAAAACCCGAACACTGCAGCTAACTATCTGCCGAGAGCACTAGATAGATTCCAAAGCTGGTGAATAATGTGGAAAAATCACTTTAAACACAGATAAGGTACAGGCCGTGGTGTACAGACATCGCAGAAATATACCAGAAAACGAAATAACAATAGATGATACCACCTTTCAATGGGAAAACGACGTAAAATATCTCGCAATAATAATTGATAAAAATTTAACATTCACCGAACGTGTGAAGCAAACGGTATACAAAGCCAAAGCACTAAAACAACAGCTCTTCACACTAATAGCCAGAAGAAGTAAACTACGCTTCAAAACAAAAATGAGAATAGTAAACAGCGTAATTATACCAACGTTCACATACGCCTCCGCTGCTTGTAAACACACCTGAAAAATCACCAGGAAAAAAATCCAATGATTTGACACAAAACCAAATGATTGGAGAAGCAATAGATCTGTCAAGGTATGTGCCCCTAAGAAATCTATACCGAGATTCCGGGCAGTAAAGAATATTTAGTAAAAATTTATAAAAGAGCCTACGAAATATTTAACGGGCTAAGAAACCACCCAAGCAGACTGCCAAGAGAGCTAATAGACTACGACAAAAATGTTAGAACGATATAAAGACGACGTAAGTAACAAATAGCTGGATTCAGAGCAAACCAAGAATAGCCACACAGCAACGAATTTTTAGACAGTGAGCACCAAAGAAAATGGGGCGGAGTTGATGCAGCCAATCAAGAGATGGCTGGTTGGATGAGTTTGGATGGATGTAGCAACTCAGTCTTAACTCAACTAAAATGATAGTACAAAAGAACAATATACACTGAGGTGTGTGCAATATACACCTGGGAATGCACCCTCCGACACACGCAGGCATAGTAGTAGTTTAGATGTAGTAAAAAAAACACCAAACCCAAAAAACATATACACGGAGTGTGAGAGAGCAGTCAGTGTCAGATTAGTAGTAGTAGTTAAGATAAAAAAAAAACCAAAAATAAATCGCTCACTGTCCAAACAAAACCAGGTCTTCTACAAAACATCGAAAGTCATATGCTGTCTCGTCTAAAATTAATAAACCAGGCCTTTTATACTAGCCATCAGGCATAGACCCCTCAGTCAGATCGTATGCTGATCCAAACGCGAATTCCGAGCATCGAGGTCATGTGCGACATACATGGGCTCGGTAGCCGGACCCTACTCGGATGCTCAGCCGGCGAGGAGAACAAAATTCATTTTGTCAAATCGGCGGCTGAGTATACGAGCACACACTCTTTTCGGACAGAGAGTCATCATCCCAGGCTGGTGGCTCTCTGTTCGAAACAGACACTTTTTTCTTTTAAGGTCACCAGTCCCGATGTCAAGTTAGAGTAACTTCTACAGAGTCAGTAAAGTAAATAGGGAGAATTAGCATATGTGTGCTACCCCCACAGTTAAGTGGTTTAACCACAGTCAATAAAAACAGAAGGTTTCCCATTACCCAGGACACCTAAAGTAACTTTCAGATCATAGGCATTCTCACGTTAGTCACACGTTGGGAAAGGGTGAAGGAAAAGCCTGGGAGTCAGATAGGTAACACTTATCATGACATGTGGATCCCACTTTACAATGATATAGACATGTTTCTTAGGGGCAGGGTTAATCTCATATGTGTGTGTATTTGTGCGGGAGGACACGTGACAGCACGTGTCATGGGAAAAACTTGCAACAGCTAAAAACAATATCTATTTGACGATTAATTTGGTCTCATCACTCGTTAAAAACTGGTTGTCCATCAATATTTTCGGGCACGTACTTTTGCATTCTTTTATCTTTCAATGTACTTTTTGGTATAAAATGCATCTTGGATGCTTTATAGATAAACATGCCAGTTTTACTCTCATTTAGGGTCCGACCTAAAAAATAAAGCAGGGATAGCATAATTAAACTGAATAAGAGTTCCAGTTAATGGTCTCAACCTCCGATGAGGAATGTGAATATAAAAAGAAAGGGTTTTGCAATATTTTTAGTATTATTTCCTAAAACATAATCTCACACTTTGTAAATAAATAGGCTTTCTTAAATAATTCCATTGCTTCCGCTATAGACGCCGGTTATGCTGTGATCATTTTGTTAACAGGCGTCATCGATTACGATAAGCATCGTGTCTAGGTCTCCATTCTAAAATTTTCTTGGTCCATACTTCATCTCTGACTCCAGAAAAATGCCATATTCAGTTCCATTTCAGTGTTGGTAATTATTTTATATGCATCAAAAGACTAGTGTTTCTGTTCCATACGATAGAACCGGTAGCACATACTGATCAAGGATCTTTCTTTACAAGCACGTGGGAATATCTTATCTTAAGACTTCTCTTAGTTTTCCGTAAGCCGTCCATGTACCTACCTAAGTCTTATTCTCTGTTGTCTGGTTTTCTCTTCTTAATTTAATCTCCTGGTCCAGACCGTTGTCTTCAAACCTCAAGTTGTTCAGAAACTTTTTATTTCTATTGGCTCCAATATTTTTCCAATTATTGTTTCTGATAGCACTCGTACCGTACCAAAGAGGTAAATCATCCTGTATGTATTTTTAGACCTTTCAATTTCATCTAATTTAACTTTATTTTTATAACAATGACAAAAACTCATACATGCAGTATTTTATATCATTATATTATCGTTATAAAATTCAATTTCGAATGTAATTATGTTTATATTTAAAAAGCATTGATCAAAGGAATTAAATAAACACATTTATTTTTTCGTTTATTTAAAACCTTTCAGGCTATTTTTGTTAATTAAGCAATAAATGAACATCGTTGTATATGCCAACAATAAAATAAACAACTACACACAATATTGGTAGAGAATCATGATGGGTGAATATTTGAAATCTCGTATTTAGAAATTAAATAGACAGATAAAGAATATTACATTGATGGCCGGTTTCACCAACAATTAAAAGAAAAAATAGTAGTCTATTCCAAACTTTTTCGTTTCTAAAAAAGTCTCGACAGTTTAATAGTGTTTAGAAAACAAAGAATAAATAAAGAAACTTTTTTGCAGAAATACTTTATTATATACAAAAGTGTTATTGTTACGGATCTGTTACATTGCGCATATTTTTGTTTAAACAAAGATGTATGCCACATTTCGATTTTCCATAAAGAACATCTGATTTATATCCAAATTTATGGAGTTTCTTCTTCTTCTTTCTTCTTATATTCTTGGCTTTAAACCTATTTCTTTTTCATCATTAGCCTTCTAAGTTTTTTAAAATGGCGCACCATCTTTTTCTTGGTCTGCCAATACTTCTTCGTCCATTTGGTGACTTATCCCGTGCTATTCATACTATCCTATCTTTTGCCATTCGACTTCTTCATCAGATGACAACACTAGCTCCTTGTCACTGTCTTGGAGATAGTTTTCTGAAGTTCTAGATTCTTGTTTTAGCTTTTTAGTGCGACTGGAAATTTCTTTTGAGGAATTCAGTTCTATATTATAAACTTCTGATGGTCCTGCTTCAGGTTTAAACCCTTCTTCTTTAAATCTGTCGCCACAACACTTTTCCCGGTTCGACATTCATTTTTGTTTTCTTATAAAATTCTACTTCCATACGAACGGTCGGCGTTGGAAATTTGCATGGGAGTGAATCTGTGAAACTATTACATATGTCAGATAATAAGTAAGAGAGAGACAGAAGATGATATATTTTCTCTCTCTTTCTCTCTCGAGAATAAAAATGTTCCTTTTGTATATATATTTAATATTATATATATATATATATATATAATATATATATATATATATATATATATACATATATATACATATATATACATATATATATATATATATATATATATATATATATATATAATATATATATATATATATATATATATATATATATATATATATTTGATTTCAGTTGTTTTCCGGGTTTTTTTAGTTTTGGTTTTTAGAAAAACCATTGTTTTGACGTCGTTTCGGCAAGGTCACACTTGCCATTGTCAAGTCAGATTAGTTCTACTTCGTCTTGATGTTTCAGGAGAACTGATTTCTCGGTCGCTGCTCGCTAATTTTAAATACCTTGAAGCGCTTCTTGTGATTGGTCCTGTGCGCAGAGTGGGCGGGGTCTTCTTCGCTATTTTAATTTCTACTTTTTATGCAGAATTGGTTTCCACGTATTTGGGAGTCTTTGGGCATCATTACTGGTATTTAAATTTTTTGGATGGTTTTCGATCTCTATGGCCTCCCGGTTTGGCCTTATTTTCGATGTTGGCTAGCATTGTTTTTCCACTTAAGTCTATTTTGTGTCCTGTGTTGGTGGCATGTTGTGCTAGAGATGAGGTTTTTTCTTTTGTTTCGATGGCGTTTCGATGTTCTTCGCGTCTAACTTGTATCCTTCGATTTGTCTGTCCGATGTACGATTTATCGCAGTCCTCACACGAGATTCTGTATACACCTTGATTTTCCAATGCAACTTTTGTTTTTGCCGATGGTAATATGGTTGCGATTTTTTTGTCGGTGTTAAAAATAGTTTCTATTCTGTTTTTACGTAGCACTCTGCTGATTTTGTCTGTCGTACCCTTTATATAGGGCAGGATAGTTTTTCCGACTGGTTTTTGTTCTTCTTCTGGATCTTTGATTTTGTTTCAGGATTTCTGTGCCTTTTCAATAGTATACATGGAGAAGCCATTTTTTCTTAGACCTGTTTTGACTTTTTGCATTTCTTCGTTCTTATGTTCCTTATCTGCCAGTTTCTCAGATCTTGTTATTAGGGTTTTTATTACCGAATTTAATTATGCAGGGTGATGGTGTGAGTCTGCGTGTAAGTACCTGTCAGTATGGGTTGGTTTTCGGTATACTGTGTGTCCTATGCTTCCGTTTTTATTCTTATTTCATTCTTAAGACATTTCTTTGGCATCCTATACTTCTAGTATTAGCTCACCAAGTTTTGTTTATAAAGGCCTCCGTATTTTATGTTCTCTGCCACAATGCCGCTCTCCCCGGGACTTTTTTAATTTTCCATATCTTTTATTATTTCTTCAATTTCTTCTATTGTGGGCTTTGGTATTTCTTCTATTACTATTTGAGGTTTAGGAAAATAACAATTTTCTTTAGTAGTCACTACGTCATTTAGCATCTCTTCGAAATATTTTTTCCACCTTTCACATATTTGGTCTTCGTCCACTATCAGGTTTCCTTGCTTATCTGTTACATTCATCGTTCTTCCCTGGTACCCAGTTTTACCGTATTTTACTTTTTTATAAACATTTTTTGTCCCATTTTTCTTGTAATTTTATTCAATGCGCTTAATTTTATCATCCATTTACTTTCGTTTCCACTCCCTTAGATTCTCTTTACTTTTTTTTTCGTTGTTCGGCATATCTTTCTAGGTTGCCTTGTTTTTGCGATCGTAAACTTTTTAATCCCAAATCTGATCTCTTTTTTAACTCTGTTCTACATTCGTCATTGAACCAGTGGTTTTTTTCTAAATCTTTTTGGTCTTGGTATGTTTTTCGACGTAGCTTCCTTTATAATGTTTGTCATTTTCAAGAACTTTTGTTGTGTATTACTCACAGTAGTACTATTTTGTTTGGTTTAGGTTTCTTGTATATTCTTTTGATAATCCTGCGCTACCCCACATTTTCGCAGTTTTTCAAAGTTAAATTTACGTTGCACTTTCTTTTTCCGTTTACGCTTTTAATTATTGCTTCTTTCATATTAATTCTAATCAAAAAATGATCTACGTAAGCCCCTCTGCACGTTTTCAATTCATGACGTGAACAATAAAACTTGTTTTTAACAAAAAACGTTAACATAAATTAAAATACAATCATGTTAGATTGTTGTGTAGTTTAGAATACATAAAAAAAGAGTACTCGTAAATCTATTTTGACAGAGATTTTGTACTTACCGGGAAAAATTTTATGATGAGAAATATCCTTAAAATTATTGACTTTGTTTGCATGCCGAAAACATAGGAACCAGTGACGCCAACAACACACACCTAAATTTTCCAGACCCATATCACATTAGCCAACCTGCAAAACTTAAATAGTCCAACGAAAATAATATACATGTTTCGGAAGATTATTGTTATTATTTAGTGAAGTTTTATTCCTATTTATCCCGTTGTTCCTATTTACCACATTTTAAAGTACTCGATTGAAGAAAGAGCGTAGCAGAAGAATATCTGCTATATATTTTTTATTTTATTAATCCAATTTGAATCTAATTTTGGTTGAATATTACACGTAGATCTCTCACGTGAAATGTTCCAACATCTCAAATAGGTGTTACGATTTAACAAGCATGTTAATACGTCAAAATGCCTAATAGGAACAATATTGATTAGCTTTCTCAACAACATAAAGTAATCATCATTGCTCATGCGAATCGAAAATACAGCTTCGTGGGAGGCAGAACACCAAAAAGGTTTTAAATTGAGATGAAGGGAGGAAAAAGCACTACTACATAAATTGCATATGAGTTAAGGAGGTCTGGCCCTTATTTCAACAGCTTCTCGCATTTTCGAGGTTTTAGTCGGGCATCTTCAAGAATTCTCACTCAGTGCCGCGCTCGTGCTGGGGTAACTTGTTATTTTTGAAAACTTAAGTGATTGTAAATATACTTGTTCTTTTATGAAAAGTAAACATTATATACAGTGTTTTACTAGTATGAATATGTATACAGAGTGTACCAAATGTCTGGAAATGCCTAATTTTATTTTAAATGGATGGATGAAATTATACAAAACGGATTGAAAACGGACAGGGTCTTTCTAACATCGTCCAAGTGTAGCTGAATAATTATTTCATCTGGGTACAAGTAATTATAAGATTAATATAATTACTTGTACCCAATTATAATTACTTCGGATTATTCCTTCGACTTTGTTATATTTCTATTAAGCGGTGGTCCTTTTTGTTGTGTGTATTTAAATAAAGTACTTCTTACTCAGTAGAAATGTATTTCAATTATAAATAGTAAACCTTCAAATTGTTTGATAGATACATACAATTACTATTTATTTGCTCTCTGCTTCTTCTTCTTCAGCCTTCATTTATCCAATGTTGGACATAGGCCTCCTCCAATTGCTTCCACGCTTCCCTATCTTTTGCAATTCTCATCCACTGCTTTCCAGCTACAGCAGTTATATCGTCTATCCATCTCTTTTTAGGTCTTCCCACGCTTCTTTTTGTTTCTCGAGGGCTCCAGAATGTCACTTTATGAGACCATCTGTTGGTGTCTTGTCTTGCTCTTATATAAGCTCTCTGCTTATATAAGAAAAATATAACTTACAATAGTTAGTCTGTGATCTGATGGTTCATCTAGTGGCTGCTTTGGTCGACAGTTGAAACACAAAAGAAAAAAGTCTCTTTGCAATCTTTCGCAGAGTCAAATTTTGGTGCTGCAGCGAAGGGTAAGACGTAGGAGCGCTGGTGCCAGTTTGAATTAAGTTCTTATAGGGATACACCCTTCTTCTTCTCCTTCATTTTTTTTGGGGTTTCGATTGTATAATCATTTATCCAGTACATGTAAGGTTATGCTCGTCTTGCTCTAGGCAATACACGACGAGGTTAAATTTCTGTTTACTGCTAACTGACAGCTACGTCAATAAATGGTCACATTTTTCTATCTACTTCCTGTAATAGAGAGGGAGGAAGTGTTACGTTGTAACCTCGGAAATCTTTTTGGGTGGTGCTAGAAAGATAACCAATGGAGACACTGCGGACGGCAGCCAGATGGTTGAAGGAGAGCGAGTCGTGGGTTCGAAACTAGCTTTTGGAACCGGGAATGGATCCAACGGAAGAAATAGGTAAAGATAGGATAAGAGATATTAGAAAAGATACAGAAATAAACAAAAGGATAGATGGGTAAAATTACCAAAGATAAGAGAAGATAGAAACAGGGCGCCACTCAATTTTTTGGGGTTAAGGAGAAAATTAAGAAAACCTTAGAAAAGAAAAGAGATAAGAAAAGATATTTAGGTTCAGAGATCAAACCCAAGGAAAGATACCAACAGTAAATTATCAAATAAATCTGGTCAACGCAATATATAAACAAATAATAAATATATTAAGTATTACACTTACTTACCTACGAAACTTAATCAGCCTGATCTTTCTACAGTTCAAAAGCATAGTAATATTTAAAGATAGTAATTGTTCAGAGCTATTATTTTATCAGAGAACTTGTTAGGAGCCGACAAATAAAATACATGCATAAAACAATAACAATATATTAACCACAAAATTATGATGCTGCTAAATGCAACACAGGTAATAAAAATACACAACTATGAAATGGTGTTATATATGTATAAAATTAAGCAATAATGTAATAAAAAGAATACCTTTACCAAGATATATAAGGCAATCATATACAAATATAGTTTGGCGTACCTCGAGATATCATAGGAAAGATAATGAACAAAAATTATAGGAAATACAAAAGATAGCAAAAATTACTTAACTCTAAATTTACAAAAAAAAAAAACAAAAAGGTTAAAGGAATGAAAACATAAACCAAACCGCACTTGGTTAAGTCAATTAACTATCTCGCACTATTATTTAATAAAAAACTGAGACTTGTATGTTCATAGGTAATATTTATAGAAATTTCTTGAATGGTTCAATTACATTCAAAAATCGGCAATCTACAGGTGAAGATATAGATGATACGTCCAGATAATGGCAGGTGATATGATACCATACCATATTACTCGCCCAGATAATTGTAGATAAAGATTACTTACAGTAGATCTTGACGAAGGCAGCTTAATTCACTGAATTTAAGATACTGTACTGGTATTCAACACTGAATTTAATTAGGTATCATTAAAGGTAGTGTAGAACTATATATAATTTAATATAGTCTAAGGAAAGAAAACTCAAATATAAAGTGTATACACACTTAGAAAATAATTCACAAAGACGATACGATAAGAAATAAAGTGAGCAAAGCGTAACACGAGATATTGGCCTTAACTCAACAACGGCCCACCAAAAAGTCTCACGAGATATTACCTCACTTAACAACTGCCCACTAACAAGTAAATTGGTTCCACTCTAAATTTCACCAACTGTCCCTGAAAAAGGAAGAAGAAAATATTCCCCCACTCAAGAATGATAGGACAGTTGTATGTGTTTCTCAGAAGGTAAGGCCTTAACGACTATTGGAAAGTTTGAGGTAAAATAATCGGTATTAACAATTGGACATAAGAAACTGACAATACTTGGGATTAAGTTATTGTCAAAAAAAACGGGCCTTCGACGAAAATTACCAATTTATGAAGAGAAACCGAATACCAGAAAGCAATTGTTCTTTTCATACAGAGTATTAAGACGGAAGGATTAAAAACCTTTCTTAATTAGGGAATTCCATTTCAGCTTGGTGTCAAAATACAATAATATTTTCCTATCGTAAACACGGGGATTCTTACTTATCGGCGTATCGCACGGGGGTAAAAGGAATTAAAAATAATTTGATATATTAATAATAAAAAAAAATGTTACAACGTATATTTAAGGTAAGATTAGACTTTTCTTGATTCCAAAAGGAAAGCTTCCAAACATTCTCACATTAGGTTTATAGGTAATGCTACCTTCGGTCAGAATTAACGATTTTAACGACGTAAATTATAATGTGTTAGGATATCCAGTCTTTTCTAAATTTATTTTTGTTTTTCTTATTTTGACAAGTAAAATTTTTTATAGATCTATTTTATAGAATTTCTTAATTATTTTTATAACTTTGTCAGAGGGTTTATATAGACTACTATATAAAGATATTGGACTCTATTCCTGCTTTTAATAGTTCTAAACACAGATCCATATTTTTGTGTTTGTTTATGGGACATTCAGAGATAACATGGATCACTGGTCCAATGGTTCCGCATTCACATATCGGTGTGTCTCTTTTACATATTTTGTAGCGATATCAAGGAGTTTTAGAGTATCCACTACGTAAACGATCAAAATTTGTTATAGTATTCCTCCCAAATACCCACATTTACATACAATAGTTTGGACCTTTATCTTTAATTTGTAAATGCCATTTATTATAGAATTGTGTTAAAAATTTTTATGTAGTTCTCTGCTATCGTGTCTAGGAAAACTTCAGGCACCCATAAAACCAAACGGATTCGTATTTTAGTCTTCTCTCAACCGTCGAGAGGTACAGGCCGACAGGGATGCCGTGAAATGGGCGGAGCTTGCACTGCGCAGAGTGAGAAAGTTTAAAATCAAAAAAGGATGCACATACCCGAACATTTACGCGTGAATTCACGTTGAATAATCACTGGCTAGATCTTAAAATGTTTGCAATGTTGTCAAGATGTGGATGATCACAGTAATATTGGGAATTTTTAGTATCGTACTACCTAACAAAATGATATTGTTCGGAAGCTATTTGCTTGTGGTAGATTATGCAATTTACTATTTTATTTGGCAGTAAGCCACAATTTAAATTTGAAATTAAATTTATTTGACGACTTCCATTGTTTTTGTTGCTTGGTAAAAAAATTCGTCTAATAATTTAACTTATTTGACTCATTTATATTAATAATTCAGCCATATATTATATCAACATTTTAAAGTATATGACTTTATTGATATTGCCAATATTTTTGATAGGAAATTATTGATATTGCCAATATATATGATAGAAACAGTAAATTGCGAAAGAAAGGATAAAGGAATGATTTTTTGGTTAGGTACAAATAACGTGTAGATCCATAAATAATGATTTGATTCAAATTTATTTATTTAGATATTTACCAAACAGTAGTAATTATGATGTCATTACAATACAGTTAAGATACTTTCACTTTAAAAGATCCTACTTGGAAAACTTAATTAGGGTGGTGTGGGACGACCCACACCACCAACGTAGAGGTATTGCGCCGAATGGGATTCGGAAATCTATTTTATAATTAAGAAACAGAAACTTGAATACCTCGGTCATCTTATGAGACATGATAAATATCGTATACTGCAACTGATAATACAGGGTAACATAGAGAGCAAACGGGACCCGGAAGAAGACATTCATGGCTTCAAAACTTACGACAATGGTTTGGACTAACATCGATCGAGTTATTTAGAATCGCCGCAAATAAAATTAAAAAGCTCCTGGAGAATAACAACAAAAAATATAAAAAAAAAACATGGAAAAAAATGGAGAACAAGTACTACTAAAAAGAATGAATAACACGGAAAAATGAAAATATCCCGGAAGATTGGAAAGTGTCACCAATAATACCCATATACCAAAAAGAAGATAGGAGAGAATGTAATAGCTACCGAGGATTGACGTTGATATGTACATGTATGAAACTCTTCGAAAAATAATAAACAAACTATTAAGAATAATGTAAGAACACACACAGACGAAGGACAAAGTGGATTTAGAAGTTGTAGAAATATACAGGATCATATATATTTAATTTAAAACAGATAACACAAAAAGCGACAAAAGAGAAAAAGCCTTCAATAACGTACCAAGACAGAAACTACGGAAAATACCAAGAGAAAAAGGAATGAACAACAAGCTACTAAGAATATACAATGAGAACAACAATGTCGTAATTAGTAATAATTCAATATCACATACGTTTACAATACATCGAGGTTAAGACAGGGAGGAGCACTTAGCCCAACAGTATTTAGAATATATAAGGACAAAATTATTAAGGATAAAAGAAATGATTAAGAAAATTATGCACAAAAAGGAATAAAAGAACTCTAAAAGGAGAAATGAATAGCAGAGTAGAGAAAACGCTACAATTGTATCTCACAATGTACAATTTATATGCAGGAAAAAAAATATATTTGATTTTTATTATACATATTAATAAATAATATAACAAGTACAACTAAAATAAAAAGAAACAATGCAACACTGTAAAAATATCGAACAGCTACCCGTAGAACGTTTGGCGCACGAATGCCTTTGCTTGAAGTGGCTGAACCCCTACTTTCAAATTTATATATGCGCGGTGACAACTTTATTTCACGAGAACCATGTCTACCAGTAATCATGACAGTGAGGTTTAAGTTTGTAGAAAAAGATGGAGGTCTGTTTGCATAAGTAACTTTTGATTGTATTCTAGTAATTATATTTGCACATTTAAAAAAAAACAAGTTTCTTATACTCCAAATCATTATAAATTGTTGTATTTTATCAACAATTAATGCAAATGCTGCTGATACAGACGAGAATTCTGCGAATGAAGATGAAGATGGATTCGTAAATACTGTAATGTAAGCGTAGCAAGTGAGTGAGAAGTTGGAATAAAGGGATAATGGAACAATAAGTAGCATAGAAAAGATAATAATTATTCGAGATAATTATCATATATTCCCAAATTAAATAAGGGATAATTAATACAGTTAACTTATACATTTAAATTATACAAAGTATAACAATTGACCTAGTTATTGCATTGTTTGATAATTGTTTAAACGTATAAAAAGCACGAAACATTGTGACCCAAATAGGCAGCAATAATACCAAAACTGCAACTCAGCGAACCTACGACCTTGGTACTAGAACCGGCGTTGAAAGTACGACCACAATAAAACAAGAAGAAACGACGGACGCCGGGCAGTTAGTAATGAGTAGTCAGTAATAGCGGGCCACCGTGACTGGGACGCGACAGCGTCCCGTACGCGTCCAGAACGCGGGACAGTCGGTGATTTTCCGGGGGCCGGGTATCTTCTGTCAGAATTCGCGTGTAGTCCGGTTATTGTGGCAGCTCGAAAGTTCGCAACCCTCAACTGACCGAGTTCCAGAAGACTGAACGTGTCGTGGTTGAAGCCCTAATATACACATAAGGTAACAGATTTCTTATACTAACCTGTGTAATTATATTTGTACCTCTGTCAACTTTTCACTATCTTGCTACATCGTCTCCCGACGCGCAGAATAACGTGTTAACGATTGTATTAGGAACTTCAGGGTAGATTCAATATATTGTTGACTCTAATATGGTTTTTTTTTTAATGTTCCTTCGTCCGACTCACTAGAGACTAGGAGAACACGAGAATTCTGCGTATACATATCTCCGGCTTCAAAAGTAAGCCCATAACCTCTACTCTTTACAGGACCTGAGACCGAGGAGTTCTTACCCCTATCCCGAAATCCCTTATCTTCTCGTAAATCCACGAAGACGAGCCAGCCCTCCAGACCAGTGTGACCAGTATTCCTTGCAGCCGCTCGCAGGGTTAGCATCCCTTGAGGATCTATTGTATTTTACATTTGGTGACAGTCTCTACAGGACCCTATACATAGAAGTCCTTAATCCCTCTCCACTTCTCGTAAATCTGTAGAAGATTATTACAATACCGTAACAGGTGCTTAGTTGTACAAATTATGATATACATACATATTATAATTGTTTATTTTTACAGGTATTCAGTTACGAACGCAAGTAGAAATACAACTTTCCAGCAATAAAAGGATCGATACTGACAAGGAAGAGGTGCAGAGAGAGGTAAGTATAACCAGTAATTTTTTAATTTGCTTAGGTTTATCATTTATTTTTATTCCAGTCACAAGCAGTAGTGCAGACACACGATGGAGAAACTACAGCATCGTTTCAACTAAGGCAAAATGAAAGAAAAAGATGCAATAATGAAAAAATGTGCTTGGGTGCAAGGAGACACAGTCTGCAAATTTTTCGTTTCCAGAAGAAGAATATTCTAGGTATGAAAATGTATCATGTCTTGATATCTTCAGTATATTTTGTGATGATAAGACAGTAAACTACTTAGCGAAATAAACTCAACGATATGCACAATTTTTTAAACCAAATTGACCCATGCATTACATCTGGAGAAATACGATAAGTATTCTCCTGCTATCGTGGTACAATCAATTACCATCGAAGAGAATGTATTGGGATACCTATGATGATGTAAAGAACACTTTTAGTTTCTAATTCAATGAGAGAAGTAGAGTTCTGCCGATTCAAAGATTTTTGTATTTCGCAAATAATACAAAGCCTAATGTTAGGGACAAAGCATGGAAAATTCGGCCATTGATTGACAGAATAAAAATAAATGTCTTGAAATTTCTGTTTTTATTTTTCCAACAAAAAATCTATCATATGATGAGTCTATGTTAAAGTATTGTGGTCGTCATCAATGCAAACAATTTATACGAAATAAACCAATCCGCTTTGGTTATAAAATGTGGTAATTAAATACTTAAACTGGATATCTGGTTAACTTTGACCTATACCAATGAAGAAATCTTTTGAAGAAGAAAATTTGGTGCGAATGCTTGAAGAGATAAATCAGTCGGATTTACACTACAACTTACACGTTGACAACCATTCTAAGGACTTAATTTATTTAATTACTGTTTAACTGGGAATAAGCCACAATTAAAGGTAAAAATACGTTTATTGACGTTTCAATTTCCACTTCGGAAATCGTTCTCAAAATACAAACAATAAATTTAATGTGGAAATTGAAACGTCAATAAACGTATTTTTACCTTTAATTGTGGCTTATTCCCAGTTAAATAGTAATTAATTTAAAATGCCACTAGAGAATAGCTTCAGAACAATGTTAAGAAACCGTTATGGGCCCAGCGTTATTCAAAATTTTCGGAGATTGGAAATTTTAATTTATTTAGTTACCCTATGATTTTTGGGGCACGGCACATTTACATCAAAGAAAAACAGAATTCCACCTAGCTGTCCCGTACTCTGTTGTTACGATGGCATGTACGAGTTGTGTTGGTTCAGAATTGGGCAGGGTAAGAAGATTTTGTCATGAAAAAAAAAACGCCAAATTCAAGTAAGTCGGCTTCCCTGTATTGCTGAATATAATTAAAATATGGTGGGTACCGACTTGATGGATCAAGGTGCTTTAACCTCATCATCATTCAGTCTTCTCTTATCCACTGCTGGACATAGATCTGCCTCATAATTTTCCATGTATTTCGATCTTGTGCCTCTTACATCCAATTCCTATGACAACGTTTTAGATCGTTAGTCCAACGTGTTGGTGGACGACCTCTGCTTCGGTAGGCATCATCTCTTGGTCTCCATTCCAGTATCCGCTTTGTCCATCTATTATCTGTCATTCGAGTCACGTGGCCTGCCCAGTTCCATTTCAGTGTTGCTACTCTGATGCTCTACTGCATCAGCCACTCCTGTTCTTTGTCGTAGCTACAAATTTGGGATCTTGTCCCGTAGTGAAACCTACCCAGTAGCAATTCGCAGTAGAAAATGGTACTGGCCAATTGTAACATAGTCGTTGGATGTGGTCATGGCATTTATGTAAAAAAAAAAAAGATATATGCTTGCTTTTTTTTTAGGAGAAAATTGGCCCAAGTTCTTCTCGCAACATATGGAAGCTCCCTTATATACACAAAGACCTAGTCTACATAGAGAGAACTTGCCAGATCTTCGTTTTGATCGCATCGACCATTTAATACACCAAGCAGTAGAAGGCGATGTACTGATGACGGATGTACAACATCTAGACAACAGTGTGCCAAAAATGCAACGTTGGTTTGTGTGTTAATTGTTTCATAGAATACCACACCAGACGATAAAAATATTCTTAAACAAATATTTGAAAAATAATTAAAAAAGTTGATTTCAAGGACCCTAAAAATTCCTTAAGCGCCCATCGTTACCATATGGTAATACCATATAATTAAAAAAAATTATGAAACCGAAAACTTGTTTTTTTAGATTAAATTATTAACATTTAAATCTAATTTGCCCTAAAAGTAAAGATTTTCAAAAAGAAACTTGGTCGCTAATGGGTTAACCATACATAGTGTTTGTACCTCTATTCGGTTTGTGACCTGTCAGGTAAATACATTTATGAAATATGTTCTGATATTACCATGTACAATGAGTTAATCAAGCCTCTCTATTTCTAGATGCTATATTTAAATATTGTTATTTATTATTTAATTAAAATACTATTATTTAAATATTGCCGTAATTGGCAGGTAATTAATTTAATACTTCATGATTTGTGCATATTCAGCAAGAAATAAGCAATGCTGTTATATCATAACAATGTTGTAGTTTGAGAGGTTTGATCAACTGACAATATGTGAACATATTCCACAATTATACTTACCTGACAGGTGGCAAACTGAATAAATGTACATACGCTCTGTTTATGTATCGGTAATTGTGTAATTAATTCATTCCCTGCCACGAACCCTATTTGGATATTAATTGGGCTATTTTGTTTTGTATTATTTGGCAGCATTTATCATAAATCCAAGGTGCATGCAAGACTTGCTGGTTTAGTTTTGTAAACTGATTTTTCAAGCATCCCCAATAAAAATAATTTTTAGGAATAAAATCAGGTGAACGTGGAGGCCATTCAATTCTACCTCGTCTACCAATCCATCGTCCGGGAAATACCTCTTCTGAATAACGCCAAACATTTACACCAAATTTTGTAAAATGATTTTGTACAAGCAATTTACAATTTACGAATTACGAATTACGAATTATGAATTACGAATTATGAATTTACTAGATAGATACCGATCAGTTATACCGAAACGATTTATGAATGAGAACAAAAAAAGATATAATCTAAAGTTTTGTTGAATATCCACTACATCTTCACGTAGGATTGATCAAGTACATGATGCAGGTCGTTCTTCAGTCTTACGTGTATTACATAAGAATCTTTTTAAACGATACAAAATGAACTTATTGCAAGAATTATTAAGTGAAGATGACTTCGATCGTAGATTAGATTTTACTGAGGTAATGATGGATAAAATGGAAAAAGATAAAAAATTCGTTAACAGAATATGTTTTTACGATGAAGCAACCTTTACACTGTGTGGAAGTGTAAATCGACACAATTTAAGGTATTAAAGTGACGTAAATCCACAGTGGATGCGTGAAAACCAAACTCAAAGACCACACAAATTAAATGTATGGTCAGGTATAGTTGGTACTCAGTTAATTGGGCCATTTTTTATCGACTGAAATTGTACCTACACTGATAAACTTGTTTGGTGCCAATTTTAATTAGATATGGGCAAGATGGAGCTCCAGCTCATTTTGGGGTAAATGCTCAAGGTTATTTAAAAGAGATATTTCCAGGACGATGGATCGGTAGACGAGGTAGAATTGAATGGTCTCCACGTTCACCTGATTTAAATTCTAAAGATTATTTTTATTGGGATACATGAGAAATTCTGTTTACAAAACTAAACCAGCAAGTCTTGCAGAACTAAGGCAACGAAAAAGCGATGAATCTCGAATAAATTCTAGACAATCATGGAAAAATGTGGTAGACGCATTCTACCATCGATTAGGGTACTGTCAAATTACAAATGGAACACATTTTAAACACTTGATAAAGTAACCATTGTGTTAAAAATGTTGTAATCTATCAATTGTTACGTTTTAATATAGTTAAAAATAGTTAGTATTGAAATATTTATTCAGACAAATAGGCGTTGGGAGACTTCTGTTTTATGTATTTAAGACCTTTTAGGCCCGGCGCAAATTGAGCACAGCCCACGCACATCCCACGCGCAGCCCACGCGTGGGTTATATTGTAAAACGTGGTTTTAGACGAAGCGACGCATATTAAACCCAAACCACGGCCAGGCTACTGCCAGACTTGGTTGGCGTGGATAGAGTTGTGCTAGCAACACAGTTTCGTGGGTCGTGGGTCTCTACCTAACTTTAGTTATTTTGTTTTGTGTGACCAATTTTTTGTTATTCAGTGAAAATGGAAAAGTTTATTGAAATTGTTCGAAGATTTAGTATCTTGTATGATACTAGTAATGAAGATTACATGAGAACAAAACTAATATTTTTTTATTTGTGCTAAGCGACTTGGATGTAAGTCGCCGTTATAATTATTTAAAAAAAATTAATTTAAATTAATTTTTTATTAAATCAAATAAGAAATATAACAAATCGAGAACTAAGGAAAAAAACAAATTTTCATTTCCTAGCAAAATGTTTATGAACACCTAAGATGAAAACTTCAAAATTAAATTTGATGAGTACTTTATCGTGATGCTCATATTGTAATGGCTTTTATACACTGAAATTAAATTAAAAAAGAACATGAAGAAAGTAGAAAAATAATAAAAAATTCTCAAATTGAAATTTATCT
The DNA here is from genome assembly GCA_918026665.1 of Diabrotica balteata. Taxonomy (NCBI): domain Eukaryota; kingdom Metazoa; phylum Arthropoda; class Insecta; order Coleoptera; family Chrysomelidae; genus Diabrotica; species Diabrotica balteata. The sequence goes on from OU898280.1 coordinate 20,000,257, forward strand.
TGAAAACAAAATACGATCTGGAATTTTTGTATCTTTTAGCTCTTCTGTTGTTTGTTACGTTATTTCAATTATTTCAACAATACTCTGTATAGTATTTTGTTAGAGGATTTCAACTTAGTACTCTCAGCATTGTAAAAGTTTCCAAAAAATTAATATCCGATGGAGTTTTCAAAACAAGCGAAATGAAAGTCGGAATATTCAACGGCATTGTGGCCAGTTACAATATCTGCCTGTTATGCTAATTAGTAATTAGAAAGTCAATATCGGCAAAACCAGCTTATTTAAATTATGAGTATCTACCTGTTATAGTCTTTTGTTGAAGGATTTCAATTTATTACCCTTATCATATATAAAAGTTCTCAAGAAATTAATATCAGGTTCAGTTTTCAATGAAACAAAGATCTAATCTTTAACAGAATTGTGACCATGTAAAACATCTGCTCATTATGCTAATTAGTAATAAGAAAGTCAAATCGGCAAAAGCAGCTTATTCAAATTATATCTATGGTCTTTTGTTGAAGGATTTCAATTTTTTACCCTTAGCATTTGTGAAAGTTTTCAAGATATTTATATTTTCAGATTAGAAATTGTTAGTGGGATATTAGGTAAAAATTAAAAGGTCTTTAGAAAATAAAATCTTTATTTAAACTAATATACTGAAGACAGTCTTTTATCTTTTCGTTGAATGGTATTTGCGAAAACAATCTCCTATGCATAGTCCAGGTTTTTCGTCACAATCAGCACACTCGTAAATTGTGTTTTTCCTAATTTTATGGATAGAACATATTCTACACAAATATTTGACATGGGCGTGGGCTGTGTTCAATATGCGTTAGTATTGAAAAACGTGTACTTGGACTAGGTTGGACCATACGTGGGCTGCGCGTGGGATGTGCGTGGGCTGTGCGTGGGCTGTGCTCAATTTGCGCCGGGCCTTAGACTACATAAAATCATAAGTGTTACATATGGTTGAACTCGTACTAAAAGGGAGATTCCAATAATTAGTAAATATACGGAGTGATGAATTTGAAAAACCAAAGTTACTTATAACATAAGACAAATGGCAAATCTGGCAACATTGCAAATAACAAATATGGAATCTACGTATCTAAAAATAGGTGTACCTCAAATTTTGTATAATTATGTCTAGTAATTTACGACATAATTGGCCGTTTCCAGACTTATGGGCCACTCTGTATTTAAAAACACAAATGGAGCATTACGGTAAACACAATAAATAAACATAAAAACAATTTAGTAAATAAGAACCCCGATTTTTTGTATTAATCAAAACTTCATCTTGATTTATTCGATAAAAAAAATCAGTAAGTACAGTCTTTGGGGATGAGTCAATTTAAGAAACTGATATTCTTATATTTTACATACTTAATTCCACAGATCATTTAGTTTCAACAATATTTTTACTTCTTTGTTATTAATAAGAATCATTGTTATGTACCCCTAAGATCTAACTAATATTTAAAAAGACAAGAAAACTTTAAAATAACTCCACACCAAAACCGATCTCAGCTACATACGTTACGACATTAATAACATTTCCAAATGTTATCGTTTAAAGTCATCAATCAAGTTCCGCAACATCGAAAATTCCAAAGTGACAATTTCGTAATCCTTTTTAAGCCCAAGCCGTAATAAGGGAGACATCTAGTATGGAAAGACAGCTGCCAGTGAAATTGAAACGACAAGAAAAAGGCAAATAAAGCCAATGAAAAAGGGCAAACGTGTTAAGGACAGAGGAACTCCATGGGCGGCACTGTCACTAGCTATGCTATGCTATGTTTAAAATTATTTGAAAGTTTTCACGAAAGCGTGTCGCCAAAAAAAGGAGGATGAAGGTTTCGTATTTTATACCTTTATATAAACACATTTATTAGGTTTTTTTATACTAAGAAAACAATCCATATTTGATTTAACAAACTTTTTTATACAGTTTATTTTGAAGGGGTCAGTATTCCTATTAAAAATAAGATTTATGTTCTGTTCAATATTATGTTTATACCGGATTAAGCTACAATAAAGCCATAATGGTTGACGTTTCGATCTTCACTTCGGAAATCATTTTTAAAACATTGTTAAAAAAAATATTCTGCCAAAATTTGTAACCAACAAAATTGTTAGCGGGAAATTGAGACGCCAAACATTTTAATTGTTTTATAAACAAAAATGAAATTTTAATTATAACCAATTGTGGTTTGTTAAATATTTAACTTAGACATGCCAAAAGAAAATAGTTTTAAAACCCATTTATTTTTTGGTATAATACACTTTGGGCCAAAATTAACCGGCTACCTTAAAAATTGGTAATTTTTAAGGTAAATAAAAGGAACATGTCGACGTTGCGCATATTGTAGCACCGCAAAGAAAGCAAAAAGAAGTCAAATTGTTTGCCGTAGATGTGAAGTGGCTCTCTGTTTAGAATGCTTTGCTTCGTTTCATGAAATGTAAGAACATGTTTGATATACTGATTTTTTAAGAAATAAATACTTTTGTTCATTACTTTTTGCTCTTATTTTGAAAAATACAAGTGGTCGATAATTTGACTAGGATTCAAGCATAGAGTATATTGTCCTTAACGTTCGCTGGTCGAAAAATCGACCACCCCCTCCATCAGTCAAATGATTTTTTTTAAACTTGGCAATATGCTAATTTTTGTACATAAAACTCGTACATATCGTTAATTTTTGAAAACACCGAAAAAAAAATAGTTTTGCGCGCTAAAGGTTAAGTGTGTCCGATTTAAGTGATTTTTTTAATATGTTATATATAGCCTTATTCCTTGACAATATCGTTATCCTAATATGGTTGATAAACAAGTAAATTTTTGTTGTATGCAGGGTGTTACGAATTAAACTGTGTTTTTTTCTTAAAGTTTGCATCAAACCTGTGGAATATTATAGCGCTTATAAAATATTGAAATTAAAACCTATTAATAGCCCCATGTTTTTTCAACATTTTGTTTTTTGATTCATTGGCTTATGTTGGATAATACAAAAGGTAGTTTAACAACTAGCCATGTTTTTCATCAATACAGATGATTTAACTCACTAGCAAAATTAACCCCACCACCTTTATTATTGTTTTGTTAACATTACCTATGACAGTTTGTTTCCTAAATTTGTGACATCGAAGGATTATTGACATATAGGCGTTGCACAACATTGTTGCAAATCGGTTTCCGTGTTCATAACGATCTTGAAACAATTTGTAATTCAAATTAAATTTGTAATTAAAATTGTATTGTAAATTAATTACTATTTAACTGGGAATAAGCTCCAATTAAAGATAAAAATACGTTTATTTACGTTTCAATTTCCACTTCTTTGATTCCGAAGTGGAAATTGAAACGTCAATAAACGTATTTTTATCTTTAATTGGGGCTTATTCCAGTTAAATAGTAATTAATTTACAATGCCACAATTAAAATTGTAATTTTATATCATTGTAAGCGAATTATTGTTTAAGTTAAAATTTTAGTGCTTATTTATTGTTTGTGAGTTTTAAAAATACCACTTGTTTCCAACTGATGCTGCTAGGGCAGTGGCTTTAGTTGATGCTGGTTACAGTCAACGTCATATCGCTGGTATACTCGATGAACGCAGAACTACGTACAGCATGCCATCAGACGATTTCGGAAGACAGGACCGTACAACCGCAGGCCAGGTCAAGGCCAAAACGATGCACCAAAACGATGCAATTCAGTTGGAGATGACCGCTTCATTGCGGTTCAAAGCTAGTAGGTATCTTCTTGAGGTGACAAACGTTAGTGTGAGTAGACAAACGATTAGAAGAAGACTGTCAGGAATAAACTTAAGGGCTTTTCGGTCCTGCTCCACAAAACCGTAGGCCTAGACTTCATTTTGCGCGGAATATGCTAACTGGACTATGGCGGAATGGAAGAATATACTGTTCTCAGATGAGAGCAAGAATAGCCCTTAAAGGTCCAGGACGGGCGCCAACGTGTCTATAGGCGTCAAAAATAAAAGGTTTGGTGTATACGCTATAACCGAAACAGTGGCTTACCGAGGAGGGTCAATAATGATTTGGGGATAGTGTTTCTTACGAAGCGCGTACTGATCTTGTTGTATACAGTAGAGGCAGTGTAAATGCCCAAGTATACGTGCAAGAATGCTTTCCAAGACCATGTCATGCCTTTTGCACCATCATTGTTGATAACTTCAGACTAATGCATGACAATGCACGTTGTCATACAGCAAGATCTACCCATGAGTACCTTCTAATGAGGTCGGGATTCAAGTTCAACCATGGCCAGCACACAGTTCCAATCTTAACCCCAAATTGAGCATATCTGGGACAACCTTAAAAGATAGGTGAAAGAAAGAGTACCAGCCCCTGCATTCTTTGAAGAGCTGAAGACAGCTGCAGTAGAGGAGTGGCACAGTATCCCCCCATCTGATGTCCGGGATATCATGAATGGATTGCCAAACCGGCTCCAAGAAATCTTAAAAAACTAGAGGCGGCAACACCCATTATTGATACCGCAATAGCATACCGTTATTTGTATATCGTGAACATTTATTAAAATTATATTTAGATTATATTAAACTTTATACAGGGTGAGTCCATGAGGAACTTTACATACTTCTATCATATGTAGAGTCCCTCAGGGAGCATATCATGTGGCCACTAAAAATGACAACTCTCTTCTTTATTTATTAACAGGGTGATTTGTGTAATTGACCATTTATTTCATTTTACTTTAGTGTTTTTACGGCTCATTTGATTTTTTAATTTTTGCATTGATACAGTACACTATATTAAGCATTCGACTGGTATTAGCTAAACTAAAAAATTCCAGGACTGACAGTCGAAAAATTAATTTTAGGGATTCGTATTAAATATTACACCCATGTTTATTTTTTTTTTCAAATGCAATAAGTGATTTTCAAAACTACATAAATAGCCAATGAAACGACATATGCGACAATGTTGTCGCACTTTTATTAAATTTTACTCAAAAATGTTTTGAATTATTCCTAAAAATTAAAAATATACAGAGTATTCTCATAAACAAATAAAAGTTTTAAGCAACTTTTGGTATAACCGGAAGAAGAAAATAAATAAAATATTATCAATTAAATAAGTCACTTTTCAAAACACCCTTTATTCACATTTTTCGTAGTTCAGTTCCCTTTAGTTCTCGAGATATTTCTAATTGGCTGTTTATCTGCCACCCTGTATACATTTCAATTATGTACCTACTTAATGGTTCTATTCTAGATCGATATCTGTTAATCCACTAAGTTAACAATCCACTAAGTTAACAGGTATTTGCTCCCAGAAGCTTCAAATCGATCATAATTTTCATCAGAAGTATATTTATGTTGGTCCGATATGACCAACAACTTTGTTAGTTATAACGAATAGAAGGTTAGCTTATATAAACTTTGACTTAAAAAATATGATTGACCGAAGTTTTTGAACCAATGCTGTGAACCGCCGTCTAAGGACCTCACTCATTTCTAACTCTGTCGACCTCGACCAGCTTATTTTCAGTAGTCGTCTGTATACTCACATCTCAAAGGCTGTTCAAGCGTTTAAGGATAGCCTCAGTTAGAGTCCACGCTTCCACTCCATACAGCAGAACAGGAAAGATGTAGCAATATGTCATTCGAAACTCTAAGTTCAATGCTAAGATCGTGACTGCAATGTACGTTTCTCATTTTTACAAAGGCAGCTCGGGTTTATTCTATTCAGCTTTTAATTTTCTGCGGTTCAATCCCAGCTCTCATTGATATTACTGCCGAGATATACGAGTTTCTATACTCTGTCCAGGGTGGCATCTCTGACTTTTATACCGTTATCCTGTATATAGTTTTGTTTGCTAACTATTCATATATTTAGTTTTCTTAACGTTGAATTTTAATCCATAATTATCACAAGTCTGTTTTATTTTGTTCATTAGATTTTGAAGGCTTTCTCCGCAATTAGCCAGCACTAAAGTATCGGCATATCTAATATTGTTGACGGTTACTCCATTCACAATACATCTTCAGTTGTTTCCATTAAGGCTTCCTTAAATATTTCCTGCGAATTAAGTTAAAAAGTAAGGGCGATAGTATACAGCCTTGCCACACTCCTTTTTTTTATATTTATTTTATTTGACAGTTCTTGTTTAACCTTTATTCTTGCTACTTGATGCCAGTATAGATTTGTAAATATTCGTATTTTATATCGTCCAATCCAGCTGTTTCCAATATTTCTAGCATTTTGTTATGTCGGACTTTGTCAAAAGCCTTTTCAAAATCGATTGCACAAATGTACACATTTTGATTTATATCTCTGCATCTCTGTACTAGCACCTGTATACTAAACAAGGCTTTGCTTGTACCCAAGCCACTCCTAAACCCAAATTGAGTATTGCTAATTCCGTCCTCTAACAGCGTGTAAATTCTGCTGTGTATTACTCGCAGGAAGATCTTCAAAACGTGACTCATCAGACTTATTGTCCGATAATCACCGCATGTCTTTGGACGATGTTTCTTAGGTATTGTGACAAATGTCGACTTTAACCAATCAGTTGGTAATATCCCAGTGTCATAAATTCTGTTAAAGAGATTTCATAAAGCTTTAATTCCATTTAATCCCAAAAACTTTAGTATTTCAGCACTTACTTCATCGGGGCCAAGTGCTTTTCCATTTTTTGCCATTTGTATTGAACGTGTAGCCTCACTGTCTGTTATAGATGGATCTGATAAGCAAGCGGTGTATAGTGTTCTACTCTCTAATCTTCAAATAATTTAGAAATGTAGTTTTCCCATTCTTTTAACTGTTCATTGATGTCTAATATTCTGTGTCCGTTTTTGTCTTCTAAAGTTTGGGATACTTGTTTCCGTTTGTTTCCAGCGACCTGTTTTAATTTCTTGTGCAGATGAAATGTATCGTGTTTCTTTTCATATTGTTCAATTTCATTATATTCTTTACTATGAAATTGTGTTTTCGCGTATCTTATCTTCTGCCGGATTATTGCGTGGATCCTCTTGTAGTCGTTTTTATCTTTATTTCTGACTTCTCTTCTTTGATCCATAAGTCTCAGTATTTCTTCTGTCATTCACCCTTGTTTTTTCTTGCTTTTAGCGCACTCAATCTTGTTTCTTGAACAGTCTTTAATATCTAATTTCCAGTTTTCCTCAGTACTTTCCTCTTTGCTTGATGTTAACTTCATTTTTTGTTCTAATATACTAATTATTTCTTAGTTTTACAGTATCATTAACATCTTTTCTCTATCAATAGTATCTGTTTGCTTATTCCTTGCAACTCTTTTTAATCTCAGTCTTATTTTTCCTACTAAAATATTGTGATCTGTTGGTACATCTGCGCCTGGATATGTTTTTACTGCTAATACTGAATTTCTGTATCATGTTAATTTATATACATATGAAGTCTATTTGGTTACGAACAACTCGTTCAGGTGTATCTGCTGGTGATTTCCAGGTGTAAAGACGACGTTTTGGTAGTTTAAAAATTGCATTTGTTGAAAAAATAATATTTTTGGTCAATTAATAAATTGTACGAAACATAAAGTTAAGCTAGTTAATTTATTCAAGCCATAAAAAATGAAATGTATATGACTGTAAAGAAAAAAATCAATTGGCATAACTTACAAATTATTACCAGCAAAAAAGAAACACACTTACCCCTTTTGAATCTTGTAGACGTCAGCTGAGAAGAACAGCGTTCGAAGTTTCGGCGTGGTATCTGGTTGCAGTACAGAAATGGTCGACGGCCGATGAGGATTTTTCGATGTACTCAACACAATGGGTGCTTGCGCCCCGATGTCTAACTAATTTTTTATCCCGGCAAGGGATAGGATTCTACTTAACCCATTAGTGCCTGGAGTTACATATATGTAACGCAGGGTAAGATTTAATTTATCCATTGTAAATTTTTTGTAGAACTATTAAGGAACAGATGGCGGCACGGTTCACACGGCAGACATTACTCTTCACGCCCACACAAGTTTTGTTTAGTTTAGTTAACGTAGTTGGTGCTAATAAGGTGTCAAATTTATACTTTTTTTTACAAAATGGAACCTGTTATTCAATTCGAGTAAGTATATTAAAATTATATTTAGAATAATTACTATAACAATTTTTTTAGATTTGGTTAGTAATTTGGTCATATGTTAATGTAATTTAGAAACAATCTCATACTTTTAAATATTGGGTGATTTATACTTATCAAAAGTTGAGTGTTGCATATATGTAACGCTAGGCTTTTATGTGTAATTGCCCATTATTTTAGTTATTGATTTATTTACTGACCAAACTGACTAAGAAGAATTCTGGGGATGAAGGCGGTGGTACTATCGATAACTTACAAACTAAGTCTCAATTTCGTTCAAATGTAGAGGTTAGGCTAATAAATACAAAAATACTATCATCAGATGTACACGAAGTGGACCAAGAAACACTTCAAATGCGATTGCCTCAACAAATTGATTTTAGAGAAAATGTTACTTGGGTAGATGGAAACCTCGTTATTTAGGAGTCGGAAACATTTCCTAAATTTGGTTATGAACACTTAAAAGAAAATACTTGTATCAACATGTTCGAAAAAATTATTGATATTGAATGAAATCGTAGGCTTCCACGGCCAGAGTCAGAATTATAGTTTATTCGTCTTCCGGGTTTGGATCGTGTCATTTGTGAGTGACCCAAAAGTGGGTTCATCTCGACGTTTCGCTACACTTGTATGTAGCTTCTTCAGGAGAACAAAGAAAAAGAAAACAAAAGACAGGAAGATGGGTAGTTAGCAACGGTAACTCAGTTACTCAACGCAACCTAGAGGCGAATACTAACTACCAAGATGGGCATTTGGTCACAGTAACTCAACTACTCAACGCAGCCAGAGGTGAGAACCAAATGCCAGGACAGGGATTCACGTCCAACAGCTCAGAACACTAACGCGTCGAGAGGCTGGGAGTGAATCCGACGATTACACACACTTCATTGTTGCGTTGGTTCTCTGTGTTTTTTGGTATAGGTGTCTTTGTTTTGGGTATTGGCATCCTGTTATAGGCTTTTGCCTCTTCAGGATGTGGTTCTTGGGTTGTTGGTGTTTGGCTTCTGGTTCTTTGCTTCGTGGTCTACTGGTGGGTGCAGCCAGGGCAATCAGCGGAGAAAGGTAGTGGTCGGTTCTTTTCAGAATTGTTTTCTAAAAAATATATTAGTGAAAGTTAGTGAATGTTAAATTAATATATGTACAGAATGCAATATAATATATGTACAAATACATGCATTAATATGTTAAATAGTAAATGTGTTAAATGTGTTATCGCGACGCGTGAGGGCAGCTGCGGCTGTATCCTCAAAATAGACAGGTATCATTTGCAAGTGGGATCGGGAAACCGCAGAAAACCGATCCCCCCCTGTCTAGGCAAGCTCGAAGTGAGCAATTTAGCTTGAATACGACGAAAATAGAGGGGAGTTGCCTCCTGTATGTCAATGTATTCATCAGGGAGTTCGTTACTGGCGAGTTCCAGTAGAATTGCGGGTAGGTGTGGGATTTTGGGTTTAGGATGTCTGGTGAATACATTGCCGTGGGAAGAGCAGACAGTTTTTAGGATGCGTTGAGCTCTGAGGTTTTGGCTCCGGATAGTGCGTGTAGTATAACTTCTGCTCAGAGAGTGTAGTCTCTCATTTATGGGCTGGATATTAGATAGTTGATGAATGAGGGCTGAAGGGTAGTCGTTTCGTTTGCCATTTCACTCTACGCAGAATCCTCCGCTCTAGGCTTAATAGGTTTTCTTTGACTGGTTTTGGTATTATATTATAAATGTTTTGATCGGTATTCAAAAATAGGTCTAATAAAAGTTTTGTATGTGAAAATTAATGTTCTAGAGTGCGTGGCCCCGAAATTACATCTCAAACTATTGAGGAGACTCAATCTGCTCCTAGCCTTAGCACAGGCGTGAGCTCAAGTCGGCCCTCCAGTTCAAAGTTTGTGTAAACTTCACACCGAGGTATTCGACCTGATCACGGAGTTGGAGTTGATCTCCCCACAGCGTGAGATAGTTTCTTTCGTTAAAGGAGGCCGCGCGTACGCTGTGTTTAGGTGTCTGAAAAGAATCGTTTGAGTTTGTTCGGATTCAGGACACTCTCCATCGCCTGCACCAGTTTTCGACTAGTCTAAGGTGATTTTGAGCATTCCTGAGAACAGAATCAACGTTCGTTGCTGTAGTAACCAGAGCAGTATCATCTGCGTAAAGTAGAGTGGTGGTTCTGTTACGAGTAGTATTGGGGAAGTCGCTGTTGTATATTATGTAAAGTATGGGTGCCAGTACGGAGCCTTGAGGTACTCCGGCTGTTGGAGTAAAGAAATCGGAGAAATGACCACGTTTCCTTAACACGGACCAGGCGATCAGAGACGTCATTGATTGGATTAGTCTGACGAAAGGAATTGGTAGTCCAATGTTCAATAGTTTCTTGATCAGTCCCACAATGCCAGACTTGATCAAAGGCTTTTTGAACATCGAGGAAGATACCTAATGCGAGTTTGCTGTCTCGCTACCGCTCTATTTATAGTCACGGTGACCTGTCGTCGTCGGGATGTATCGGCACACTCCGTGGCGCGAACGTCAAGAAGCGCGCGCTGGCCAATCATGTGGCTGCATCGTGTAGCGGGACCGGACGGCGGCTCTAGACTGAGATTCCAGATGGGAGACAAGTAGTATCCTTCCTCTCGATTGATATTATGTGGATTTTTTCGGATCTCTAGAGATTCGCTGATTTTCCTGGAATAAAAGAAGGGGCTCTTAGAAATAATATGGGTTTTTTCGAACAATACGGGATGACCGGTTTCTTGGCAGTGTTCTGCAACTGCAGAATGAGAGAAAAGACCTGATCGAATGCATCTTTGATGCTCTTGAATCCGAGTTTTGACGGAACGACCAGTTTCGCCAATATACACATGTCCCCATGAACAAGGAATAGAATAGACACCACAGGAAGATATGGAAAATATGGAATGTCTGGAAAAAATCCATGAGAAACTGGGAACGAGGCTCTTATACTTTATCTTTTGATAAAGACCATGGGGTTATTTAAAAAAAAAAAACAATGTGGTTGCTGTAGCATCTACAAGTTTTAATATCAATCCGCTTGGTCAGGTAAAGAGACTAGGAAAAAGGAACAAAAATACATAAAAATATCCAGACCAGACTTAATTGGGACATCTAATAACTTCATGAGAGGAACAAATTTAATGGACCAAAACATATCATGTTATAGAATTGGTATCTGATCCCGAAAATGGTGGTGGTGTATTAGCTTAGCTTCTCTTAGATGCAGAAATTATTAATGCCTGGATATTATATAAAAAATGTCACGATGACCAATTACCACAGTTAGCTTTTCGACGAAATACAGTCCAGTATAATCTCCAAAAACTTCAAAACCTACCAAAAGAAGCTGGAAAACCAGCTTCGTTTAAATTTAGTAAATACGATAACATAATTTTAGATCATTTTAGATATGATGGTCAAGATCATTTGTTAGTGTATGTTTCACATAATAAAAGAAAACGCTGTGCTGGTGACACCTGTTCTTTAAGAACAATAACAATGTTTGCAAAATGTGATGCAGACTTATGTTTGGACTGTAATTATATATTTTACAAAAAATAATCGAGAAGTTTAGTTTTAAGTATATTATGTCAAATTTGTTTACAGTAGGGCTAGGCGTTACATATATGTAACACCGTGTTTTGACTTCAATTCAATCTAGTTTTTTATTATACAACAAAACAAAAGATTTAAATAAGGGCTAAATTTTGTTCTAAAGCTATTTTCTTGTGAAAAAATTTTGTTTAATTTACTGTTTGTATTTTGAAAACGATTTCCTAAGTGGAAATTGAAACGTCAATAAACGTATTTTAACCTTTAATTGTGGCTTATTTCCCACTTAAATTGTAATTAAGGGCTAAATACCTACTTCTCTAAACATAAATAAAATACCAAATTTGCTAAAAATTGTTTATTCAAATCACAGATAAAATGTTTTGTACATCTATAACATTTACTTAAACAAAAACTGTCTTATCCATCTAGAATAAAATTATGTAAAATATTGCTAATTACACATTTCGGACCAAAATTTTATAAAAATCAGTCGGATAATTTTACAAAATTCCTATTTATATTATTTGATATTTTCGCTAAATTATTTTAAGCTAGACCTTGTAAAGTTGTGGAGGTTTATTTATTTAACAACCTTATGTATTTTTAATTATTTAATGATAAATTTAATAAACAATGCATTTGGGATTTTCCTTTGGTGGTAGTATTTTTATTAAATATTTTATGTCATTTATAATATGTTTAATGGACATCATACAGAATAGTTAGAATAAAGACACCCTATATTTAACATTTTGTTATTATTATTACCAAAAATATTCTGAGGTGTTTTCTCAATTTTGTAACCAGTAGAGAAAGCTGGCCTAAAGCGACATTCTTGGGTAAAACGGCACGTTACAGTTTTAAGTGAACCGCGCAAATCTGGAGTTGCATTCCAGTCCAGAACGTACATAAAATGTTAATATGGTTTACCAATTGTGACACTTAGACTATTCGTATTGTTATTAAACTTCTGTCGATATTTCAGTATTGTTAAGATGTTGAATTTATTAGGCCTTGCTTATATGTCGCTCGAGCTTTTTGTCTCCTTTCATACGATTAGATCTTTTACTTTTTGCTCGATGATTTTAGACGCTATGATATTTCAAACCTTTATAAATGTGTCAGTGTTATAATTCTGAATATAGTGTTATAGTGTTCAGTTCCCACTTATTAATTAGAAAGTGTTTGTGGATACATTATTAGAAAATTTAAGGTAGAATCACAACTTGTACACTTTTGAAATTTACATGTGCGCTTTTTAAACATAAGTTTAAATGTACAGGATGATCCACGCAAGTCTGGTATAGTACATAATCCTTATTTTTAATGGAACACCGTGTATATTTTTATGTTTTTAAAAGTTCCTTAACAACCTGATTTCAACGAACTATATCATGTAGGGTCTATTATGAATAATACAAGGTGAAATTTTAAAGTTAGGTATTTTCTTCAAGACAATGAATTCATAGAATACCCGAGGTAATTGATTGGATTACATTAAAATAAATGCTCAACATGTTCTCCACCTTGTTGTTGGCAATAACACAGTCTCCTATAAAACTCGTTCCGAACTTTGTTTAACGTTTGAGGTGAAATATTCCGTATTTCTGTAGTTATCCTTACTTTTTGAGGTCTTCAATGATAGTTGATTGTGTTGCATATACTTTGTTCTTGAGATAACCTCACAAAAAAATTCAAAGGCGTAAGATCTGGCAACCTAGCTGGTCGCTGACTAGTCACCTTCATCAAATCCACTTATTGAAGAAGATTTCATTCAAGTAATTTCTTACCATTAAAGCATAATGGAGTGTTGCACCGTCTTGCTGGAACCAAACAGTTGCGTGCGGTAGGGTCGGATCTATTGAATTGGGATATAAGTTAGCCAACTAAGGAAGAACATCGTCTCTTAGCATGCTTAAATATTTTTCCGCTGTCAAATTATCATCTATAAATATAGGACCAATAATATGATCTATAATACCTGCCTCAAGTTTTAAGAATACTGAGTGTGTGTCTCACGCATCCCATGAGGATTTTCCGCTGACCAATATCTACAGTTTTGTCAGTTTATCTCTCCGTTCAATGTAAATATTGATTCATCAGAAAAAAGAATTTTGCCAGGAGCTATTTCATTTGTTAATTTTATCCCTCATTCTTTTGCAGAAATCCATTCTACGATCCGGACCGTCTTCTCTTAGCTCCTGCAAAAATGTCAATTTATATGGATGAAGTTTTCTTCTTCTTCATAGAGACACCTTAGGACAGTTGTGTGACTCACATTATTTTAACGTGCAATTTGACGTGAATTTGACGCGACACTTAACAAAATATCCACTTTCAATTCATCTTCAATGAAGTTCGATTTTCTTTTTAATGGTTTGACATATCCAAGTTCTCTGAATTGTGCATAAATTTTAGACACAGTAGCTTGTGAAATATGAGGCAACTGAGGATACCTCTGATTAAATAAGTTTGCTACTTCAACTTGACTTCTACAATTCTCCCCGTAACCGATCATGATTAAAATCTCAATTCGGTGGGCCTTAGTTAAATATTTCATTTTTATTTCTGCAAGAAATTAGTTTTTAATTAAGAATTTATTATTTTAATGTAAAATGTCAACAGCATGTCAACTGATTGATAACAATCCGCATTATTTACAGGTTTAGTTTAATTAGCAGACTATCTATACAGTTTTTACCTATTCACGACAAAAAATGTTAACACGGTTATTAAACAGAAATTTTCCCCAATATACAGTGTACTGACACTTAGAGTAGAAGTCTATTGCCTGTATTTAGCTAATTTAAAATAATACCATAACACGTGATAAATTATTAATTTTAAAATTTTACCTTGTATTATTCATTATAGACTCTACATGATATAGTTCATTGAAATCAGATTGTTAAAAGTATTTTAAAAACATAAAAATATACAGGGTGTTCCATTAAAAATAAGGATTATGGACTATGCCAGACTTGCGTGGATCACCCTGTACATTTAAACTTATGTTTGAAAAGCGCACATTTAAATTTAAAAGTTAACGTGTCCCAGAGTGTTTGATTATTTTTTATAATAAGGACACAAACAATTTTATTCCATAAGTGGTTTCCACACTGTATTTATGTTGTAGTAAAGTTGTGTTTTTAACAGAGATTTGTATCGTTTGTTGATTAGTACAAAATGGGGTTATGAGAAAACGATCCATTTCGGATAAAATAGCATATTATGTCTACGTTGTGCAAAATGGCATATATTATACAAATAAATGTATGCTATTTTAGTCTGATTTATGGATTGAAAAGTCTGTATAAAACAATCAAAACTATGATTCTCTTTCTATTGTAAATCAAGCTATGTTATCTAAGTGATTATGGTTGGAAAATACATAAGAAAAACAAATATGCAAACCTGAACAAACCATAATCAACAAATGGGATGGCTAAAAGCATCAAAAACATACAACGTTCCATTCACAACCTTGAGAGGACAAACTGGTAACTCTATTAAACGAGTTAAAAATAATGAGAAAAGACTTGGTAGATTTTATATCATATTTACAATCGCCCAAGAGAACAAAACTAGTGTAACATTTAAAATTATTAGAAGCTCGATGATTTGGAATGAGGTATGATGATTTGAGTAAAACCGATAGAGTACAACCGGCCACTAGTTCTAGTATTTGTTGACTATAAAAAAGCCTTTGACACCAGCCTTTGGCATCCAGATGGTAGCTATCTTAAGAGCTTTGAGAGATTGTAGAGTCGACTACCGATATACCAGCATTATTCAACATATATATGCCAAATGCCACAACAGCAATAAACCCCCACACCCTTACTCAAAAAATAAAACTAAAAAGGGGAGTTAGATAAGGAGACAATATGTCACCAAAACTATTCAATGCCGCAATGCAGCATGCATTCCAGATGTTAGAATGGGAAAACAGAGGTTTGAGTGTCGATGGCGAAAGGCTGAACCACCTACGATTTGGAGATGACATAGTTCTAATAACCGACGACTTAAAGGAGGCCAACGAAATGCTACAAGATTTACAACGAGTCTCCCAAAAAGTAGGGCTGGAAATAAACTTTGCGAAAACTAAAATGATGACCAAATTAGTACCTAGTGGACCATTGAAACTAGAAAACTGGCATATTGAAACGGTTGACAAATACATATATCTGGGCCACGAAATACAAATAAGTAGAGACAACCAAACATGTAAATTATCTAGAAGAATAGCTTTAGGATGGGCAGCCTATGGCAAGCTAAAAGTCGTGTTTAAGGAAAAGATCCCAATAAAGCTTAAGAGAAAAGCATTTAACCAGTGCGTACTTCCGGTGCTCACTTATGGAGCTAAAACACTGACATTGACTAAAGCATCAATAAAAAAGTTACAAGTAGCACAACGAAAAATGGAAAGATCTATGCTTGGCGTAACTTTGAGAGACCGAATACGAAATGATGAGATAAGGCGAAGAACTGGAGTGGAAGACGTCATAAAACGGATTACGAAGTTGAAGTGAAAATGGTCAGGACACGTCGCAAGACAAAGAGACAACAGATGGACAAAGAAGATTTTAGAATGGCGACCAAGGGCAGACAAGCGAAATCGTGGAAGACCACCTACCAGATGGACGGACGACATTAAAAGAATAGTGACAAACTGGATCGCAGCTGCACAGGACAGAGAAGAGTGGAGACATCTTGAGGAGGCCTATGTTCGACAGTGGACAAATTTGGCTGTGTGATGATGATGATGATGATGATGATGATGATGATGATTTGAAGAGACTGGCTTATGACTGAACAGATGCAAATAATTTCGACCATATCTTTAAAAAAGAATCCAAACGTGCTGGATATGACTGACTTAAAGGCTTTAGGAATATACATCCCAATATTTTATTAAGAAGACCTAAAATATCTCGAATGACATTTAAAAAACCAAATATAGCAACATTTTTTAAAGCATATCAAGAAAATTATCGATAAATAAACTTTTCTCCCCGAACGAATCTACAATGTAAATAAGACTGGATTGTCCACCGTTCTAAAACCACCAAAAATATTTGCTGTTACTGGAAAAAACAAGTTAATACTATAGCACGGGCTAAACGCGGAATACATATCATAATTGTTTGTTATACAAACCCAATTTAAAATATTTATATTTCCAAGAAAAATTTTAAACCAGATTTATTAGAAGGAGCGCCTACAGCTTCAGTGTGATTGTCGCAAGAATCAGAGTAGATTACAAGTAAAATATTTCTCAAATTGTTGAAGCATTTTCAGAAATTTAGTCATACAACCAAAGAATTACCTATTTCGCTGGTTATGCATGGACACATTAGCAACACAAACTACAGCTTGTTGCATTGGTTTGTGTTGCTAATGTAAAAAAAACAAAATTTGTTTAATTTCCTAATGTTTGTATTTTGAGAATGATTTCCGAAGTGGAAATTGAAACACTCAATACACGTACTTTAACCTTTAATTGTGGCTTATTCCCATTTAAACAGTAATTAATTTACTATTTTCATATTTTGACCACTCTTAAAAAATGAGAAAAATAAGTAAATAGATAAACCTCCTACATTTTTATGTACACAAACTTTATGTTAAGTTGGCTGTAAAGCTCGTCAGTTATATTATACTTCATTTTAATCACAGAAATAATTTTTGATTCATATAAATTCAATACTACTAGAGGATAACTTATTATATAGTAATTTGCAAAATAATAATTTTTTAATCAGTATTTGACCAACACGTTCAGTTATTCCACAACTAAAAATTTTTACAGAGACAATCACTCTATGGATTTAGGGCATATCAATCAAAGACATTTTGGAAGATCGTGGAGGGCCTGTACTATGTAAATGAGAGTTTTAACCCTTTCTGTTCCAACGCCGCCTATATATGTTTTTTAAAAAGTGGATCTGTAGTCCCAGCCGCAGGATATAGACGTTCGAGATGTTATGGTCTCAATTTACCGAAAATATGCATTTCTTATAAAATTTTAGAACCATTGGTGGTCCAAAGTCATAGAATTATGTCCGAAAATATTAGATGTTTGCTTATAGATCCGCAAAATGTTGGCACCTTGCGGTGCCAACCGCATTTAGTTTTAAAATACTATTAATTTATACGAAAACAGACAGACGCCCCTTTTAGAGAAAAATCCTGATCCTCTAGCAGAAGCTATATCTCTAAAATTTTGTTCTGTAGTGGAACTGAAATTTTAAAAATTATAAGATGAAAGAAGAATGTGGTTGTGTTTTAACGTCGGTTCTATTTCTCTCTTGTATTTAGGTTTCTTTTTAACGCATTTTTATTTTTAGCTAGCATTTTCGGAATCTATTATTTCTCGAATTATAATCATTGTAGTTGTGGTTGTAATTAGAATTAGTTTATTGCTTTCGGATACTAGTTTATAGTTTAGTAATTTATTATTATAGTCATTAAGTAGGTATATAGGAATTTATAAGTAATTTTTGTGGTTGTGGTGTGAGTTGCTACATTTGTAAAGTAAGTATAAGTAATGTACTTAAAAATAAATAAAAATTTCATTTATTTTTGCTTTTCATTTTATTAGTTTTTTGTAAGTTCCCTTTAGGTCCTGTATTAGTCCATGTGGACGTACAATGGATGTCCCCAATACATCCTTCTTGGCTCGTATATAAGTCCGTATTAAGTTCTGTGTACTATGTACGTCCCCATCAACATCACTGGGACGTCCAGGGGACGTACTTTTTGGTAACATTTAGGTCTTATTGGACGTCCCGGGGACGTCCAAATTATGTAAACGGATGTCGTGGGATGTCCGGACATTTAATGAGGTACATCCTTAGGACGTCCATGTGCTGTTTGGGAAGTTTTTTGGGCAGTCGCCACAGTTAAGTTTGTAACCCCCGCTGTGTAAGTGTTTTTTTTGGCTCTTGTTATTTTTAATATTTTTGCCTAGGTTGTAATTTGTTCGAAAAGCTCGTGTTATTCCTTTCCTTTTTATATATTGGCTATTTTTGTTGATATTTTGCTTGTATATGTATTCGAGCAGAAGGTACTGGTTTTTTTCTCTTGGTACTAGAAATACTAATTTCAGGGCTTTCTTTTATAGTTTTTTATTTAACATTTTATCATTTGTTTTTTCGTTTTATCCGTTGTTTACTGCTATTTAATTAATGATATATAATTCTGTCTCAAATTTGTATTTTGTCATCGGAATTTCTGTTAATCTATGTAACATACTATGCTAGGCTACCAGTTTATGTTGTGTTGGATGGGATGATGAATTGTATACAGTCGTGTCAGTATGGGTAGGTTTATGAAATATGGAGAAGTCATGTATGTTTTTAAATCTGCTAATTTTTAAATCTAAAAAATTTATGGATTGATTTTGTTCTTTTACAATAAAAATTGATCGAATTACCTGTTAGTTCCCGTGAAACATACCAGTGCGTCGTCTACGTATCTCCACCAATATAAAAACTGTTTAAATACGGGATGTTTTGAAATTTTTGTCCAGATGATCCATAAAAATATCTGATAGCAATGGGTTTAGATATTAGGCAAATATATTAAAAAACAAGAGCCAAAACAAAAACTTAAATGTGGCGACTGCCCACAAACTTACATCGGTCAAACTGGTAGAAATTTTAATAAACGAATAGTAGAACATAAAAGGGCTTTCAATAATAGAGAAACAGATTCTACATACGCACTTAACCTTCTAGATCACAATCATTCTTTTTAATGACGAATTTAAAATTCTTCACATTCAAAATAAAGGCCTTAAGCTATCCTTGTTAGAATCTATGGAAATCCACAAATTAAAAAACAGATATAATTCTGAATGACCAACTTGAGACAAACAGCTCTCCCCCACTCAACCTATTTCATTAGAGACTATGTGTAAACGCATGCCAAAAATAGATCACTTGAGAAAGGTAATCAGCCAAAACAGCTGTAGTGATAAGAGTTTAAAATAAATTTTGTGGAATTTTGAAAAGAAAGTTTTCAGTGTTTTATTGTTACATAAAATGAATTTCCACCAAACAACGGTCGAATCCATCAAGGCATTATATTTTTTTAAAGTTATAACTTCTCAAAAATATATTCCGTTATTTTTGGTTATTACGAAAACTCTATCGATCCTACATAAAAATAACACGAGTGAAAATATTAATGAAAATATAGTTGACACTATAGTGGCAGAACTATTCAATTTGGTTAAAATACTGATTTAAATATTATATTTTGCTGATTAATTATTTGGTTTATGTAAACAAAGTAATAAAACCAATGTTCTGTATATATAAATTATCCTACATATAAATCTAAATAATATATAAAGATAATGCAGTATTTGGAATACATATAAAATATAACCTACAATGTATTTATTTGTTTGTTTTAATTCGTACTCTGTATGTCAACGTTAAATATGACAAAATAAAATATATTGGTTTTCAATTAATGCATTTAACTGTGAAAATAAAATTGAACGCAATTTTAAAATATCCTCAATTAAATTAGTCAATATTTATTTAAAAAAAGCTATGAAAAGCATTGCCATTTGGTACCTACAAATTATAATCTAGTAAAAAAAATACGGTAACTAAGAATTAGGTCAGGCCTATATTTTTTGAGAACAAAGCTGTTAGAAACATCAGAATGTAATTTGTCGGAGATAAAAGGCATCGCCGATTGGAGTTTTAGTGAGTGGCTGCACTAGTTACAAATCAAAAACAAAACGATAAATATCACTGGGAACTTCCTTCATTAGTTTGTAAAACGCATACTCTCCTCGTTTGTAAATACGAAGTTCAGTCATTGGCTAATTCTTTTAAGTGAGCCGCGAGCGTTTTGCTGAATAAGATATTTCAGACGAGTGCACGTAGCGCATGCGTCTGTAGCTAGAGAGAAAAATCCAATGTTAAAATCGGTTACAAAAATCGGTTACAAATCGTCAGTGAAAGCATCCTTAAACATTTTATATAACTTATTTGCACTTAACTCTGCTGAAAGCTAAACTTTCTTACTTGTTCCTCATCTATAATCAGATTCGACATAATTTAGCTTACCAAGAAATTGACGGACTGCTTCCTTTTTGGCTCTGAAAAAAGCTTCTCGTCGATAACACCTCTATTTTCTTTGGGCAGTAGACCTTGATTGACGACCTTTCCAATCTTGATAGGCAAGTACACCCGTTGAGAAAGCAAAAAAACTTTTAACAGACAGGAATCATCCGTTTCTGTTTCTGACTATTGTGAAAAATTTTTACAGAAACCGTTCTTTTGCGAATTACGAAGATAGGCGCACCACTTTCCGTTCTTCTTTGGGGCTCGAGATCAGAGATATATTTCACAAGATAAATAAATTCCTACAGCTGACTGTATACCATGTATTACAAAAAAGAGGTTAAATCTTTATAAGTAGGTATATTTAAAAAACCCTTAAAAGGGCTACATCAAATTAACATACGTTTTCGGAATATTAATTCCATCATCAGGTTAAAAGCCTAAAATAAGTATGGCAAATAAGTAAAGCAAAATGGTTATACTTACAGGTTAACATGTCTGTGCCAGTAAAATATTAGAGTAAAAACCCTTTAAAGTAAATAAGGGTGCCAAAGATTATACATATTGTTAAAAATTATTGATGTTTAATATTTTATTATATTTTACTTCAGGTAACGTACACCCATGCCTTACGTAAGTACCACCGTCCGGACAGTAGACCTCTTTAAACGGACTTCAGCTGGTAACTGATTGACAAGATACCTACGAACGGTGTCGAAAACAAAATGTCAATGTACCATGGAGCAGTGTTTGTTATACATAATATTACTACACCAAACGATTCAAAAACTTTAGTGATGTTAAAAATGATAACAGCAATCCAGGTGTTGGGATTTAAAAAAGTTTTTTATTATTGATCACATCTAGTTATGTCACTAGATGTGATCAACATAAACGATAATATCATATATCTAAGCTAATCAGTCATAAATTACACTTTTTAGACCACACTCCATACGATAAAGAGTAACACAGGCTGCCTAATGCATACGTCATTCTCTTAAACATGACCTTTAACTCCGTCGGTAATTTTACATCTTTTATACCCAAAAATTCAATAATAAAAAACTTTTTAAATCCCAACACCTGGATTGCTGTTATCATTTTTAACATCACTAAAGTTTTTGAATCGTTTGGCTGTATTATTTGTTTATCGTATGGCATACAATAAGAACACACAATAAAAAAAAAACAATATAAAACGTTACATTAAGTATTACAAACGAACATCTAATGTATTATTAATATAATGTAAAACATTTTCGGTCGCATTCAGGAACTCATCGAAAACTCCACGGAATCGCCTTCGGGGACATTCTTCAACAATGTGACGGACGGTCTGTCATTGCCCACCACAGTCACACTCAGGAGTAAGGGCTTTTCCCCATCTATATAAGCTGTCAGCACATCTACCGTTGCTTGTTCTTATTCTGTTTAGCGTTATCCATGTATTGCGGATCAGTTCAAAGCCTGGCGGTTTCTGATCGATACAGGCCATTTGATGTGCTTCCTGTGGTGAGCCGCTCTCCAATTGTGTTCTCCAAGCTTTGGTCAGGTTAAAATGTTCCTGGTGTAAGGAGTTGGCTCTTAGCAATCGAGGATATCTGGAGCGCAGTCTGTTTGTTTCGATATCAAACTTATCTTGGTGTATAGGTAGTTGATGGTTAGCCTCAATTTTTCGGCGGTGGAATGTGACTCAGAATGGGAAGCCAATAGTTCGGTGTGGGTCTAATTGTACCTGAGATCATTCGCATTTTTTGGTTTTAATTGAGTGTCAATAATCTTTGTGTGTTTTGTTATTGAGCCATACCGGGAAAGCATATTCAGCCACCGAGTATACAAGTCCGAGAGCGGATGATCTGAGTACGGAGGCTGAAGACCCCCATGTAGTGCCACATATCTTTTGGACTATATTATTTCTCGCTTTTAGCTTTGCTGTCGTTCTTTGAAGATGTTCTTTAAAACGCAATGTTCTGTCCAGAGTCACTCCAAGATATTTTGGTGTTGAGTTATGAGTGAGCAGTCTGTTTTCGAAGTGGATGGAGAGTTTTTTGATGGCTTGGGCATTATTCAGATGGAAACAGCACACTTCGGTTTTCGTTGCATTAGGCCGTAGCCTCCAATTTGCGAAAGTATTCTCCCATAATGGTAAGGTCATCCGCTAATATTGTTTCTGTGATATCCATGTTTATTATGTTTTGCTGCAATGGCCCAATCGTCAGCGTAGCCAAATTTCTGCGAAGTTGTCCTAGGTAGGTCCCGCGATATATAAATTGAACAGTAAGGGTGCCAAAACAGATCCCTGTGGCAGTCCATTGCTGAGCTTCATTTGGAAACTTTTAGAACTGTCTATTGTGACTTAAAAAGGTCTGTCGGTGAGCATGTTATCAATAAGTTTAGTTACCTTTTGACACGGGACGGCACGGATTAGCTTGCAGATTAGTCCTTGTCTCTAGACAGTATCGTATGCAGCTGATAGGTCAATGAAAGCAACGCATGTTTTTTGTTTTCTTTGAAAAACCAGCTTCAATATGTGTTGTTAAGGATAGGTTGTTAAGGATAGGATCTGATCTGTGCAGCTGCGGTTAGGTCTGAATCCTGCTTGCTCAATAGGTATCAATTCAAATACTTTTCTACTAATTCTGTTGTAGATTAAGCGTTCCAACAGTTTATAAAGACAGCTCAGCAAAGCAATCTGACGGTAGTTTTGAGGCTGATTATTTGCCTTTCCTGGTTTTAATATGGATATAATGGAGGCCTTTTTTTAATGAATTAGGGATTTCTCCTGATTTTAACATATCTGTAATAGAAATCAGCCAACCATTTCCTAGCATATTGCTGTATATGTTTGGCTGTAGTAATATTATGTACAATGAACACTGTTCCATGGTACATTGACGTTTTGTTTTCGATACCGTTCATAGGTATCTTGTCAATCAGTTACCAGCTGAAGTCCGTTTGAAGAGGTCTACTCTTAACTTACTGAAGTAAAATATAATAAAATATTAAACATCAATAATTTTTAACAACAATATGTACAATCTTTGGTAACCTTATTTACCTTACAGGGTTTTTACCCTAATATTTTAGTGGCTCAGGCATGTTAATCTGTAAGTATAACCATTTTGCTTTTTTAACCTTAGTCAAAATTTAAATCACGTTTGCTTTAATTAAATGGTTTATACTTATTTTAGGTTTTTAACCTGATGATGGAATTATTATTCCGAAAACGTTTATTAATTTGATGTAGCCTTTTTAAGGGTTTTTTAAATATACCTACTGACAAAGATTTAACCTCTGTTTTAGAGATATATTTCATTAAAACAAGATCTTGTTTCTCTTTACCCTCTGCCAGGTAAACTGCTTGTCGATTAATTTTTATATCGTCGTAGGATACCGTAGCACAACGAAGATTTTTCGAATTATGAGCACATGGTCTGGTCTTCTGTTTTAGAAACATTAAATGAGGATCACTATCGTTGTATTTCATAATTTTTGAACGCCCTCTCTCACTTGTTTTAATGAATCGTTTTTTTTTTAGAACCCACCGATAAATTAGCAACACTATCCATCTTAAAATAACACGCAAATCACAGAAACAACGTTGGCATACAACGAATTCACAACATCTCGTGTAATCGAATGGAAAAGTACTGATAATCTCATACAGCGTGGCATGGCGTGGCTACACTACACACTGTCAGTACAGTTTAAATGCTGTCAGTGCGACCCGTGAGTAGTTTTAGAACTAACGAATATTATATTTTGTTTCACGATTATAATTCTAGAGGATGCTTTAAAAGCCAAACAAAAATAGTAGAGGGATAGTCCTGCAGGCCGGAGGATTTATGCAGTTTTGTAAAACAAAAACTAATTTTAATGGTTAGCTAAAGAATAGAGATGTTAAGTTTTGTATAAAAAAAAGTGAACATGGGCTAAAGGTAGATTACCTTTCAGTCGATTAATTAAGTTTTGTGGAAGAAACGTGATTGTTAAGTTCATTTTAAATGGGAAATGTTAACTTTTAACACATGAGACTTATACACAAGATCTAAGGCAGACCAAACTCTCGAAATTCAACAAAAAATGTATTTTAGTCTGAAATGGATTTATAGAGTTTTGTAAAAAAGCTCTTCAATTTAATTTAAAATAAAAAAGAGGGAAGAAAAGAAGGAACAATCAGTATTTAAAAAAAAAGACAAATCCATGGAGTTATTTAAAGAAGTTACAGACAACGTTTTCAAGGAACCAGATTCTCTATGTCCATCTCGGAATCAAAAAAAAAGTAAAAAAAGTAAAACAACAGGGAGTAGTGGGAGTGGAACAAGCACTCCACGATTCACGAAAACTGTACGCTGACAAGTTGATGACAAACCTTTCCACGTGTGACCGGTGGTGCATGAGCTGGTGGTAGAGTCGGTTGAATTTGCGCTACCTCGTTTCTAACCGTGCTCCACAAAACTGTCCATGCATTTCGCCGCGCTGGGCCTCGACTAAGTTCATGGAAAGAATTTCTACGTTTATTTTCTGGAAAGGTTTGAGTCTAGCATTCATTAGATTCCATTGCTAGACCATAATTTTGTTTATATAATTCAATATTTAGTTGAAAATAGGTATTATCAGTACATAATGTTAATACCTTCATTCAAACAAACTCCGTCAGACTTTGAAAATATCTTTAAGATTTTTCAAAATCCTAAAATAATTTTGGAATATTTACTGGTATAATTTTTGCATCTGTGTAAAAAACATGCTCATATTGCTAACAGTTTAGATATTTTAAAATCCACGAAATCATGAAATCTAACAAAAGTCCACAAATTCTACTAACAACGTACAATAACTTCTAAAATGTTACGAAGATTCACCAATTTTATTAATTATTGGTCGGCTTTATGAATTAAATTAATCAACAGTGAACAACTACAGTAAGTACAATATGTTTTAAAACTGCATTTTCTTTATATTGAATTAAGCTCATATTTGTTTATAATTAAAAAACTCTAACACTTACTCCTAATAGTTACACTTTCTGGTAATTCACTAGTATCTATAGTGCTGGTATGGCTTTTAGACACTCTTTTTAAAGTTGAAATCGCCACTTCGTCACTTTTATTTAACAAGTAATCCAGATCTTGACTAATACTATCCAACATGCCGTCTAGATTATCACTTTTTATGGCATCACACACATTAGCACTACTTTGCACTACAATTTTATTTTCACTGTTCACTGGAGATGGTTTTTCACTTACTTCTGGTGAATCCATCTCGGTTTCGCTGACCTCCTCCACGGTACTAAGAGCTTTTTCACAAATAATACTCTCGTCGTGGCCGTCCGGTTGAGTGCGCTCCTTGTATGACCCTTCCGCTGGCGGAAGTGACAAAGGTGTGTCTTTGGAGTAGTCCAAAATTTTGGCTATTGCTTCATCTGGACTTATTGATGGGGCTGTAGACGATACTTTTGATGATCTGCTAGGCTGACGTTGAAGACTCGATGCTACTAGGTCAAGTTCGACACATACTTTGTTGGCTAAGATATCAGGCGAGCATATTGTAGTAGCTGAAAAGAAAAATTCAGTTAATTCATGGAGTCCTTGTAATAATCAGAGCAATATAACTACAGGTATTTTATAAATTATTCTAATTTTTTTTTAATATTATTAATAGTTATACATATAATAGTTTTTACTTAAAAATCGTTATACAGATTGAACGAAATAAATTCGGAACATACGAAATATTATGTATTTCGGCTCAATTCTACTGTAGGTGGTTGACCAAAAAAAGGTTGTCAAAAATTATATTATAAAAAATCCAATACTTCAGCGGGCTGCTGGATTCTGAAATCATTAAAATTGAAAGCTACCCATAAATCTACGATTTTATTATGCTGTCAAACCACTTATAGTCCAGGAAATGAAGCTTTTCACCTCGCAATTTTTTCGTCCTGCGTGGATTGACTTGAAATTTTAACAGAAGGTAGGTAATAGCCAAGAATCAAAATCTATATCAAACCAAAGTGCGCCAAAGCCTAGGGGGTGGTTGCCACCCCATCTCCGGGGTGAAAATTTTTTTTACGTTTTAACTACAGGTTTCGATTAAAAAAGTGATTATAAACAAAAAATGTGCTATACATTTTTTTTATAAAATGATTTTTTTATAAAATGATATTTTTCAAGTTATTCGCGATTGAAAGTAACAACTTTTAGACGAAAAAAAATCCACGTTTTTAATCGATTTTCGCGAATAACTCGAAAATGGTGCATTTTATCAAAAAAAATTGTAGAAAACAAATTTGTAGTTTTTAAAAAGACAAATACAATTCATTTTTAAAATGTTTTTACGATATAACAGGAACCGAAATACGGGCTATCAATGTTCAGCGGTTTTCTTCAAATGCCAAATTTGAAAGATTCAAAGTCAAATATCGGGAAATGATGCATTTTTGGAAGAAAACTTACAGAACCTTTTTTTAAAGAGCATAAACAGACCTATTATAAAAAACTCTAGCTCAAAAATTGAGTGAGTTATGATAAAAATAAGCTCAATACCTTATTTTTTTTCGAAAAAATCGATGAAAACAACCCCCTAACCACCCACATAATTAAAATCGATCTTCACCCTTCTGCAGTTCTCTTTGTACATGTATTGTTAATACGTCCAAGAAGTTTGACCCATTTAAAATGCTGAGTTTTAGAAAAAGTACAGCATAAACCGAGAAACGATTTACAATTTCATATTTTTTACCCTTCTTTTTTTAAATATCCCCGAAAATACTGAATATATGAAAAAATAAAAATGTACTAACTTGTAGCTTTTTAATGACTAAAATTTTCTTATTTAGATTTGTTGTACAATGAATATATTGCGAGATATAGCCGTTTAAATATCGATTTACGATCAAGCACCATCTTTTTTCGAGCCCTTTAAACTCACTCCATTTAAAAAACCAAGGGTTCAAAAAAGATTTAATTCACAGATCTTTGTGTCGCTCTTAAAAACCTCTACAAAACCGTTTTGAAGAAACACTCTATCGTTAAAAATAAAGAAATACGTTAAAAAAGCAATTAATTTTTTTTCCGGAAAATTCCATTAGTATAAATACTGTACATTTCGGAGCATAATAATCTACAAAACCGTATATTAGGTAGTGGGGCGTTATACATTCGAAATTTTTAAGCGTTCTTATTTTGAAATCCCATACAACAGAATAAAACATCTGCTCATATGTCTATGGCTTAGCAATGAAAATATCAGAGCAACAGATTGGGGATGGTATTCCAAAGATGGTTTGTTATTACCCGTACGCATGAACAAACAACCTGCACCAGATGAGCTTTTGTTGTTGTTGTTATAAATGTAAATATTTTCAACTATTTATGTAAATGTATAAGAATATATGGTGCCTTTTTTATGTAGATACATTTTTTTGTATTTAATTCTACTTTTCTCAATTTATATCTATTAAATTAGTTTATAAAAACTGCAATGTTATAAAGGGTGATATTCAAAAATTGAAAAGTTGTAAAATTTTGTCAAAAAATTGTTTTTACCTGTAGCACTCATAACAATTGATTTTTAAGGGTTGAAAATGTATGAAATTGTATTTTAAAGTATAAAAAAATCACTATTTAACTAATCCAAACCAAATTTCACTCATCTTAAGATTTGTTAAGTAAGTTATTTTACAATTTTTGAAAATTAGGGGTAGTTTTCACCCCTAAGAACAATCAGGGTTCATCGGCATGACAAAAACTATAAAGAAGAGGGGGAGTTGAGATTAATTCCAAATTTTTATCCAAATCGTTCCAAGACGAAAAAAATCATTGTCTTCACATTACTACTTTTTTTTACATTAATCTCTAACAAGAGTCGCTTGTTAAGGGTTGAAATATGATGCAACTTTATTCAAAAGCACGAAACTATCATTATTTAATTAATTCAAACCAAATTTTACCCATATTAAGGTTTAATATGTTATTTTATAATTTTTGACAACTAGGGGTAGTTTTTACCCCTAAGAACAATCAGGGTTCGTCGACATGACATAAACTATAAAGCAGTGGGTGAATTAAGCTTAAATCCAAATTTTTATCCAAATCTATTTAAAGCGAACTCATTTTTTAGAATTAGAATTTTTAAACATTAATTTCTAACAAGGGTTGCTTTTTAAGGGTTGAAATATGTTGGAAACTCTATTTAAAAGTATAAAATAATCATTATTTAACTAATTCAAACCAAATCTTAGCCATATTCAGGTTTAATATTTATTTTATAATTTTTTTGACAATTAGGGTAGTTTTTTCACCCCTAAAACCCTTCAGCGCACTTCGGTTCGATATAGATTTTTGATCCTTGGGCTATCACCTACCTTCTGTTAAAATTTCAACTCAATGCATGCAGGACG
Organism: Diabrotica balteata; assembly: GCA_918026665.1. Classification (NCBI taxonomy): domain Eukaryota; kingdom Metazoa; phylum Arthropoda; class Insecta; order Coleoptera; family Chrysomelidae; genus Diabrotica; species Diabrotica balteata. The sequence continues at coordinate 20,029,415 of OU898280.1, forward strand.
AAAAAAATTGCGAATTTTAACTTTTTTCGAGCTTCATTTCCTGAACTATTATCGCTTCCTTTACTACAACATTGGTAACATTGTTGCGAGACAGATAGTTGAACGATATTTTATACAATGTCTATTACCCAGGTATGGATTTATTTTTGTCCAAGTTTTATATTGGTCCACCATTTCAAATGCAGTTCAAACAGACATATATTAAATTGTATGATCCGTTTTAAATTCGTTCAATCTGTATAATATGTTAATTGGTAACTAATTATTTTATAATACGTTGTTATTAAAACTGTTAAAAGAAAATATTGGATTGTCGAGATATACGGGTTATTGTCAATCTGTACTGGAACCAAAAAGCAACGGTTAGAATCCAAAATGTCAATACAGAAACTATAGAAATCAAAAGAGGTGTTAAACAGGGTTGCGTGCTTTCCCTATTGTTTTTAATATGTACACCAGAGCTATTTTTAAGGAAGCAATATCAAAAGAACAACAGTGTAATAAATGGAAAAATCTTAAGCAACATAAGATTCGCAGACGACACCGCTGATTTTGCAGACAGTCTACAAGCACTGTAACGCTTAATAAATAGACTACATTAAGTCGGTGTTACATATGGACTACAAATGAACGTGAAGTGCCTATCGTTTTGTCGTTACCTTTTCTATAGATGCTTTTATTAAAATTTCGGTACAGGAATATTTCTCATGAAGTCCTTATCATAATTATTTACCTATTTATTATTGATAAAATGTATCTTTCGTTGTACTTAGTACAATTTTAAGTATCCTTTTTAAAGATGTTTTCCAACAAGCTATATTTTTAGCCTTCTTTGTATGTATTACATTAAATAATAAAGCTTCAGCTCGTTCACAATAAGCAGTAAATATTTAAATACTTTTACAAACAGTCTATGCATAAAAAATGTTAATTTCATCTATAGCGCTGCCATCAATGGACTGGTCAAAAGTTCTTCGAATTATCCTCGTAACCTAAACATTTATTTTTAGAAACAGATATTTTAAATTAAGCTTCTCTTGCAACGAAGTTGCTCTAGCGAAAACGCGAAAGTAGTAAATAGATTTCCATTCATCTTGTCTTCTTTTTGTTTTGATGAAAAATACACTGTTTCTAAGAGCAATGATTAAAAAAGATACTTTAAGAAATCTGAGACTAAACCGAATAAAGAAGTTTCTATTTCATTGAAAAGGAAAGATTTATATATATATATTATATATATAATATATATATATTATATAAATATATATATATATATATATTATATAGATATATATATATATAAATATATATATATATATATATATATATATATATATATATATATATTAGTGGATTCTCTTGGGCTTAGGTTCATAAAAAAAATTTAGTTGATACTAAGACATTTTTATATATTTTTTTCGACGTTTCGGCAGAAATCCATGCCTTTTTCAATAATTCTTGAACGAGAACTTTTATAAAGAAAATATCGTCTGTTACACCAGTCAATCCAATCCTACTTTCAGAAATGTTCGTACCAACTCCCACGCCAATTCCCACGCCAACCTTCACCAAAACCAAATCACCATCGATGGTATAAATAAACCGTCCCCTGTTCATAGTACCAGTAATGAATTGGTTAGTGATAAGTGTATTACTGTCTGGGGACTCGGGAGACCGAGACTACAGAGGCCTTGAAGAAGACATCGAAGAGAATGTCGAAAGCTCGGCGCAAAATGTTTGTTTGCACTTATTAAATTTTTAAAACTACTACATATAATATATATATATATATAATATATATTATATATATAATATATATATAATATATATATATATATATATCTATATATATATATATATAATATATTTATATGCATAAATACATATTTCCAAAATTAAAGTATTAAAGTTTGGTTCAGTTGATACTGATTTCCCTATAGTTTTCGCAATAAATTTGTGGAAAATTAAATAAGAAAATCAATAGTCAAGTAAGAAATATTTTCTAACTGCCTCTTGAGAAATAAAACACAGCAAGCAAAGTAAGTGGGCAAGCAAAGTAAGTGGGTAAGCAAAGCAATACGAGTATATTTGCGTTAGGAGTTCTTATTCCTCTAACTTTATTTTAAAGTTTCGAACAAACTTTTAAAAACAAGATTGACTTTACAAAACATTTGTACATTGTTTATTTTTCAAGAAATGTATGAATTTGTCGATGAAAGTTGACTAAATCTTAGATAAATGTTTTTTTTTTTTTTTTTTTTGATGATTTGTAAAACCTAATGAACTTATTATTTTACGTGTGGAAAAAATAAACAATTTATCATGTCACCACCTAGAAGAAAATGTCATTTTACGTCGAGTTGCAAGCAGAGTATTCTTTTATAAACAAAAATCAATTGTCATTGGATGTTGACCAGCAAGCGAGTAAGACGTGTTTTAGGCACTAATTTATCGTGCTCGTTAAATAGTAATTATTGAAGTATATTTAAAAGTAATTAAGTATAAAAGTGAAAGTGATTTGTATACTGAATATTGGAATCGTGAGTAGATAATATATACTTTTTTCATCTATTTGGATTTATATATTTAAGTAAACAACTGCAACTAGTTATAAATATTATCCAATTTCTATGAACTGGTATAACAACGAAAGCTGTAAAACAGCACCGGTTTTAGTCGGATTTTAAATCCATTTAAAAGATGTCATCTTCCAGTCAACTACCACAAAATGCATCATACTCAAAAGCAGTTAGTCAACCACGTAGTATATTAATCCCAGGCAGAGATCAAGCTATTTTATTTAACACTCTAGAAAATTGTACAATTAATGACTATCTTGAAGGATTGAGTCAGCATATAGAACCGAAAAATATAATTTTTGCATCCCGTATATCAAACGGTAGAATATGCATATATCTATCATCCAAAAACCTAGTAGATAAATTCATAGCAGAAACAAAGAAGATAATAGTAAATGGAAATATACTAGAAGCGAGAAGATTAATAACTCCATCAGTCCGCTTAATTCTGTCCAATGCATGTCCAAGCATACCTTCTAACTTAATAATGGACGAATTAATAAAACTAGGTTTAAATCCCTCTCAGACATATCATACCTACGGATAGGAGCAACCAATCCTGCCTTTAGTCATATTCTAAGCTTCCGAAGACAAATTTTCGTTTCACCTTTTCCAGACAACTTTGTACTACCTGAATCTTTTATTATCGAGTTGGAACAAACATCATACCGCATATTTATAGCCCAAAACGAAAATTGTTTCAAATGCAAATTAACTGGACACCAGGCAGCTAATTGTCCAAATATTTCACCTTCTAACCATCCTCACAATGATAGTGCAATACAAACAGAAATGAGACAAAATTCATCAATAAATCATACTCAACAAGATAATTCACAAAATACTCCCGAAATCTCAAATACCACTCCCTCCACACTTACTACGTCTTCTCAAACCACATTACAAACAGTAGCAATCCCAAATTTATCAATAAACCAAACCCAACAGTGCTCACTACAAAATACATCTATACATTTGACCACTTCTCCAGTTAACACTACAATCGCAACACCTACATCGTCTGAGTCATCCTCTAATACCCAAAACATAAATCAACCTTACCCGAAACAAGTCAACACTTACCTCCAAATAAAAACACACATTTGAATTCTCACGAACCCCAAATAACTTCGAACAAAGCAACCGGAAAAAGAACCCTAGAAGATGCAATCACGCCACCCTCCGAAGAAAACTTTGAAAAACCTAAGCTTCAACTAAAGAAAAAAACCAAAACTGATGACAAAAATTTAGGAAATGATATACCAAATCTCCAAACATTACTAGAACCAGTTAGAGAATATATAGAAAGGGAAAAGCAATTGTTAAGCTTCGATCAAGTAGTGGATCTATTCGAAAATATACAAGGATCAAAAGACATAATCAGCGTAACAAAATTGTACTCAGAAGACTCTCATGCACTTATAAAGTTTCTATCGGAATTACATCCATACTACATCGACAGAAGAATGAAAACCAAAAGCACCAAATTAATACGAAAACTTGGCAAACACATAGGTTTTCTCTCTGCAGTGAAAACTCCATTGTCGGAAGAAGATTCCGACTCATCGATAAATAATTCCTCTAAAGAATAATTACATTCACTTCTCTGCTTCAATGGAACTTAAATGGGTTTTACACCCATTTCGAAAAACTAAAACATATTATCTCTGAAACACACCCATCTATTATCTGTCTACAGGAAACAAATTTTAAAAATCCAAACCATGTATATAACTTTCGTAATTATTCATGTTTTTATAATAACAGATTAAACCAAAACATTGCCAGTGGAGGAGTAGCAATTTACGTGGATGAAAAATTCATGAGCAGACAGTTACCAGTGACTTCAAATAACATTGAATTAATAACTATTGCAATAAATATACCTCAAAAGATTTATATATGTAATATGTACATCCCACCAAATCAAACTATATCCCAAGAAGAATTAACAGCTATTTTAGAACAAATTCCTTCACCTAGAATTATCGTTGGAGATCTTAACTGCCACAATCCGATGTGGGGTTCCATAAAACTCAACCCAAAAGGGCGAATTATAGAAGATATTATAACATCCCAAAATCTGAATCTACTTAACGACGGAAGACCAACCAGATTCAACATACATAATGGCACATCATCGGCAATTGATATTTCGCTGTGTGACCCAGTTCTGTCCACTACGTTAACATGGGACGTTCTACCCTACTTATATGGTAGTGACCACTACCCCATTATAATGTCTTTAACGCATCAAAAAACCACAAATATCGAATCGCCTATCTCAAAATGGAATATTAAAAATGCTGATTGGACTAATTTTAGCAAACAGATCGAACAGGACATTAACCAAACCAACTTTACATCATCAATCGATATTGACAAGTTTTTAAGCACATTTTTACAAATCATCACAGCAGCCGCAGAGACGTATGTAAGAAAAACGAAAATTTTAAAAAAACATAAACCTCTTCCGTGGTGGACATCTGAATGCAGCCAAGCTACAAGAGCGTATAAGAAATCTTTCAATAAACTAAAGCATCATAAAACAGACGAGAACATAATGGACTACAAAAAACGAAGAGCTGAGGCAAGATACATTCTAAAAAAGAATAGAAAAGAATCCTGGAGAAAATTCATCTCATCTCTTAATACCTCTTCAAGCATAAGTACAGTTTGGAGAAACTTAAGGAAAATCTCTGGCAAAAGCCAACCATATAAGATTCCTTTTTTAGCAAAAAATAACAAAATAATTAGTGATAGAAAAGAAATCGTAGATTTGTTAGCAGACCAATACGAATTAAATTCCAGTGACGAAAATTACACTGATAATTTTAAAATACATAAAAACAACGTAGAAAAAAAACGTATTGGGATTCGACGGACATGAGATTCACAACCTTAACGTTCCTTTTTCCTTCATAGAACTTGCTGAAGCCTTAAACTCTTCCAAAGATTCAAGCCCAGGACCAGACGGTATCCCCTTAGCATTTCTACTACATCTACCAGACAATGGAAAAAATTTATTACTAGACCTTTATAATTTTATCTGGAGTAACCAGGTTTTCCCATCAACTTGGTCCGAAGCAATAATACTACCACTTCTTAAACCTGAGAAATCCCGGACATCACCTGAGTCATATCGACCAATATCTTTAACCAATATTATATGTAAAGTGTTAGAGAAAATGGTAAATAAAAGGCTGAGATGGTATTTAGAACAACAAAAACTCCTTATACCACAACAAAGTGGATTTAGACAAAATAGATCCACTATAGATAACCTAATAGACTTAGAGTCAGGAATACATGAAGCATTTGCAAATAAGCAAGATTGTATCGCAGTTTTTTTTGATATTAATAAAGCTTATGATACTGTCTGGCGATACAATATCATATCAAAATTGCATAATTGGAATATCAGAGGCAATATGTTAAAATTTATTTCCAATTTTCTTCATTCTCGCAGCTTCATAGTTCGATCAGACAACGCTAACTCAGATAAAAAAGTTCAAAAGAACGGAGTACCACAAGGATCAGTTATAAGCTCAACCCTTTTTCTAATAGCCATAAACGACATACTTCAACAATGCTCACCGATTGTTAAAGGAAGATTATACGCTGATGACTTGGTTTTATTTGCCAAAGGAAAAAAACCCTACATCTATTCAAAAACATTTACAACAAACAATTAATAATTTAGAATCATGGTCTAGGACTACCGGATTACAATTTTCACCGACAAAAACTAAATGTATTTTATTCACACGAAAACATAACACTCTAATTCCACATCTAAAGCTATATAATCAAACCCTTAGTTTCACAAATAATATCAGATTTTTAGGTATGGTTTTCGACCAAAAGCTCTCCTGGAAAAAACATACAGAAGAACTTAAAAAATCATGCCAAGCAGGACTAAATTTCATGAAAACTATTTCCAGCAAAAACTGGGGAGCAGATCAAAATACACTATTACATGTATATAAATCTTTAATTAGATCCAAACTCGACTATGGTGCAATAGTTTATTCATCAAGCAAAGTATCTGTATTGAAAACATTAGAAACTGTTCAAAACACAGCTTTACGAATAGCTACAGGCGCGTTTCGCACGACACCAGTTGAAAGTTTACAATGCTTAACAGGAGAACCACCACTAAGTTTACGACGCAAATACCTTTCTCTCTCATATGCTTCTAAAATAGCTAGTAATAAAGAACACCCTACTTATACCAATACGTTCACAGATCGATTTCAAGACACTTTCTCTACAAGAAGACTAGATCCACCATTTTACGAAAGAATTAGAAGAAATCTTCATGACCTACATCTTAAATTTCCTGAAATTCTTCCAACAAATTTCCTAACTTCTCCACCTTGGTTAATACCAATTCCCAAGATTAATACTAACCTTAGTATATATAAAAAACGTGAGACTATAACAGGCCTGATCAAACAATCATTCTTAACAGAAATGGAAACTTATAAAAATCACTATAAGATATACACTGACGCATCCAAATCTTCAGACGGTGTTGGTGCAGCCATCCTTACACCCAATACATCTTTAAAATTTAAATTCAATCCCATTACTTCGTCGTATACTGCGGAGTTGTTTGCAATATTACAAGCACTTATCCACATAAAAGAGACGAAACAGTCCCCGTCTCTCATAATAACCGATTCACTAAGCTCACTTCACACTATAAAACGTTTATATACCAATAATCCAATTTCCTCACGTATCAAATCAGAAATAGAGATTCTAAATAATAATAAGATCACTGTTGACTTCATGTTTGTTCCATCACATTCAGGTATACAAGGAAATGAAGAAGCAGATGAACTAGCCCGCTTAGCATCCTCCAGCCAGGACTCCATTCTCATTAATGAGGTTCCTTCAGATGACTTTAGGTCAGAAATAAAACATAAAGTGTTAAGTGCGTGGCAAAATAAGTGGAGTGTATCACAAAATAAACTAAAAGAAATCAAACGATTAGTGAAACCGTGGCTCCAACCCACAGCGAATAGACACGATCAAGTGAAAATAACACGTTTGCGACTAGGACATAGTAACTTTACACATAAACACCTCTTTACGCGAACTGTGCCGCCAATATGTGAAACGTGTCAAGTAACACTCTCCGTGAAACATATACTAACTCAGTGCAAAAAATATGAAACAGCAAGAAAGAAGCACACTATACCAAACAACATGAAGGAAGCCCTAGGAAAAAATATGAACATTAAAAACACAATAAGTTACCTTAAAGACTCAGGACTATATCATTTATTGTAATTTTTTTCTAACTGTACCTGTAGTTTACATTTAGGTCGCTAATAACCCTGGTGGTTACAGCGTAAATAAATAAAAAAAAAAAAAAAAAAAATCAAATTGTTTCACCGCATATTGTGTTTTTCCAAGTTTGTAAATGTGATTGTGATATTTCTAATAGTGGTCGCAATAATATAAAACATTTGTCAAAGAAAAAGAACATGTTGGCTGCTAATGCGAACTCGAAGAGCAGCAAATTGGAAACCTTTGTTAAAAAAGAAAATTTAAGTTCTGAAAATATGTAGATTGCTGCCAAGCAAGGTACTTTTGCTTACCATACAATTAAGCATTTACAAAGTTTCAGATCCTTAGACTGCACGTCGAAACTAATTGTAAGCATGTTTAAACCTAAATTTGCGGCAGCTCGAACCAAGACTGAGGCGATTGTAAAAAATGTTTTAGCTCAAGAGGCTCAATCCCAATTAGAAATGACTTTCGAAAAGCAAATTTTGTCAGCATCACAATCGATTCGTCGAATCATAGAGAAATTAAAGTTGTGCCCTTAATGGTAAGATATTTTGATGGAGAAAATGGTGTCCAAGTAAAATTACTTCAACTACGTGACTTATGCTTCAGCTATGTGACTTCAGCTACGTGATATTAATACAAATAAAATTTTTGGTGGAATGAGAAAAAAGGAATGAACAATCTATTCAGCAAATTAAATGCTTCTCGTGGTAAACTCGTGATTGGAATTGTTGTGTGGCACACATTTTTAATAACTGTTTACAAAAGGCGACGGACGTCTTACCCATAGACATCGAGGTTGTCGCGGTCAAGATTTTTAACAATTTTTATATTTTTACAGCCAAGTGGAGAAACTAAAACAGTTTTGCGATTTTGTTGATATCGAGTACAAAAAAATGTTTTCGAAAACAAGATTTTTGAGCCTAATGCCAGCCATTGAACGAATTATACAAATGTTCGAACCCTTGAAAGCATATTTTTTATCGATTGATAATTGTTCAACAGTTCTAAAACAGTTTTTTCAAAATCAGTGAAGCATAGATGTGGTTTATGCATAACTCTCTTCCACAAAGTGATTTTAGATGTAGATGGTGATAAAATATGCGCAACGAAAGCCGCTTTTGGATTAAAGTGAAAGCTTCAAAATCGCTTAAATGAGTTATTTTTACCTCTTTAAATGAGAGATCACTTTCAAACTTGAAAATGTGGAAGACCTTGACCTTAGTGTGAACTATCGGGATATCTTTATCACGCATGTCAAGCAGTTCTATTCAAATTGTGTAACATATTTGAAAAACTAGAGTGAAAATTTAAGTGAACTTAAAACTATTCGGATGGGTTAACTTGAACAAACAAGTTTCTTATTTTCTTGGCTGAAATTTTATCGTCGTGTGAGGCTTTCAAGACTATATAGGTCCGATATTGAATCAGGACGAACTGTTTGATGAAGTTAGTCTAATACGAACCTACGTTTACAGAAGATAAAATCGCAGACTGGAATTTTAAAAATATTTCTACCGAAGATCGATAGCTCAAAATCTTCCAAAAAGAAAGTGCTTTGAACATCTCAAAATTCTATGTGAGTTTGTTTTTGTCAGCCTGGAATCAGTGAGTCGATTGAGCGGTTATTCTCAAATATCATAACTATTGGAGTCACAACAAATCGCAATTGAAAATATCTACTCTGGAAGCCATCATGCAAGTCTACACAAACTTCAAAGTTTCGTGCAATGAAATTTTCAGTTCTTAAAGAGTAAACCACAACTTCTGAAGGAAATTCATAGTTCCAAAAAGTACGACTGGTGCCAAAATGATGATCAAGATGTTTAGGAAGGAACGTCGAAAGAAAATTAACTATTAAAATGTATCATACATTTTTTATGTACTTATGTTTAAATAAAAAAAATCGTTCTTATCATTGTTTCATTAAAGATTCGTAAAATTTTGACCAGAAAAAATTCCTAGGTCGTTAGCAGTGTACATATTTTCTTAAAAATTATAAATGTACTTTATTTTGTTGAAAAATTATGGTCACCCTACGTATAGGTAAAGAAATCGTAATAAAAAAATGTAAACTTTTTCATTTCCCGCTGTTAAGTATATTTTTAGTACATTCAGCCACATCAGTTAACTACCCATTGAAATACATAGGTATTGAGCTCTTTGAATATACATATGACTCCAACCAAAACTTTGTGTATCTAAAAGTATACACGCAGCGATTTTGACCCTCGCGTGTGTAAACTTTTGGATACACACAGCGGTCAAAGCGTTAAGAAAGCCATAAACTTATATTCATTTTTTTCAAAAAGGTAAAAGTGACGCTTGGTCGAATTATGCATAACGCGGTTCATATTAATATTTATTAAGATAATAAGGCATGAAATATTTAGGATTTATTAAGATTTTGTATTTGCCTTTTTTTATTTGGTTTTAGAAAAAAAAAATTCTGTTAATTAATAAAATAAAGTTTATTAAATTAAATTGAATGGGTATGATTTTAATTTCAGTTCTTCAATTAAATATTTAGTTATTTACTCCAAGTTAACTTGGAAACTTCACGTTGAGTTTATGTTGGATAGATGTAAGAAGGGTCTAAATTTCCTCAAATCAATTACAAAAACATGGTGGGGTGCAGATGTGGAAACTTCTTTGCTTTTCTTCCGATCTTATATTAGATCAATTATCGATTATGGATGCATATTATATGGTTCAGCAAGTAAACATATTCTGAAAACAATAGACGTGTTTCAAAACGCAGCATTGCGTATTTGTTTAGGTGCTATGAAATCGACGCCAATTAATGCTCTACATGTGGAAGCTCTGGAAAATCCCTTGGGCTATAGAAGAGAATACCTCAGTCAAAAGTTTGTTATTAATATACAAAATCGTAACACTACTCTCTACTCAAATATCAGAAAATTGAACGAAGAAGATTTAACTAATCGATATTGGAGACTTAAGAACTCACCTCCACTTTGTGAGGCTTTTAGAAGCCTGACAAATTTTGATTATGACTTTAAATCAGAGGATAATCTTAACATCGAACATTTTTATTCGTGCTTGCAACCCATTACTGTGATACAACCGAATTACCATGTAAATTCTTCGGTAAGCTCGAATATTTTGAGGTCCTGTTTATCTAGTCTGTCAGATCTTTAGTTATTTATACAGATGCCTCAAAGTCTATTGTTGGTACTGGGTGTGCTTTCTACATTCCATCAACTAATACAGAAAAACTTTATCGACTAAATCCTAGTTTTTCAATCTTTAGTGCTGAAGCTGTAGCAATATATGAAGTACTAAGATACTTTGAAAACACTCAGAATACATCTGTTACAATAGTATCTGACTCATTGTCTGTTATGTTAGCCATTGAAACTTTAAATTTTCCTAGTAATAACTCAAATATATATGTCTTTCAAATTAAAAAACTTGTTTATGACATTTATAAAAACCAAAGAGTTGTTCATTTTTTGTGGGTTAAAGCACATATAGGTCTTAAATATAACGAACATGTTGACCTATTAGCTAAAAAGGCCATTGATACCGGAACGCAAGCTGATCACCAAATCTGTAGACAAGACGCATTAACAATAATTAAAAATAATATCAATAGTAAATGAAAACAATCTTGGCACGTATATAGTACGCATTCTTCCTCGCAATATGCTTCTATAGAGCCTTCAATCCCAAGTGATTATTGGTTCAAAAATTATTCTGTTCCACGAAGGTTTATAACATTCATAATTAGAATAAAATTTGGACACGCCTGCTATCCTAGTCATGTGTTCAAACTAAAAATCGTAAATTCAAACTTATGTCCAGACTGTCAAAAAGAAGGTGATCTAAATCACATTTTCTTCGAATGTAAAAATATACAAAACAAACTGAAGATCTAATAAAAAATTTAGTCAACATCAAAATTTTTACATTCGTACAATATGTGCTATCTGCTATCTCTAAATATAAGAGTTGTAAATGAATGTTTGATGGAATTTATTTGCAAAAGTAAGCTTAATATTGAACTGTAATTAGAATCCAAACCTCTGTTTTACCCCATTTGTTATTACTTTTTATCCGTGACCTAATCTAGTTTGTCTTAAAAGCAATGTCTTGATGGGTCCCTAGACGAGAAACGAGTGTCCATGTTTTATCCCTATCCAATCCTTAATAATAATTTTAATGCTTAAAATTTGTAAGGCTACTTAAGTTTGAATTTTATATTATCTTTCTATATTGTACTACGCAATTTTCTTTCTAGGTAGAATATTTTCATGTTGCGACTGGCTGTATGGCATTTGCCTAGGCCATTTAAAAACAAAAAAAAATCTTTAAAACTTCGACCGCTATATATTTAACAATCATAAAAATGCAAGTTTCCGGTTTTTTCCAGCAGCAGTCCATTTTTGCAATTCAATCTCTCTTTTTAATATAAAAATATAATGAACCAGAGCAAAACCAGTGTAACATACCTCCGGAATACTTTCTGAAACTCTGGGGACTGGAGTTATAATACTCCAAAGACGCTTGCTGTTTATACCTCTGTGACGTGGCAGCGACATCCAATCGACTGTCGCAGTTTGGCATGTTGTGGAGGCAGCTCTCAAACGTTGCGGCAATACTTTGAGATTTTCCAACGATGGAGGGTTTAGTGGAATCACGATTAACCATCGTAAACTGCTCGGGTTTCATATGGGGCGTGGAATCGTTCTCTACTTCTGGATCTTGTCTAGTTATAACTGGAACATGATTTTAATTAAAATATAAATCTTTTACGACAGGCGTTAAGTTTTTATACCTACAAAGCAGATTATTATCTACAAAAGAAATATTTTTAGGTTAAGATCTTTACACCAGGCGGTATTTGTTTTGAGTTTATCGCTTTGAAATATTATGAATAATAATTTTACTAATTGGCACTTTAAAAAGTGGGGTAAATTTTTTATTAAACAATTTGTTAACAAAATTATTATAAAAAATTTTGAAGAGAAAATGTTTGATAATTAATTTTTATACAAGATAATATTAATTCAAATTAAAAAAAGATAATTAAAATTGCAAAGTTACCAAAAATCATAAAAAATGGGTCAAAAATCAATGTTTTTTCAATGATCTTTTTCAGATATTTAAGCCACATACAACCTTTAAAATTTATCAAAGAGATAAAATTTCAGCACAATTGATTAAGTAGTTTTTGCAAAATAATTTTGCAATTTAAATTTTTAAAAAGATGTTATAGTAAAGGATATGACGGTTTTCTGCTCATAATTCTTTTAACCCTTCGCGGCACGGGTGCATGTCCTGTGAGACAAGCCAATCATAACTTTTATAATTTGCAAATAGACCCGTTAGTACTACCGCACGGACGCTTGAGTAGCTACATGAATTACAGCGTAGTAGCGTATGCACCAGGTCGCAGTTTGATTCTAAGTAACAAGTGCATGAGTTTGTGCAGTGCATTTTTGTCCACGAGACACTACCCGAACTTTGCAGTTAAAAAATCGAGAAGCGGTACTTTAACTCAAACTATTACTGTAACTTCTGTTGAGACAAATTTTTATTATTTTAGGTAGTAAATCGTTTTAAAAATGGATTCTTATTTAGCATAAATAGCTAGACTACACACGTTGTTTGATGAAGTAGAAGCCGATGATGATTTAGAAGAGAAAGGCTTTTCTGACGAAGAAGACTACATCTATGAAACATTACACTATGAAAGTGACACAGAAGAAAAGCTAGATTTTGAAGATACTTTAGAAATTTCGGCTAGCACTGGCATCTGTAGAGGTAGTAATAGGCATCTTTATTATATGCCTATTACTACCTCTATTTGTATTAATATTTTAAATATTAATACAAATGTAAATAAAAGCGTATAAACCTTTGAAATCCGATTGATCTGACAACGTTGCTTAACCAAAGTTCTTCTTCGGTTTGACCTTGGCGGCTTCAGATATTTCTGCGACCTATACTTAACTTTTATTTATTTTAAACTTTGACACACATAACCTTAATATTTTTTTAATATCCACTTAAGTTGTTGAACAGTGTAGATAATTTACTTAGAAGCTCTAAATCATGATATTGAAATATACTAAAATTGGTAGAGGTAATGGATTTTGTTATATACAAGAACATAGCTCTTGTCAAAATCCATTACCTATACTACCGAGCATAAAATTGGGGTCACCCCGTTATTTGAATTTATTTTAGAAATTATTATTCTGTTTCGGTTGAACTATTTTCGGTTGTAACATAATTTACTAACGGAGTGCTTAAAGAAAACAACCTTTTGTCGTTTAAAATTTATTAAAAAATATTGGAAATAAAGAATTTTCCTTTGATATACTAAATATTGAAAAGGGACAATTTTAATTTAATGTGCTTTTTGTTGAAAAAAAAAAATTAAGAACTTCAGTAGCGAGTATTCCCTCCTCTGGCAGTGAAAACAGCTTGCAAATCACGAGGCATGCTTTAGATCAGATTTTGGATCACATTCTGCGTAAGATTATTCCATTCTTGCACCAATATGTCACGAAGCTCTCTCGACTTTCTGGGGGCTGGCACATGACTCACTAAACGTCTCTTCATCTCATCCCAAACATGTTCTATGGGATTGATATCTGGACTGCGAGCAGGTCAAAGACATCATGTAATTTGAACCTCGTCAAGATACTGAGTAACTATCCTAGCAGTGTGGGACCGTGTAATATCATGCATAAATATTGCATCGTCTCCAAGAATACCCATAAACGGTAAAACATTGTCTTCCAGAATCTGTCTGGCACCTAGACGCTGTCAATGTCCCATTCTCGATAAAGACTAACTCCGTGCACGCATCAAACGATATGCCTCCCCATGCCATAACTGAGCCTCCACTAAATGGAAGACGTTCGGCAACACATGCTTGAGCATATCTCTTACCTGGACGTCGCCACACTCTTACATGTTTGTCTGAGCCCGTAAGACAGAATCTCGATTCATCGGAAAACAATACACGACTTCAATCCTGCATTGTCCAAGCCAAGTGCTCTCGTGCAAAATTCAATCTGGCAATTCGGTGTTTACGGGAAAGTGGTGGTCCAGTTACTCTAGTTTGAGAAGATAAATCAGCAACAATTTTTTTTTTCAAGAAATCCATTAGTAAACTATGTTACAACCGAAAATAGTTAAAACAGAATAATAATTTCTAAAATAAATTCAAATTACGGGGTCCCTAATTTTATGCTCGGTAGTGTATATAATATACTTACATTTCAGGGGAGAACTATTTGAAGAATTGTAACTGAAAAAGGTATTTTCGTTGGTTTTCTTCTTTTCAAACATTTCATTTAAACTTGTTTCTGATTTTAAAATATAACATACCATAATAACTAAACCCTAAAAATAAAAAAAAGATATATTAAAGTTCTTTTCGATCATAATTTTTGCAGCTTTTATAAAGAATTTGTTTGAATTTCCCTCTTTTTCCCCCCCTTCCTATTTTCGTACAGTGTTAACTTACCATTACAATATTTGAAGCACTAAACTGGCAAATACTCCATAATGTATTAGGCATATTAATGTAGATAATACTGCTTATAGAAAACAGTATTAAAAAAATAAATATAACACACGATCTTCTCAGCAATCCTTGCCTGGAAAATAAAAAGAAACTGTTAATATTTTTTCGAAATAAATATTACATAGTCTAACCTGTGTACGTAATTATTTCGATTTTTTGACATATAAATTTAAAGAAATAAAATAAAGTAGTTTAGGAATAAGGATTACAGTAATACCATTATGTGCATGTAACTTTATATACTGATTCGAAAATAAGCAGTCACTAATATTTAGCCCATTAGCGCCTAGCGTGATTATGATCACACACAAGACTTGGCAACACTATGATAATTTTAACCTCGGCTCAAGGCGAGGCTCAAACAATGCGATGTGCATTGAATTGTTTTCAGAAATATAATTTGTAGTGGTGAATTTGCTTATTAGCAGTTTAAAAAATGACAAATCCGTACATCATATTTGTGTAAGTATTGCAATAAATACTTTTTATAATTGTGTTTGCGGTGTAATATATTATACAAAAATAAGTTAAAGAAGGACTCGAATCAACAATAAGAGAGACTACGAAAAATTACATAAACGGGTAGATGAAAAAGAAAATGCCTTATTGGTGGTGCGAAGAGATCGCCAGTAAGATGAAGGAATGCATTGCCATCAAAAAAATACGAGGCTAATGACAGGTTACAAGGGCAAGAGGTAGAGGAAAAGTAATAGCAGTAAAGAAACCAGCAGAATAGATATGGTATACAATGCTCGAAAGAAGGAACTGAACAGGAAGATCCGGGCCAAGAAGAAGAGGCACTGAAGAGAACTGTGTGAAAAGTTGGATGAGTACGTTTGAGTCAGGGGTACAAAATTGTAATGAACCAGTTCAAGCTGTACCCTCTGTATGCGATACCACTGGACAGGAAGCTTGAGGTTACCCGAGAGCTGTTTCCACCCGGTCATAGGCATGAAGTGCAGTGGGACGCCAAAGATAAGCGAGCTGTACCTTTTACCGTAGACGAAATCAACGAAGCGTTGAGTGCCCCAAAGACACGAAAGGCTCCGGGACTCGATGAAATACTACCAGATGCGGTGATACGCATTGGCAGTATGAAGCCGACGTGGCCTTTGGAACACATGAATGTGCTGCTTGCTCAACGATTTCCGGCAAATTGGAAGATCTCGAGGCTCGTGCTACTCTTGTGCTAAGGCGGAAGACAAATATCGACCTTTTCGCCTTGTATTGTGCATGGGTAAATTATACGAGAGGCTCTTAAGAGGGCAAATAGACACAGTGATTGAAGGCAGGCTGTCACCCAGGCAGAACGGTTTCAGAAAAAACAGGAGCACGGTGGATACGCTGATGAGAGTCTTCCGGGAGTTACGCGGGGTGGGGGTTAACCAGAGGTGGACAATCCTACTGTTGTTTGACGTCCTGAATGCTTTCGGCACATTAAAATGGAAAGGGGTAATAAAGGTTGTAGAAAGAAGGTGTCCGAGGTACTTGATGAATTTTTACTTCGAGTATTTGTGGTAAAAAATAGAGGAAAATTGTGCAGAAAAAGGAGTAGTGGTTGACGTGACAACAGAAGTGCCGTATAAGTCGTTTCTAGGACTGCGGAACTTGGCATATGATGGGGTTGTGAGCCAACCACCCCTTTCGCATTTGCGGACGACCTCGCTATGCTGGTAGTGGCACCGGATAGGGAGGAAGTTATCTTCGGTGCACAGCGTACATGCAACCAAGTCGAGGAATGGATGAAAATGCATGAGCTGGAACTGGCTGCGGGTAAGACCGAGGCTATAAGTTTTAAGGGACCAAGGAAAAGGGACGGGATAACATTTGAATGTGTAGGAAAGAGAGTGGTTCCAAAGAAATGTGTGAGGTATTTGGGGGTGACTCTGAGTCAAAACGGAAAGTAGGGGAGCACCTTAAAGTGGTAACTCAAAGAGCTGCGGTTAGATTCGCCGCGTTGGGGGGATCATGCCTAACATCAGAGGGCCCAAAACTGAGAAGAGGAGGCCCCTTCATTATATTGTGCAAGCGATCGTCTTCTATGCTGCGCCTGTCTTGAGTACTGCTGTTTTACCAAAGTAACAAAAAGTAGCTCACCTGAGCAGATATGACGAATCTATTGAGGGTGGCGTGTGCATACAGAATAGTCTCTGCTAAGGTATTAGGAGTTATTACCGGCTGTATATCTAAGACATATCAACTGAACGTTTAAAAACAAAGAAAGAGAGAGGTCTGTAATGGTTTGGCAAGAGGAATGGGACGAGATGAAAAGTGTGGCGCAGTGGATAAAGTCGTTGATTCATAATCTGAGAAGATGGATGGATTGCAAACATCGGCCTTGGGATTACTTCCTAATGCAGATGCTTACAGGACATGGTTGCTTCAGGGCATACTTTCACAGACTTGAAAAGGCAGAAAATGACAAATGTTGTATTGTAAAATATCGGACACTGTCTCACATATTGTATTGGTATGCGATAGATGGATTGGTGAGAATGAGAAGAGCCTACTTAAAAAAGAGCTAGTAAGTAGAGTGCAATCAGTCACGGAACTGGTGGAGGAGATGGTTAAGTCGTCAGATGTATGGAGAGTAGTTCAGAGATATGTGAGAAGAATATTGGAGAGAAAGGAACAAGAAGAAAAGCGACCCGAAGGGAGGCAGGGTGCCCAGATAAAAGATCAAATGGACCGAAATATTTCACGTTGACGAATATCTATTCGTAGTAAAAAGTGGTGGTGGCCAATACTTACATGGTTTTTGAATGCCTCCATTCATAATTCCTGGGTGTTAAAAAAAAAGAAAATCTGATTGTGATACGCCTCAACTGGATTTTAGAAGAAGCATCGTTCAGGTTATTTTGCAGAAATATGCTGTTGCTTTCAGATGTGCTGGTTTAAATCTAAACTAAATAGCAAAGTTTGCAGAGAGATAAGACTTGATAGAAGAAATCATTTAGTGGAGCCTTGTAACAGAAAATAGTGCTGTGGATTGAACTGCAAAAAACTGTTCGAACACAATGTGGAAAGTGTAATGTCGAACTCTGTATTGATTGTTTCGGAACTTTTCATAAAATGTAATCAAAAATAAATTTTTATCAGAAAGGATCCCGGGATAATTTGCACCCTTATTAGAGGATCGTTTTATCCCAAAGCGACATGCATTACCTAATGTTGGATACCATGTTGTCTCCTAATGTCCGCTCCGTCTAGTACAATGTTGCCAATATTACAGTTATTTTATACAAAAGGCGAACTTTAAATAAAGGGATCATTTCAACCCGCGGGGATAATTTTTCCCCCATTTTCCCTACCATTATTGCTGGTCAGTATTGTTTTTTAGTATTTATAAATTTGTTCGTTTACCATTCGATTACATTAACATGGTCAATATACTATATAGTTAATTAAATTGCATATTTAATACAAACTAATTACCAGCATCATTATTAACACTTCCATTACCACAATGTAAATATAAAATAATTTTGATGTTACTTAAAATCATTGCATAAAAACTCCCTATAAAATATTTTAAATTGAAATTAAATCCCTTTACTTAGTTAAAGCCCTTTTATCTCTAGCAGTTTGTAATTTACGTACCTTTTATGAAGAGGCTTCGCATACTTTTCGTTAATCTCTAAAAGATTATCGAGCTTCTTCATTACGATGGTGTAAATAAATACGAACAAAACCGCCATTATTGAAGTAACGCAAATGAATATATTAAAGGATAAAGTCCCTTTTAGGATCCACCACGACTCCAATTTTACGTCCATCGTTTTGTAGGATAAATGACTAGCGAACACTGTAATCACCGGCACCCCTACGACAAAACGGAAATTAGTTTCACTTTAAATAATTGTATTTTGGAGTGAAATGGAATAGTGAAAGATAAACTTGCATTATTTTTAATGCGTTGCGAAATGAGTTCAATTTTCAAAATAGATTTGTTCCTATAACACAGATTACTCAGATAATTGGATTTGTTTAAAAAAAAAAAAAATAATACTCCAGTCGTCAGAGTCGAACATGAGAATAAACTTCTAAAAATCATACGAGTAAGCTGAATTTTCTTAGAAATGTCAATTTTTAGACCCTAAAGAAGACTCAAAAAAGTTTACTACTGTTATCCCCGGGTACGTGTGAGGTAAAACGTAAAACATCGATTTACCACGAATCTTTACGCTGGAGAAAAAAATATTTTAAATAAGAAATGTAGCTGAAATAATTTTGAACAAAAATGTTAGTTAGATCTTTAGGTTAATATTAATATTAATATTAATTTATTTTGCGATTTTTTCCCGCACGAGCGAAATCGTGTAATATGAAAGGAGCGGTAGCTTATGAAAAATCTGTGAAGACGTAAAGCTGATTTTACTTTTACATTTGAGAGAAAAACAGTTTAACCCTTTCGGTCATCGTGTCCACACTGATGGACATCGATTTTCAAAGCATTTTCTTAAAACATCGATGGTTATTATCGCCCAAATCATTTTGTCCATGTGTGGGTACATGCATAAGAAAAGCATTGAATACATTGATAGCCATCTGTTAGTCGATTTGTGAAGCTATATAAAACGCAAAACAGGTTGAATTTAGCACGCTGTCGTGGTGGTGAAAACACCTGTTTGTTATTGGAACGATTTCTATTGAATAAACTTGTTTTTTCGTACAAATACCTGCTGATTTGGGTAAGTAAAGAGCATTAGTATAGTGTGTTTATATTATGTATCAAACTGTTGACTAAACATATCTTATAAAGTGGTGTATATTTATATGTCCATGTAGATGGACAAAATGACTTAGGTATACTTATGCATATAAAAATTAGCAAGGTCGTGTTGTTTTAGATATCCATAAAATGGAAAGTTTACCGTCAACTAGTAAAGAAAAGAGATGGTCACGACCCTTGACTGAGGATGAACTTCTGGATTTACTCATGAAAGACGATGACTCAGAAATATTACGTTTGTCAGATGCTGATGACGCCAAAAGTATTGCGGATCTAAATGACGTTTCCTCAGAATTTGGCGATGATATCCAAGATATTGAGGAAACTATTTTTGACGGATTGATCCAAGAACAGAAGTCAACAGAAAGAGGTGAGTTAGAAAATCTAGAATATCCCAATGAAGTGACTACAGAACAACCAATGTCTGAGGACATGAAAACCAAAGAAAATTCCAACCAAACCACTGAAAAACAAACAACTGCAAAGGAGAGACTGCTAGAGTTTTGTAAAGAGTTCAAACTCACAAATAAGAAAGATGTTTGTTGGAAAAAAAATATTACCTATCTTACCAGGCCAGTACAGTGGTTTGTTCCAGAAGAAGTACAAGTTGATGAATTACCTGCTCCTATTGAATATTTTATGAAATACATACCTGATGCTCTGTTTGAGAAGATTTCAGAAATGACTAACTTATATGCCGTACAAAAAAATATTACTCGGTTTTCTCCATCAGATAAAGAAGAAATAAAGCGATTTGTAGGCATTCACATTATTATGGGAAATCTAAAATTCCCAAGAGCAAGACTGTATTGGTCCCAGCTTACAGGTATTTCAATTGTAAAAGATAATATGACATTCAATCGCTTCTCTAAGTTGCGCAATACCATTCACTTAGTAGATGTAACAGCAAGAGGTGACGAAACAGATCGCATGTGGAAAGTCCGAGAAATATATAATTCCATTAGAAATCGTTGTAGGGAACTTCAAACCGAAACAAATTTGTGCATTGACGAGCAAATTGTTCCATTCAAGGGACAGATCAATGTCAAGCAGTACCTCCCAAATAAACCGAAAAAATGGGGGATCAAATTATGGATATTGGCTGGACAATCTGGTACCATTTACGATTTCATCATATATCAAGGTGCTGAAACGGAAATAAAAGAAAATTATGCACAGTTTGGACAAGGAGCTGGAACTGTGATGCAGCTAGTTGAGAGAATTGAAGAAACTCATCACGGTTTGTACTTTGATAATTTCTTTAGTTCTTATCACCTCTTTCAATGGTTGAACAATAAATCTATTATGGCTGTCGGAACAATTAGAATAAACCGATTTTTTGGACCAGAACTAACATCTGATAAAGATCTAAAAAAAATGGTAGAGGTAGTTTTGATGTAGCGGTTAGTGAAGATGGAATTGTGATTACAAAATGGTTCGACAATAAACCAGTTTTAGTGGCTTCAAATTTTGTTGCAGCGGGAAAAATGGATTTGTGCCAGAGATGGGATAAGACGTCGAAAGAGTATATAAATGTATCTAGACCGGAAGCCATATCGCTTTACAATTCCAACATGGGTGGTGTTGATAAGTTAGATTTTTTATTGAGCGTTTACAGATCCTACAGACGATCCAGAAAATGGACTGTACGTATGATAACACATGCTATAGATATGGCGATAGTAAATTCCTGGTTGGAATATAGAAAACAAGCTGAACTGCTAGGCGTACAACACAATAAAATCCTGGATTTGTGGGACTTTAGAATGAGTATTGGGCAACACCTCATTTTACATAAGGTTCCACCAAAGAGAGGCAGACCATCTGGTCAAGAAAATACTGGTACACCAAATAATAAAAAAACCAAAACTGAAGCAAGGCCATATATTGAATTACGGTTCGACAGCTATGGACATTTTCCGAAAATAGATGAAAAAAAAGATAGTACACGTTGCAAAATGGAGAACTGTAAGGGAAAATCACATACATTTTGCGTGAAATGTAATGTTCACTTATGTTTTGTAAGCGGTCGTAACTGTTTTTTTAAATTTCATGTAAAATGATTAATTCGTTATTTACAAAGAATATTGTTTATTTCGTCATTCTAATGATATTCAAATAAATTTCTAAAATCTTCAGGTTTATTTTATTTTGCTTCAAGTCATAATGTCCATCAACATGGACATGTCATATGCCAAGTGACATATGACATATAAAAAAAATGATGTTAAAATTATCAACAAAAATAGTTTATTTTATATACCAAATATGAGAATTTTCCCATAGCTCAAAAAAAGTTGTGACTAAAAGGGTTAAGTAAAAGCAGTAGATTTTACAATGTTCTTTAATTTCCGACTTACTTAATTAAAATAGATTGATTGAAAACAATTGATCTACATTATTGCAAAAATCCTTATTTTGCATAATATTAAATTATTCTTTTTGCACAATGACGTGTACTACCACAAATTATGGAACTTAATGAGTGATTGAAGTATGCAAGATTGCAGCCAGATCGATCAAATAGTTTAAAAAATATGTAATTTATTTATGCCGGAGACCGATTATTTAAACAATTGTAATTTTTGAAAAAAGGACTCTCTAGTAATTTTTTTTCTTTGACTAACGTTCCCAAATCAGGCGTGTTTATATTCCGTAACGTCTTGTTTAATAACCCCAAGTAAGTTTGTCTTTAATGTATTTATGCCAATTCCGGTATTTGGGCATTCTCTAGTGACTTGATCTATAAGAAATTAAAGCATAGCCATGATCGCTATATCATCTGAATATCTGATGTTGTTTCTCCCCCAATTCGAATTCCACATGTTGTAAAATTCTCAGATCTCTATGATCTATTCCAATCATATCTAGATACTCAAACAGCCTTTAATGTTGGACATTATCAAACGCGTTTTCAAAATTTATAAAGCAGACGTTAATTAGATTCTGGACTTTCCATGATCTATGAAGTAATGTTAGCATTAAGAAAAAAGCTTTCCTTGTTACCAATCCTTCTCTGAAACCGAATTGTTTGTATCAATTTGCGAACAGTTTGGAAGAGTGACTCATAAGACCAATTAGTCTAAAGTCGTTATATGAAAATGTATTAGAGTTTTTTGGAAGTTGGGTAAATGTAGACTTCAACCATATATTTAGCATTATTCCAGTTTTGTATCTTCTTAGGGTGCCTGTCCATTCCGAACGTTGGCGATCATTCTGGCTATGATGACTTTGTTGGTTGCTATACGAAATAGCTGTGTTTCTTTCCATACCATGCTCGCAGGTTAGCAAGCCAGGATATTCTTCTTCGCCCAGGGCCTTTTTTCCTTCAATTTTACCTTGCAAAATGCATTGAAGTAGCTCGTATCTGCCTTGATTTCTCATTATATGGCCCAAGTACTGCAGCTTACGGCCCTTTACGATGTTGACCAAATTCGCAGTTGTGTTCATTCTCCTCAGTACTTCTTCATTGGCGACTTTCTCTGTCCATGGTATCTTCAGGATCCTTCTGTATGACCAAAGCTCAAAAGCTCAAAGTTTTGATAGAGTTTCCGCCTTTAATGTCCACGTTTCTACTCCGTACAGAAGCACTAAGTACACATAACATTTAAGGAGCCTTATTTTTGTTTCTAGGTGAGGTCATGCTTCTTGAACACAGAACTCATAGGCAAGAATGCACTCTTTGCCTTTCCGATACAACATTTAATCTCTTGGGTATTGTCCCACGACTCATTGATTATAGTTCCCAAGTAATTGTATTGTGAAATACGTTCAATTCTTATTTGGTTCACATACAGATTTGCTCCAGTTATGTTTTCCTTCCCAATGTAGAAGTTCTGCGTAGAATGGGGAAAGAATGTGAAATTCTCATGACCGTCAAAACTAAAAGTAGGAATATCTAGGATATGTAATGAGAAATCAAGAACGTTACGGCCTTCTCCAGCTAATTCTCTAAGGAAGGTAAATCGTAAGAGAGAATCGGGAAAAAGACGCATTTCCTGTCTTCAAAATTTACGAAAGTGGTATAACACGACTACCACTGAACTGTTCCGCGCTGCAGTAAACAAAGTAAAGATAGCCGTGATGATCGCCAACATCCGGAACGGATAGGCACTTTAAGAAGAAGAAGAAGAGGTTTTCCCTGCTGATGATAATTAGCTTGGTTTTGCTAGTGTTTATGTCCAGTCCATATTTTCTACTTGTTTCCGTTATTTTGTTCATTTAGTTTTGCAGCCCTTATATGGTAGTGGAAAACACTATTGTATCATCTGCATACCGCAGGTTATTGAGCTTGACTCAATTTATTGAGATACCTTTATCAATATCTTTAGAGCCTCTTCAAAAATGTGCTCCGAGTAAAGATTAAATATCAGTGGTGAAATTATTCACCCCTGTCTTACTCCCCTTAAGATTTTAGACCTGATGTGTATATTCTCCATCTATTCGGAGTACCGCTGATTGATTCCAATACAGGTTAGCTATTATTTTTATGTCTTTTCCATCAATTCCTCTCCTCTTCAGCACTTCTATCATTTGTTCATGTCTGACTCTATCGAAAGCCTTCTTGTAATCAATCAGGCATGCGAAAATATTACAGCTGACATCTCTACATTTCTGAAACAATACCTGCACGCTAAATAAAGCTTCCCTCGTACCAACGGCGTTCACAAATCCAAACTGATTGGGCGCAATTTGTTCCTCGCATTTCCGGTAAATTCTTTTGTGGATGACCTTTAAAAACAGCTTCAGCAGATGACTTATTAAGCTTATGGTCCTATAATCTTCACAAACTTTGCTCCTGGTGTTTTGGGCAATGGTACAAACTCCAATTTGAGCCACTCTACTAGTATTTTTTCCTAGCTTTTTTTTCCCAGTTTTTTATAAATTAGAGTTATTTAGAAGACCACAATTGATTCTATAAGGCTTTAATTTTAAGATATATTAAAAAAACAATCGACTTTTGATTTATTAAAATTGTTTTAAAAAAATCGTTTGAAAAGGGGATAGCATTTTTGTTATTCATTAACATTAGCTGAAATTTAAACATATTATAAATACAGATCTAGATTTTATGTATAATCTTTAAAATATATAAATAATTTATAACCTTTTTACACTATGTTATAAAAATTGTGTACTTTACCTGAGATAATTCCTGTAACAGTATGTTTCGATGTCATCGATTTTGGCAACTCAGTTAATTCCGTAAAAATAATGAGCAACTTACTCAAATGACTGGATAAACTCAATAATATTGTTGTTTCTAATCCAGTTAGAAATAAGAGATAATATGACTAAAATACAAAAGGTTGTGTTAATATTTTATATAAAAACACTTTTGGAACAATTTTTAGAGAATAATTATTTAAACTTCTGGTTATTACGATAGAATATTGATTGTTCAAAGTCGCTGCATAAATAGAATCAAAGTGTTGCAGTTTTCTATGTATTAGAAAAATAAAAATCACTCTAAAGCAATCTAGTCAGACCGGATATCATATGAAGGGTACAGGGCCAAAAGGGGGCAAGTCGCAATTTTTCATAAATAGATCTAGTAGTGCCATCTTGTAGCAATTTTAACGTAGAAGTGGTCAGCGACTGGTTACACGTCCTAAAAGCGCTTAGTTCCCGTGAAATACTAATTCTAATTTACGCATACACCACCAATAGGGGGCAAGTCCTTATCAGGCAGGTCCTAAAAGGGTAAAGTCCATATAAATAGCCAATAGACGTTAATCTAATACGCGCAGTTTAGAGTTAGGTTCGTCGGTTTAGTTTGTTTTCATTGTTTTTTAAGTGATTTAAAAGTAAATAACAATGAATACAGAAAACAATAGTAGTGGAAATGAGACTGAAGTAGTGCCTAAACAGAATAAATCAAAAAAAGAAGGAAAAAGCACGGCAGAATGAGAGATGTCATGAAAAAAATTAGACTGCAGAGTCACGAGGTAGGTGCAACCTGTAATTGTCGTGAACAATGTTTTCAAAATGTACCCGAAGAAGCAAGAAAAACTGTACTCAAAAATTTTAACACAATGACTTCTATTAATGAGCAGAACTCATACTTATGTGGATTGATTACAGTACTGCCTATTCGCCGAAGAAGGCCTAGGAAAGATGAAAACGAAGCAAATTTGAGAAGTGCTGCATATTCTTACAGGGTAAGTTTTAGCACTGATAATAGCTTAAAAGTATTAAATATTTGTAGACAAGCTTTTATGTCTATTCATAGAATAAAAAAAATAGAGATATTACAAAATTCACTAAAATGACTGGAGTCGCCCCTAAAAATAAAAGGGGAGAAAATAAAAACCATCCTAGAAAATTGGGATCCAACGTTCTTGTAGCAATATACGAACATATAAAGTCATTTAAAGGCAGGAAAAGCCACTATCGTGTGAATGATAGTAAAAAATTATACTTACCTGAAGAGGTAAACATAAAAAAGATGTTCAAAAATGTTTTGCGAGTTGAACCCTTCTATGAAAATATCTTACGATTCTTACAGAACAGTCTTTAATACAAAATTTAACATAGCCTTTGGATATCCCAGAACTGATACATGTAGTTCCTGTGATGAGTTTCTTATAAAAATAAAATCTCTTCAGTCTGATATTTATAAACAGTATTTCGATCTTGCTGAAAATGAACGCTTGCAAAAGGAAATACGCCAGCTTACGATACAAAATGATGTACACAAAAGAAAGGCTGAGGTATTTTACAGTAGAAAAAGAGCTGCGAAGAAAAAAACTAGAACCTCTGTGACTCACGAAGCTATTTGTCTCGATTTTGGAAAAAATCTCAGTGTCCCAAACATAACAACAAACGATGTTTACTATAAGAGCCAGCTGAACGTCTATGCCTTTAATGTCCACATTCTATCTACAGCAAAAAGTGTGTTTTACATTTACCCGGAAACAATTGGCAAAAAGGGAAGCGACGATGTATGCTCAATGCTGAATGACTTTCTTTGGAATTTTCTCGACATACAAGTAAGATCGCTTCTGCGACTCGTGTGGGGGACAAAATAAAAATTTCACCATGTTTCGTTTTTTGCATTATATTGTCCACAATACAGTAGACTTGATTATGTTAAAGTTACTTTCCCTATTCGTGGCCATTCCTATATGGAACCGGATAAAAATATGGGCTTAATAAACTCCAAACAACGAGCTGAGATTCCTTTAGATTGGGTTGAAATTTTTAGAAGTGCTCGTGCAAAACCATCACCCTTTGACGTTGTGGAAATAGATCAATCCTACTTTCGAGCATGGACGAATTTTTTTAATACGAAAACAGAATATTTGAAGAAATGTCCTTTCAGTTCCCGTCCAATTCGAGAATTAGAAATACATCAAGATCATCGTAGATTGATATATTACCGGGAGTCCTATAATGGAGCATGGGAGTCAGGAATAGTGAAGGAAAAAGATAGTAAGCGAAAGGGACCAGTGGTACTACAAAATGAATTTGAACTTCCTCCGTATTCTTATTCAGGTATAAAAAATTATTAATATCTTGGAATACTATTATTAAACAACATTATTTTTAGGTCTTTTACCAATCTCGGCTAAAAAATTTAAATGCCTACAAGATTTGAAATGATTCTGTGGTGACGAAGCAAAACAATTTTTTGATAACTTGCCTAAGAATTAGAATTATTTCATATTAATAACTTTTGTCTACTTGTCATTTTAACTTGTTTTTTGGACTTGGCCCCTTTAGGCCAATAATGTTTGGTGGTTTGACCAATTAAAGCTTCTGTTCTATTTTTTATAATATCAATATAAATTTAATTTCTTCTGTGTGTTTCATTAATTACTTGGGTGACTGATCTAATCAATAGAGGTCATAATAACCATCTATAATTTATTACTAACTGGTTTTAAAATTTAAACTTCGTTTTGTACGAAATAAACATTTGGTGACTTAGCTCTTTATGGACCTGTACCCTTCATATTATAATGCCTTATTTAAAGCATTTATACAGGGTGTTACAAAGCAGGGGAAATAAATTTAACCATATTTTCTGCGTCCTAACTTACGTTAGTAAAATTGAGAAAAATGTCAAAGTTGACAAAAATAATAAAGCACTCCTTGACAAGCGTCCTTTCGATAAGTCCTTCAATTTTTCCCTGTATAATCAGTCGAATAATATTATATTGTTTTCCTCGCATTGCATGTCAAACATATGCTATTTGACGCTATTAATATACTGACGAATAGGTTTTGCTTCGTTGTCCACGGTATTTTTAGTATTTTTAGGATACTTTTAGGATATTGTCTTGGTTCTTTTCTATGGTGGTTGTCTTGAATTCATTTCTGTTGATGTTAACTGTCTTATAGAATGCTCTGAATTTTTTTACCGTCAAACCAATGTTGATGAAGGCTTTTTGTTTTGGAAGATGTTTAAAATATTTTTTAGCATCTGAATAAGTATGCTGAGTAAAGTTGTGAGTAGAAATATTTGTTGTACTATTGAAATGCTTTAAATGGGATCAATTCACAAAACCTGTCTCCATTCTCAGATAATTCACAATAAAATCATCCAATAACAGGGGGTACTTAAAAAATTAGTTTCAAACTGACTTTAAAGCAAGAGCAAGCCCAGAAGTTTAAGATGAATATTTTTAAAATGTACTTACCTGAGTTGGTCCAATAACTACAGCTATTAAAAAGATCATCACAAACAGAAACATTGAAAAGGAACATTGTAATTTTAACATGGTCAACGTTGATTTTGGTTTTAGAAAACACGAAATACTTAAACAAACTGTTGTTATTACTGTAAGAACCATTCCGGCGATAGAGGCTAGTATTAAAAAGAAAACATTTGATGTAGTTTCTTCTGTCTTGGTCTGAAACAAAACCATTGCTTATAAAATATAAAATCGATAAATGAGAAGTAATTTATTTTACAGTATAATAACTTGACTTCTTCGTCTTGTGACAATTTAATATAAACAGTTTTGACTAGAAATTTTCGAAATAATTTTTGTAGAATATTTTGATTATAAAAGTATTTTTTATATATTCTCTAAAAATATTGTTATTCTAAAAGTGAAACATTAATTTTTAATAATTTTTAATGGTTTCTTGAGAAAGCAGTAAAGGTACCACAGAAATTGGTTCGTGCCTGCTGATGTATTTGGAACAAATATTGAAATTCATATTTTACTCAGACAATTATGGTGGCCAAGGAAAAAAGAAGTACCTCATTTTAATGTATCAGTTCGCTGTAACTCATTGCAAAATTTCTTCTATAACTCATCGCTATTTAGTTGTCGGCTATACTAAAAATGAGGGTGACAGCTGCCACTTTTTAATAGAAAGAAATATCACTAAAACTTTAACCCATTAAGTATCTCTGGTATAACCCTTGTACCACACATTTTTACACGAATTTTCGACAGAGTAAATAAGTAGTACAAAGTAGATTTCTACTTATTTACATCTATATTTGTATTTTAATAAGTAATGCATCGATGGCTCTGATATCGGAACGTTTACTCAACTTGTAAACATTGTAGCGGTATAACATTTGTACCAATGGATTCTAGTGTGCTTCTTTTTTGCAATTAGTACAAGGCTGAATCTGTTTTGTTATTTTTTCATCAAAATTTGACGATTGAGGAGTACTATAAACGGTAAGTGTTTTTATTACCAATATAAGGATACTATACAACAGTTTCAGAATAAAAAATATATATCAAAAGTAAAGAAAATTTAAAATTATTTTGAATATGATATTTTAGAAAAATGTAACCTCAAACTTTCCTCTAAAATATAAATATTTATAACCATCACAAATATGCTAAATTGGTTGCATATGTTGTGTTGGTCATTTTTGTACATTTTCGTCATATATTATGAACCAATCTATTTGCGCTCAGCAAGTATTTTTCACAATAACTCAACATGCATGTTTTTTTCAGATGTACGAAAACTATTCTGATATACAGTATTGGAAAAAGGGCCTTACAACTGAATAGTTAGCCAAATTATTACATGAAATAACAGATGATCAAGCTGAACATTTGAGAATGTAGTAGAACCTAAGACACCATCAGAAAGATCTAGCAGAAGTTCGTCTACAATACTGCCGTCCACTCCCTCTGAAAGTGGTACAGCCAAAATAGACTTAGACGAGCCGCTATGTAGAAAACGTAAAAAGATCTAAAATTTACGACTTTTTAGAACACGAGGATTCAGATGATTCTGTAACAGACAGAGATTACCAACACGAAAATCCCCTCAAAACAAAAATATAAATGCTTCATCATCAAGCGAAGATGAAGCAACTTTCGATGTTACCAATGATTTTAAGGGGTGGTCTAAAAAACGAAGAATATCTACTGAATTTAAAAATTGTAATTATGCAGAATTCAAGGGTTTGAAAGTGATACCGTCGTCTGAAAACCCAGTAAGTCATTTTAATGTTTTTTTTATTGACATTTTACTACAATACATTGTAAAACAGTCAAATCTATATACTGTCCAAGACAACAAAAATTTAGATTTGTCTTTCGAATAATTGAAAGCTTTCCTAGGAATTTTAATTCTAATGCGATTTAATAGTTTACCTTCTATCAAAAAATACTGGTCTGCAGATCCAAATTTTCATAATAAAAAGATTACTAATATTTTCCCTCTAAAGAGATTTGTTAAAATATTAAGATATATATCCATTTGAATGATAACCAACAAATGTCAGCCAGAGGAACTCAGGAATTTGATTTTGAAGTTGTACAAAGTAAGACCTCTTATTTAACAATAAAAAAAAACCTTTATGGAATCTTTTTCTCTAAGCAGAAATATTTTTGATGAAAGTATGGTTGCCTTTAAAGGAAGGACTACTTTAAAATAGTAGGTACATGCCAGTGAAACCCATAAAGAGGGTGTTCCAGAAATGAACATATTGTTTTAAAGTATAAAATAAAAATAAAATTCTTTGACTTTTCTTAGTGTATAATAACTAGAACACACACTTTATCAAGTTTGAACGCGACACCCTGGCGTTTGACGTCTGACCCTGTTAAATATTTTTCACACCTAAATAAAATAGGGGTAATCTTCCCATTTTACGCATTATGTAGTATTTTATCAGTTCAGTAAGAGCAGTTCAAGTTGGCATATGGCCGTCGAGGCATCGCCGCAGCGGGTAGTTAAAAACTCGTAATATTTTCTCTACGCCGAAATCGGGCATTTTCTCATGTTTATTCTCTCGTGTTTATTTTTCGTGTTATAAAGAAAGAGTACATTTGATATTGTATAGTAAGTAACGGCCGTGTTGGGCCTCTCTACTCTTAAAAGATTTAATTATAAATCGATAAACTCAAAAGTAATTTTATTTCTCTGGAGCTATATTTGCTCACATTAAGAATCCTTATCCTTCAACGGTCACTGAACCAAACCTATTGAGATGCATCCATTCACAAATCCTTTGAAGTAAGGCTTGGAATCAAAGGATTTCCAACTCTTATGATGTAGGTAGCCAGTTACAAGGCCCCCAACAGAGGGGTATAAAAATTTGGGAAATGGTATGTGCTGAAACAGGTTAGCTCATCAATTTTGAGGTATATCAAGGTAGAGAACCTGAACGGACTAACTAACAAACCTCAGGGGAAAGAGTTTCTCTACAGCAGAATATACTTTCCTTTTTTGACAAAATATGTTTCAAGTATACGCAGCATGAAAGGAGACCTAAAAAATAAATTGGGAATGCTGAAGACCAACCAAAATAGGTAAGTTTTAAGATCTGGTTGGTATAGCCTTCATTAGACATACCTTAACATATAGCTTAATTCCATTAGACGCCTAACCAAAAACAGCAAGAATTGATATGCAAAATAATACGCTGCTATAGTTACCACAATTAAGTTATCCCAAAGAGCCTGTACTATCTGGCGGAGATCCAAATTGGAAGGTTTGGAAGAGTTTAAATAGATAAGACATATAGGATAAAAAATAAATAGAAAAAGAGATAAATAGATAGTTTAAATAGTTTAAAAAGCGCAATATCATTAAATGTGCCTTATAAATACAACTTTATGCTAAATTTTAATTTAAGGAAACTCTAAATCTCCGGAAAACGAATCTTACAATGTTGATTTTTCCAAAAAGCAAAATGTTCAAAGAACCATTAGCAGTATGAAAATAATACAAGAACCACTCTATCCAAAAAGAAGAACCATTACAGCTGCAAAGAAAAACGACATGATAAACTTACTGCCATATACCACCTGTACATCATTTGTATAAAACTTTCCCACTGCGTTAGCCACCTGAGTATCTGATCAACAAAACCTCGAAGATAGATCTTCTGAGGATAATTCGACGAATTAAAGAAAAATCATTTTGATTTGTGGTGGTCTAACTCCAAATCGTTTTGTGTACCTCATAGTTTTAACGAATTTTCTATAAAACCTTTGAATTTGTCGTTAAGTTCACCTATTTTACTTATTTATGAATAAATATTTGAGTTGCATTCAAGTATTCTGCTAAATCTTTTAGTTTATTTTTTTTAAGAATTGTATCAATTATCCAACATTAAGGTATTCGGAGTTAGGTCATTATTGTTCTCTGTACCTCATATGTATGTAAATTAATTTCTTATCGATGTAAAGATGCTTTTGACCCAAAATAAATAAACTTGCATCAATGTTTCCACGTCAAAAAATTTTTCATTTTGGATACCGTGTAATTTATTCAAGTGACAAAAATATCTAGTATCGAAGTGAGCCTAGTAAAAAGTTTACACCTTTTATTTAAATTGTCATACACAAGACGTATGAAATAATCTTACTTTATAGTTTGGAAAAATTAGAATAAAAAAATCCTACCTTAGGTGCCAAAGTTAAGAGCAATGCAAAAATCCCATGCTTTGGACAAATGCATCTGGTTTTTAAATCACTCAATACCTCGGTGTAGCAGCTATAAATATTCCAAGAGTAGGTAAACGTGGATAAATCTGCATATCCGCATTTTACGCTCCAAGTTTCATCGTCGCTCCAGTTCATTTTATGGTTTAACTGGTGCTTAAAGTCAATAGCTATTGGATACATTTCGAAAAATTCTGGAAGAGGAAGAAGTGTCACAATTTGGGAGTAAATCTCATATTCAAGCTCTGAACCGTCCCTGCAAATAAGATAGATATATAAATTTAATTCTTAATATTACTGAAAAAAGATGTTTAGTTACAATTTATGTTAAAGTTCGTTTTGCAATTTTTTTACGTTCTTCTATGCGTTAAATTCTTTCAGATATCATGAATTTGTTGCTTGTGTGAGTCCATTTCAAATAGGTAAAGAAATAATAAATCAGACTTACTCACAATCAATTTAATTTAACTATCCGACGACCGGTTTCGCTTTCTACAATATGCAAAGCATCTTCAGGTCTCGGTACAAAGTTAAAGAAATGCTGAAATGATAAAAACCCATATTAGGGTGTTGTCTAATAAAGATAAACAAATTAGATGTTACAAACTACAATAATTATGCCAATATTACCTGTCTGTGGTTTTTATTTAAATGATTGAGTTGAAAAAGGTATAAATATTTTTTAAATAAGTTTTAAAAAAGTTAAAAGGACAAGGTAAGGCCCACAAGTTGTCATAAAATCTCTTCTATTGGAATAAATTAATGAATGAGCAAATAAATAAATGAAATAAAATAAAATAATATAAAATAAAATAAAATAAAATAAAATAAAATAAAATAAAATAAAATAAAATAAAATAAAATTACTTACATGCCGGTACTCTATTAATAGATGGGTAATACATGTAAGTAATTTTATTTTATTTTATTTCATTTATTTATTTGCTCATTCATTAATTTATTCCAATAGAAGAGATTTTATGACAACTTGTGGGCCTTACCTTGTCCTTTTAACTTTTTTAAAACTTTTTTAAAAAATATTTATACCTTTTTCAACTCAATCATTTAAATAAAAACCACAGACAGGTAATATTGGCATAATTATTGTAATTTGTAACATCTAATTTGTTTATCTTTATTAGACAACACCCTAATATGGGTTTTTATCATTTCAGCATTTGTTTAACTTTGTACCGAGACCTGAAGATGCTTTGCATATTGTAGAAAGCGAAACCGGTCGTCGGATAGTTAAATTAAATTGATTGTGAGTAAGTCTGATTTATTATTTCTTTACCTATTCTTTCAGATATGTTGATTCTACCTTAAAATTAATATCGACTCTGCAGAAGATTCGTGAAAAAAACTTACACGAATGGGCGCGATGGATCTAAGAAATCCAGACAAAACATATATATATATATATATATATATATATATATATATATATATTAGTTTTCGGAATCTAATTTATCTTATAACTACACTCTAAAAGACAATACTTAGAAATAATTCTAAAGTTTACTATAAATCATGGTTTTAAATTGATTGAAACCTAAATTAAAAGGATCTACATCACACAGCCTACATTTTGTCAACAATGAGGTCTTGAATAATGACAGATATTTCAAAATAAGGCCTATTTTAGATCTTGTTCGAAGAAACTGTCTCACAATTAAATCAGAGTCTAGATGTTTAGTGGAATAAATTATGGTCCCATGCAAGGGGAAAAGACAGGCTCGAGTAGACAATATGTGAAGAACAAACCAAAAAAATGGGTTTTTAAAATGTTTGTTCATTGTGGCGTATCAGGGATAGTGTATGATTTCTTTCCCTATAGAGGAAACGATATCTTTAAAAACCATCATTTTACTGATAAGGAAATTAATATGGGATTTGGGGCAAAATGTATTTTAGCTATATGTTCAACAATTCAAAATAAACCTTTATTGACGGTTTATTTCGATAATTATTTTGTAAGTTTAGAACTTATAACATATCTTCGAAGTGAATTTAAAATACTTTTTTTAGGAACTATTAGAAAATACAGACAACGGGCTTGTTCACTTGAATCTGATAAGAATATGCAAACAGATGGAAGAGGTTCTTTTGATCAAGGAGTAGACGATGATAGTCGCATTGTCGTTTTAAAGTGGTACGATAACAAGTCAGTAACCTTATGTCGTTTTTATGTAGCCTTCATTCCAATGGTAACCATACAAAGAATTTTCAAAATGGAAAACAGGAAAATTCACATCCCATGCCCACAGTCAATAAAACACTATAACAATCGTATTGGTGGTGTGGATTTGACAGACATGTTGATTGCTCTATATAGAATACGCTGCAAAACACATATAATGTATATGGGCATTTTTCCCAAATTAAAGATATATCCATTAAAAATATTTGGCTATTATATTAACGTGATGCTAGCATTCTACAAGAAGATAAAAAAACAGTCATTTCTTTGAAACAATTTAGAATTAAACTTGCCAAAAGTCTACTGCAGGCTGACAAAATAAAAAGAGGACTTCTCAGCAATAAGCAGCTGCCACTACTTTTCTAAAAAAAATAAATATCGGATAAAGCCTTGACCCCAAGACGATATTATATTATATCATCTGGATTATTTTAAAGTACACGGTGCAATGGGCAGGTGCAGAAATTGCAAGAAGGGATAAGTTGTCATATTTTATGACAAGTGTAATGTTAGACTATGTTTAGTGCATACTAGGAATTGTTTTATGGATGTTCACATTAATAAAATAAATAGTTTTGATTTAATTTTAATAATTCTTATTCATATTACTTATCCTACATAATTTGGTAATGTATGATATGCTATACAAACCTATTTTTCGGTATATTTGGTGATGTATTCTCTAGTATATACTCCAAATTTTTGACATATAGATGTCTTTTTTTTGGTCTTATAGAATATTTGTATGACGCCCAAACATACTAATTTTCAGATTTTTAAATTCAAAATTAACGTTTTGCCAAGTTAAGGGTTAACATCACTGTTTAAACTTGCATTGGTTAATACTTTTAAAAATACTGTTCTGCCCTGCTTAGTAAAACCGTCCGATCTACAATTTTCGTTTTTTCTTAATAAAATTATATTCCACTATTATTATTAGACATTTACCATCTTATTACTTAGTCAAAAAGTCCTTTCTGTCATCTCAAATCGTACAAAATTATAAATTTGTTTGTCCTTTCTACAACTAACAGCTGTTGTACTTAGAATAAACATCCTATATGCCAATTACTTAGTTAAAGCGTCCTGTCTACGTCAAATTGTAAATATAGGACAAGTAAGTCGTGTTAAAATCATTGAACACGAAATATATGATTAGGGGAATTACAACTGTACCCACTGCACTCTTTAATTCGCTGTGGTAAGTAAAAATACATATAAATAATAACCGAGTATATAGTAAATGTTTGTTTTTCTTTAGGAAAATGGACAGAGGAAAAAAATTAGTTGCATTAGCATTGCATAATAAACAATTTCAAGAAGAAATGCGTATTATTGAGGGCAAGAAAAAGAAAAAACGACAATTGAATGTTGAATTTAATGCAACAGAATCTTCTACAGGTTTAGAAACAACACTCAACCCAGGTGAGGATAAAATTTTATCAACTAACAAATACTTTTCTAATAATATTAACGAAGATGATGTGAACATCGATGTTGCAGAAGAAACTTTGCCTTTTATTAAGCAGCTACTTGATAATATCGTGGACAACGCAATACATATTGTAAAGCTGAAATATGATAAAATTTATACAAAGAAAGGTACGCTCAGAAAACGTAAGAAGTTTGATTTATCATTATTAGAAACTACTAGAACACTACTAGAAAAAAGCAAAAAAACAGTTTCTTTGAAGCAAAAACATGTCAATAAACCACCATGTAATCCAAAACAGTGCAAGTTAAAGTGTGCATCAAAAACTAATGTCCAGAGGCAGCAAATTATTATTCAACTAGTGTGGGAAATGAATGCAGAAGTCAGAAATATATTTATAATATAAATATATTTGTATAAATTTATACAACCATATATGATATGGTTGTATAAAGCGCTTCAATATAAAACGAAAAACAGCAGGAACAAACACTTGTCGCAGAAATACGTTCAAGTATTACCTGAAAAATGTTAATGGTGATGAAGATATTGTTTGCAAAACTTTTTTCCTTTCTCCCCTGGGATTTGATGTTAACAATGACCGAATTTTGAAAACTATTCGAAACACTCCAGCAGCTACGAACATAATACCTGTTCCTGATAAAAGAGGACGTCATCCATGTAAATAGAAAATTGATATTGATCTTAATGAACAACACGTACAGTTATTCAATCCGACAATAGCACATTAAAGCCAAGAACATGCACCAAATAAGCTGTATTTGCCTAGTGATATTTTTATTACACAAATGCACAAGTACTTCAAGGATGTATCCAGATATGAAAGTCAGTAATGTTTATCGTTAAAATGTTAGTGATATTAATATATCATTTGCGAAGCTTGGTCATGAAGAGTGTTTTGAATGCGAAACATACAACCTACATAAATCTGGGACAAAACATAATGAAATTAATGAATATGCAGAGTGTGACTGCTGTCAAACATGGAAGAAGCATACAATTTTATATGACTCAGCACGGAATGAATATCAAAATGATGTGATTGCATCCACAACCTCTCCCAAATTTATATTTCTGTTGATTTACAAAAAGTAATCATGTTACCTCGGACAGAGATGATCAAAGAGGTAATATTTGTTCCTCGCATTATTGCATACAACGAAAGTTTTGTGCCAATCGGTATTTCATCGAATAAACAAAACAACAGCAGTTATGTGGCATGAGGGTATATCAGGCAGAAATAAGGAAGACACTACAGAGATGAACAAAATATAACATTCTGGTTACATAGCTGTGGATCTCAAAACAAAAATTAGGCGCTCCTTTCCTTTTTAATTTGGAAATAGTCCTGAAATTCAGTTACAAAATCAATTCTTTAATTTTTTTTTCAGTGATTCTGTTTATTTCCATCTCTGTCCTCAAATAAATATATTCCAAACATGACGAAATTACCTTTTCATCTTTTAACAAATGTTATTAAAATTACAATTATTACATTTTACTTTTGTGGCTGTTCTTTTGTGATTGTGTAATTTTTCAGATTATACCTACAAAAAGATTAAAAGCGTTAATCGATTTTCCGTAATTTTTAATTCTCAGTTCTCTTAGTCGTAATAAATTTAAAGCTATACAATTCTAATTAAACTGTCAACTTAGCTAAAGAGTATGTTTGGCGACTCTTGTAAAGAGGGTTGGATAAATTAATCCGCTTTAGGATTATCCCTGCGGATTGTAATTCTTCTCTGTATTATTTTCATTTAATGGCGACATTTTCTTGTATAATTAATTATAATGAAGTCCACAATTTATAGTAAACAAATATTTATTTCGAACCCTAAGGTAAAATATAAAAAAATATTAATATTGAAAAAGGTCACAATGTGAATTAGATATGTTTGATAAATAGTCCAGACACTTATGCAAAAATTATTGCATATGAAAAAAGAATCACAAAGAAATGTGATAGTAACTTAGAATAATTAAAATGAAGAATCTGAACTATTTTGAATAATATAACACAAACACAAATAAATTATGTAGAGCTTAGCAGTCAATACAATCAACCAAATTATCCATAATAGAGGAACCACAATTACAACAAATGTAACCTCTGGTTCTCAAATATAAGCATGGATAGTCTTCTTAACTACGCCTTATTGGTCTTCTTCTTCTTCTTCTAGTTCCATGACCGTTATCGATCGTTGGATATCATGTTGCCTACCATATTCGCTATCGTGACTTTATTGACAGCAGCCCTAAATAACGATGTAGTTGATTTTCCATACCATTGCCTTAGATTTTTCAGCCATGATGTTCTTCGTCTACCAGGACCACGATTACCTTAGATCTTTCCCTGAATGATCAGATGTAAAAGATCATATTTTTCAGGGTGACTCATAATGTGACCGAAGTATTCCAGTTTTAGTTTCTTTATTATATTGACCAGTTTTGTTGTTTGGCTTAGCCGTCTAAGGACCTCCTTATTTCTAACTCTGTCGACCCAGCTAATTTTCAGTAGTCGTCTGTATACCCACATCTCAAAAGCTGTCAAGCATTTAAGCATAGTCTCAGTTAGAGTCTACGCTTCCACTCCATCCATACAGCAGGACAGAAAAGATGTAGCAAGATCTCATACGAACTCTAAGGTCAATGCTAAGATCGTGACTGCAAAGAACGTTCCTCATTTTTACAAAGGCAGCTCGGGCTTGTTCTCTCTCTCTTGTCGTTTCCTCATTGCTGAGGATCGTGATTCCCTACAATGCGGGCTGTCAATTCTCTCCATCTCTTTCGATTTTGGGCTGCTCTCATGGACTCGGAAAACGTCTCTCCAGTGGCTTTCTGTACTTGATCTGACCATCGGATAGGTGAGCGTCCTCGGCCTCTACGCCTTCTACGTTTCCGCACACAATTAGTCTTTCTAAGTTGTCATTGTCTCTTCTCGCAATGTGGAAAAAAACTTTAAAACATTTGCAAGACACTGAGAGGAGTGTCTGGTCTGAATGTTTAGCTCTTCGAGAATCGACTGATTGGATCTGTGCTCCGTCCACGAGACGCGTAGCATTCGTCTTCAGCACCACATTTCGAATGCGTCAATCCTTTTCCTATCCTCTGATTTTATTGTCCATGTTTCGGCACCTTAACTAAAGATTGAAAAAACGAGTGTCCGTACCAGTTTCATTTTGAGTTTTTTGGACAAAGAGCGGTCCTTCCATATTTTTGACAGTCGACTCATCGCGTTCTTGGCCATTCCTATTCTTCTGCGAATTTCCGTATGACAGAAGGCTGCATTGCTTAAGGAAGATCCTAGATACGTGAACTCGTCTACTTTCTCGAATTGATTTAGGGCGCCTGTTGTTTGGAGGATATTCGCATGGTCCACAATCATGATTTTTGTTTTCTGATTATTAATCTTGAGCCCACACTTGTTGCTTTCGGATTCTACTCTCTTTATCAGTCTCGACATCTCCTCTTCAGATGTTGCTATCAGTGTTGTATGGTCTGCGAATCTTAAGTTTGAGATCTTTTTCTCTGCAATGGAGATGCCGCCTCTCCATCCATCGAGTGCGTTCCTCATTATGTATTCTCCATATAAATTGAACAGGTCTGGAGATAGTATTCAGCCTTGTCGTACACCTCTGCTGGTTTTGAAGGTATCAGATTGCTGGTTTTCAATTCTTATTTTATCTGAGTTATCTTCGTATAAGTTTTTAATTAATATTGCCAAATGATCTGAAACTCCCATCTCATGAAGAACTGTCCAGAGAACTTCCCACTTTACACAATCAAATGCCTTTTGGTAGTCTAGAAAACAGATTATTATTGGAATTTTAAATTCGCGGGCCTTTTCTATGAGCTGCCGCATATTAAGGATTTGCTCTCTCGTACCCTTCCCTTTGACAAATCCTGCTTGTTCTTGGGGAATTTGGTTGTCTAAGTACTGTTGCAAACGGCGTTTAATGATTCTTAGTAATATTTTGCTTGGATGGGAAATCAGTGAGATGGTACGATAATTACTACACTTTGT
This sequence comes from Diabrotica balteata, assembly GCA_918026665.1. Taxonomy (NCBI): domain Eukaryota; kingdom Metazoa; phylum Arthropoda; class Insecta; order Coleoptera; family Chrysomelidae; genus Diabrotica; species Diabrotica balteata. Next base: position 20,070,155 of record OU898280.1, read on the forward strand.
AGTTGTTCCTTTTTTATGGATTGGTATGCACAATGATGTGCGCCATTGTCTGGGCCACTTTCCGCATCTCCAAATTTTATTACAAAGTTTCCACATTATATAACATCCTTTGTCTCCCATGTTCTGAAGGTGCTCTCCCGTGATATCATCTCAGCCAGAGGATTTATTCTTCTTGAGGTGAGTTACAGCTTCTTCAATCTCGGACAGCAGAATTTCAGGTTCAGGGTTGTATTCAGTGTTTTCGAGGGCTGAAGTGTGGCCTAGATTTACGTGTTCTTCCCTGTAGAGCTCTGAACAATAGTTTTTCCATATTTCCAACACTCTGTCGATATCACGTATGATAATACCATGTTTGTTCTCTATTGCATAGTTCTTGGGTTTAAATTCTCTCGCAAGAATTTTCACTTTCCGGAAGAGGTCTTTGGTTTCATTTCGATATCCGTGATTTTCTATTTCTTGGCAGATTTCAGAGATGTAAGGGCTTGTTCTATTCGGCTTTTAATTTCTGCGGTTAAATCCCAGCTCTCATTGATATTACTACCGAGATACGCGAGTTTCTCTACTCTGTCCAGTGTGGCATCTCCGACTTTTATACCGTCATCCTGTATATGATTTTGTTTGCTAACTATCATATATTTAGCTTTCTTAACGTCGAGTTGTAATCCATACTGATCACACGTCTGTTTTATTTTGTTCATTAGATTTTGAAGGTCTTCTCCGCAATCGGCAAGGACTAAGGTATCGTCGGCATATCTAATATTGTTGACGGTTACTACACAATAATACCTTCGGTTGTCTCCATTAAGGCTTCCTTAAATATTTTCTGTATCGGTATAAGGTAGATTAAGTAGCTCCATAACCGATGCACCGGACCCTGTGAAGGTCCGTGCCCGGGGTACAGGTGAAAACCGGTCAACGGTCTCAAGAGAAAAGGATGTCTGCAAAAGTCACAATGGTCGACAGGGCGGAAGAATCAACAGCGTCTGATCCAGAATTGCCTGCTGAAGAAAAGGTCCTCCAAACGAGGGTTGTGGCATTAGTAATTAGCAACCTAACACACAGAAAAACGTAAGGGTAAAGCTGAAATCGATAACAGACTACATACTAGTCAAACAAGATACCACAATATAGATAAAAGGTGTGAGAGCCAGAAGAGGAGCAGAATGTGGAAGAGACCATAAATTACTGACAGCAAAAATGGGCATTAATTGGTAGCATAACAAGACCCCATCCACAGAAGCACCATTGAACAGTATAAGAGAAAAACAATACAATATAGACTACTCCAAGAACAATCAATAAGAGAACTATACAAATAACGTCTAGACCAAAAATTAAAAGAATATAGATACGGCAACATCGAAGAAATATACGAGCATATAAAGACGAGTATAAAATAAGCAGCATTCGGAGCCCTTGGAGAAAAAAAAAACACATAACAAATAAACATCAATATTATGAAATAAAAGAACTAACAAAAAGAATAACTGAAGAAAAAAAGCAACTATACAGAAAATGGCTGACTACAAAAAAGAAGTTTATAAAAAATATAGAGAAGGGAAAAACAAATAACACAACAAAAGAATGAAGAATGGGAGAAAATCTGCTTAAATATTGAAACATACATAAGAGGTACAAAAAGTTCGAAGGCATGGGAAGTACTGAGATGATTGAAACAAAACTCAAAAAAAAAATTAAATTGGGAAATATACAGGATAAGGAATGGAAGGACTATTACAAGAAACTGTTAACAGAACAAAGACCACAATTCATTGGAAAAGAAAACAGGCGAATACGAAGCAGATCCCCACAACAAGAAATAGAAATAACAGATAGAGAAATGAGAAAGGCCATAAAAGCAATCAAAAATAAGAAACCACCGGGACCTGGAGGCATCTCACCTGAGCTTATAAAGTATGATTTAAAAAAATTACACCGGATGATAAAATAAATATTTTAGAAAGCCATAATTGGAGAACAGCTCCCAAAGGAATGGGCGGAGGCATATGTGACATCTATATTTAAAAAATACATAGAAAACGATGCGAAAATTATAGAGGAATAAGCGTAATAACATCATTAGGAAGATTATATGGGAAGATACTGCGAGAAAACATAGAGCAAGTAATAAAAGACAAAATCAGGGAGGATCAGGCCGGCTTCATGACAGAAAGACAATAGAATTGGCTTAGAATTAATTTTGCTATTCATTTTTGCCGTTAAAGTGTAATAAACATGTTTTACCTTTGAGATGGGGTGGTAACTACCCCGTGATAAAAGGGCTTTTCGGCATCATATAGATTTTAATCCCTGGACTATCCACTACTTATTCTTAAATTGTCAAATAAATCGATTTTTTCCGAAAAAAATTGCGAGGTGAAAACCTTCGTTTCCTGAGATACTAACACGGTATAGACGGCGGCAAATCATTATATATATTTTCTTTTTGTAGAACCAAATAGTACAAACAATGTAATTTTTAGTAGCTAATTGCCAATATTTAGTTGTACTCACTTTATTCTAATGAAGAGTCTGGGTGGCATAAAATTGGAAATGTTTCTAAAGATAATTCCAGCAGCTAGTCGTGAGTTCTTCTCTTTAACAAGAATGTTCGTTCCAGAAATCTGAACTCCTAACCATTGCCTGCAATATTAATAATTAAATATCGGATACATAAGCACTTATTTTAATTACTTACGTCATGGGTTTGTCAAAGTTATTAGGTATATGGAAATATTTGTTAGAATGGTAATAAGTAAGATTTAGTATAGTTAAATCAATCGTGTTCATAGATATGCGAAATAAATTGTTGTTAGGACTAACGAGTGATGATCCAACGAGGCTTAGGTGTTCGTTGACCAGTTCAAAAGCTGCTCTAATTTCCTAAAAGAATACATTTATGTACAAAATTAATTAAACATTTTTTTTGTTAGACAATAGCTCTTATATTTGGCTATGAATTTGATTTTCTTTCGTAAGTGATTTAATTAGTTGATAGAGTTAACCAAAATTTCAAAATATGCAATTTTACTGTTTAATATCATTAAATAGTGAAATATATTTTTAAAAAGTGAATATTTTTATGTTTTTGTGATCATAAAATCTATTTTATTCTAGTAAGCGTTTTTACTTTTATTATTTAATTTTAAAAAATTCTAATTACTAGAGATATTACGGTAAACCTTAAAAAATTATATTAATACGCTGGTACATATTCGCCACATTGCTATATGGTATGGAGAGCTGGACCCTTACAGAGACATTAATGAAGAAATAGTTTTATATCGAATGAAAAGAGCACAGAAATAACAAAAAAAAAACGAAAAAACCGAAAGTTACAATATTTCGGCCATATAATAAGACTGTACCATAGTACATAGACTATAACCCACACCTGTATGAATATTATAGATTGTTTTAATATTTAATTTATTCAGTATTTCGATAATTAATTGTGGTAGGTAGTAAGTTGATGTCATTTGTTTCTTTGAAATTAAAAAAAATATCTGTAAGGTAATAAAGACTAAATTTTATTTATGGTTTTCAAAAATTTTCTCCCAATGGACCGGACAAAATTTTATTTATGGTTGTTAAAAGAATTCGTCCAATATAAGCGTTAAGTGATCCCTGCGTAAGATAATTTTCAAATTAATGATCCAAATTTCGACACATCCATCCGCCCGTGTATATTCTTAAAAAGACACGTTTTCGGGTTTCGGCAGGCCCAGCGATATACATGTAAAAATCAACAGAATATTAGTTGATGAGCAACCAAACATACATTTCTCTCCTTACGTATTTAATTGCCAAGTACGGCAAATTTAACTTTGTCGATTCCTCATTTGGATTGGCCGCAAACTGTACCTTGCAAGCGCCGGATGAAATGTTATTTTGGGCTGGATAAGTACTTAAGGACTTAAGTAGTGAAGTGATATTTCGTGAACGGACTAGCTTTTCTTTCTGGGATTTATTTTTATTTTTTAAAGTAATCCTGTGATACGTTACCATTGCCGTAAATACTTAAAGGCATGGACGTATAAACAAAGATGGACACAGCAATAAGATACCTTTAACACACAATGTTTTGAAGCTTTGATAGAATGTGATGCTTCCTTAATGAGCATAAGCGTGCTTAAATTTTTAGTCGCGAGGATAATTATTCAGGCTTTAAAAATTGGAAGTAGTAATAATGTATAAAAAAACGTTCAAAGAATTAAAAAAAAACGAGAGTTTAACTATTAACAAATCACGTCTTTATAGAAAAATTTAAATACAATTTTATTTGCTTTAAAATTAATACAATAAAATGTAGTTGAATTCAAGTTAATTTTTTAATAGGTATCAAAATAATGCTACAATAAAAAATCTTTATGTTTTCTCCTAAATTTGCTACCCAAATAGTTCAATCGTCAATATTATTTGGAAACCTACATAGAAAAATAAACGAGTTTTTTCTTCAAACGTCAAATAATCATGACATTATAGTTTATTCGTCTTCGGGTTTGGACCGTGTCATTTGTGAGTGACCCAAAAGTGGGTTCATCTCGACGTTTCGCTACAATTGTATGTAGCTTCTTCAGGAGAACAAAGAAAATGAAAAAGAAAACAAAAGAACAGGAAGATGGGTAGTTAGCAACGGTAACTCAGTTACTCAACGCAACCAGAGGCGAATACTAACTACCAAGATGGGCATTTGGTCACAGTAACTCAACTACTCAACGCAGCCAGAGGTGAAAACCAAATGCCAGGACAGGGATTCACGTCCAACAGCTCAGAACACTAACGCGTCGAGAGGCGGGGAGTGAATCTCGAGATTCACTCCCCGCCTCTCGACCCCTTAGTGTTCTGAGCTGTTGGACGTGAATCCCTGTCCTGGCATTTGGTTTTCACCTCTGGCTGCGTTGAGTAGTTGAGTTACTGTGACCAAATGCCCATCTTGGTAGTTAGTATTCGCCTCTGGTTGCGTTGAGTAACTGAGTTACCGTTGCTAACTACCCATCTTCCTGTTCTTTTGTTTTCTTTTTTCATTTTCTTTGTTCTCCTGAAGAAGCTACATACAATTGTAGCGAAACGTCGAGATGAACCCACTTTTGGGTCACTCACAAATGACACGGTCCAAACCCGGAAGACGAATAAACTATAATTCTGACTCTGGCCGTGGAAGCCTACGATTTCAATCATGACATTACTTATTTAACTTGATCCTGTCAAAGTTTGATGTCTCCGCCGGCAGCAGTTTTTTTTTCATTTCTTTACGGCGGAGGGAAAAATGTTGTCATGGCAACAATATGAAACATGTCACAAAGAAACAATACAAATGTCATTAACAACAATTAAACATCATTTTTATTTAGAGTAATATTAAAAGTACAATTAGATAATAAGGCATTTTCAAAATTGAAACCGTGCAAAAATGTTCCCGACTCTTGATACGCATTGGTAATTGTTGATGATACTGATGGTCGAGAACAACTTTCAGCAATAATTCCCAATGTTGGCGAATCATGAGAGTTTAAAATTTTTTGAGCATTATCGTTCTTATTTCTTATTGAATCCTCTATATATCCTTCGGCAACCGTGCTTGTTTCCAAAGCTTGTTTCCGTGCTTGTTTGCGAAATACTCAAAAATATTTTGTATGCTGTATTAAGGAGGGTTGCAACGATTATGAATATTGCAACGATTATGGATTAAAAATAAATTTGAAGAAAACGAAGTTTATAGTAATTACAAAAGCACAAAACATCAAACTTAACCTAGTACTAGATAATACAAAAATTGAACAAATATCTTTGTACAAATACCTTGGAGCATGGATCACAGAAGATACTGATTAGACAAAAGAAATAAGATGCCGCGTTGAAATTGCATGGTCAACTTTTAATAAAATGAGAAAACTTTTTTGTAATCGCGATATTAATATATCGCTCCGGATAAGAATGCTTTGAAAGCATGAAACTTGAACAAGAAAAATCATTATCTAGAGCCATCACTCTCCTATAGTGCTTATGTAATACTAAAACAGCCTCTAGTCTCTCGAAGAACAATCTTTGTAATTACCCGGTAAGGACTGCAAATACTTGAATCTGTGCACACCCTGCAAAAATCGGAATGCAGAGTTTTCATGCTGATAATATTATTATTAGTTCCAGATAATTCTTCAACTTGCTTTTGTATTTCAAAACCCTGTTCTCGTAATTATTATAATTAAGTACCTAAAATGACGTCACATAATTAAATAAATTTTTCTTAGTTACATAACAAATTTTTATATAAAAATGGTACACAGTGTTCGATTTTTTTATTTTCTTGTCTGCATCACTTTAGCACCAAGAGGATAAATAATTTATGTTTGTATAGAAGATGCATTTAAGTTTTTCATAAAGTCGGACCCAGTTCTCTATAATAAATGATCAAAACTACAGATATATTAATCGATTTTTTATAAATAAACAACTCTGCTCAAACTTCTAGTAGCTTTTATACAAAGTTCGGCTTTTATACAAATTTTCTTGGAAACAATCCTGCTCATTAGAGAATGCCAATAATGTATTTTAATGGGAATCGCTTAATCATAAATCGACGCCATCCAGCATTTGTCTGAAATGAAGTTGTTGTTTTTAATAACAGCTTAGTTTTCTTACAATCTATTGTTTAGTGTTTTTCTGTTTGCCAACTGTATATATCGTAAAAATCCGCCGACGCGACGGTACAAAAACTGTGTCCGATAATATACATACACTGTATTTGTTCTGTATAAGATGCTTGACAATGCGTGTACTTATATCTGTGTATCTGTATAGAGTTTGGCTTCGGATTTAATTCATTAGCCATAGATCGTAGTAATAATAATCGCATTGTATTGTGGAATATTGTAGTTTATTAGAGAATCAATGCATTCAGTTCCCTTTCATATAATAGGATATGCAATTACTTCTTAAATTACGTGAACAAAAGTATAAGACTATTGGTGCATCAGCAAAAATTACATAATATAGCAACTACCTTATTTTATTACATCCACAATTTTATCGTAGGATTCATAATATAATGGAGGATATAAAGTGGGTGTAAATGTTTATTAACACACAAACTAAACCATTATTTTTGACCGTATTTGTTCAAATTAACCAAAAAAAAACATTTATTGACAAACTTTAATACCAGTCATTAACAAATAAAATATTTTAACCGCTTTTGTTTTCCTTTTGGGTGCTTTGGTGCATTCCCTGTAGCTAGCTGTATGTGCTCCGTCGCAGTTCGCACACTTGGCTGGGGTTTCCCTGTCATTTGGACAGTCTGAAGATCTTTGATAGTCTCCGCATTTTACACATCGCGAGGCGCAGTGGCAGGCGCTGGAACCATGGTAGAAGTTCTGGCAATTGTAACATTGAACCACGTCTCATTGATGTCTGATTTCATCTTCGATTTTTACTCGAAGATAGCAGAGGTTACTGATTCTACGTGTTTTTTCGGCTTCCTCTTTGGGAACCGTAATTTTGTATAATGGGAGTTGTACTTTCCTCCCATCTCTTATTCCTGAGACAGTTTCGACTTTAGTGACGTCTATTCCTTTGTTTACCATTCGGTTACGATTGTTCGCAACTTGACATTAATTTGCAATCCTCTGATCACAAATCTTTTATTTTTCGGTGCGTCGATAGCATAGGCTATAAAGTTTATAGCCGGTCGGTGTTCTTCAAGGATTTTTACCATCCACAAATATCCCTCTCTGCTTTTCGTCTGTATTATAACATATAACAGACCGCCCTGATTCAGCTAACTTATTGTCCGATTGAATGGCTTTCGTTTACCGATTTTAGTATTATTGCCGGGGGTTTCGGCATTTTGGACGTTTTTCTGCGGGTACCACTGGTTCTTCGCTGGTGATCCAATCACGTCATCCATTATTTTTTCTTGTCGTTTTTCGACAATTTTTCGCTGCTTTTGAGCTACCCTCACAGTTTCTGTGGGCGTGGCTTCGTCGCTGGTTTTATCCCTTTTAGTGGTATCCCTTTTGCGTTGCTTCTTTGCTACTTTTTGCCAGGACTAATCGCATGCGTCGTTATTTGTTTCAACAATTTTCGGTTTTTCAACCTTTTCGAGCTGTTTCATTGATTTTTCGGGTTGTTCTTATCTTCTGTCGTTGCTTTCCTCGCGCGTGCGTTTTGCGGGGACTGTTGTCTCCTCCTTCTTCTCAGTTAACTGCACTATTTGCGCAATTAGTTTTTTGTTTTCTTGCCTTAATTCGGTGAGTTGTTCCAGAAGAGCCTCAATTTGTTTATTGTGACTCTTTTGCATCTCATCCATTTTCTGGATGAGAATTTGCGAGGTTGTTTCTTCCTCCTCTTCTCGGTATTTTTTCTTATCTGTCTTAGGGCTTTGCTCTGGACTGGAGCATGGTCTTTACCTCACGTTGCTATACTCGTTGTCTGACAACGTGGGTCCATCAATAAGGGTATCCATCTCCGAGATGGTTGGAGATGCAGGGATAGAATCCGGTACTGTATCATGAGATACATACTCCGATTCATTGTTTGAGTTTGGGAAATTCACGACGTGAGCTGAATGCTCGGTGGTCTCAAAGGAGACCGACGACATTTGAAAGCTGTCTATTTTGACGACTGCTGTTTTTGTTTGTCCACCCGACACGTGTCGAGTGGATTCTGGGTGCCTTCCCAGGCCCTGGCGCGGTTGTTCACTCCTGTCTCCAGGAGGGTGTCTCTTAATGTTTCTCGCTTTGTAGGCGCAGGGGCTGTTGCTGTCCGACCCGTAGATTCAGAACTAGGCCTTACAGTGTCAACCCTGTCGACACTATACAAAGATCCCTTTTCTTCGCAAATGCTATTTATTATAGCCCTCCGAGAGAGACCTATGAATACAACCTCTCTGCGGTTTAAGCTAGTAATATAATCGCATTCACTCTTCGATTTGAATAATCTCAAGCGTCCAAGCCACTTGCGGTGTCTTACTCACCGCTAGAAGCTGACAAGCTCCGTTGACTTAGGTCGGTTGCGACTCTTCAAAAAACGCGTCTGCATTGCTCGGCTACTCGAACCGAACTTGACCACAGATGAAGTATTCTGTTAGCCATCTGTTTATATGTAACACAATGTTTATATTCTTTATTTATAGGCATTACAAATTATAATAACGAAAACATCTAATTCAACAATTTAAAAAAATAATCATAAAAATGACCTTGTTTCATATTTGATCAAAATTAAGGGCCTAAGCGCAATCCGCAGAGATGTTAACTGATTTTAATATTTTTTTTTTCTTTTCCAACTTTATTACAACTTAGAAATAAAAAAAGTGTTTTTTCAGCCACACTAATAAAATATAAATAAAAAAACATTTCTCACCTTAGTAATCTCTTTCTAACTACATAGTTGCTAGTATGACCTGTATAGGGGAAATATAGCTAAAAATTCAAAATGTTTGATTTATTAAAACAGTTCTGTTATTACGGTGGCGTTCTTTTTAATATACATATTCAGAGCATTCCAGATATTACATTAAATTTTTGGGCCTAATGGGTGGACTGTTTTTCATTGAAATCTACATGCAACATGCATGCTTTATCCATTGTGTATTAAATATGCAAAGCACAGCAGCAGCGTGTAGTTTAAATGTTCAAATACGTGATCTATCTGTTTGTTTGAAAGTTTATATCTTTGATGGAATGAATGCAATTGGATATATGAACGTTATAGTACAAAGCATTATAAAATTTTAATAATATGTTAACTATAATATAACATCCACAATAGTGATATCACATTTCAAGAAAAGAGTCTGTTAAAATAATCGGTAAAGAGCTAAAATCTCCATTGTATTAAAAATTAAACAAACGATTGATAAGAGACGTAAATATAACTGTGAACGCATTATAAGTTGTGTTCGCGGAGTCTATTTATGACTTGCCCAGGTCTTGTCAGTGAAAAAATATCAGTATGCTTTCAGCGCATGCTTGAAGTTAGACTGATCCACGACAAGATGACCTCCGCGATCGATTTTCTGACAGTTTTGTTTAAAGGTCGCTGATCTCTCAAGTGAACCAAGTGTCTTGTCCAATTTTGACGAAAAGAAAAGTTATAGTATAGGTGTCAATTATCTTTGGTTTATTTTTATACATATTTATAAACTGATAAACTCGTGTACAACAAACGTAAAATAAAGGAAGACAGACGAGAAAACAAAAATAAAAGACGAAGACAACAGGACAAAAAAAATAAAAATTTGAAAATGAGCACATCGAACATATGCTAGAAATAGGAAAAGAACTCAAAAAGTATAAAATAGATATTGCAGCACTTCAAGAATTACAATGGGAGGGACAAGGTCAAATTGATAAACAAGACTTTACAATGTTATATTCAGGAGAAAAAAAAAACAAAAGCAAAAAGAGATGGGATTCATGATACTAAGGCACCTATGAAAGAAAATTATAAATTTTAAGCCAATATGCGAAAGGATAGCCTATGTACGAGGCAACAACAAACCATTTAACATATCAGTGTTAAACTTATACGCTCCTACAGAAGCAAGCAATGCGGACGAAAAAGAAATATTTTATGATAGGGTCGAAGGGGGTATAGAAAAAATACCCAAAAAAGATGAAAATAATAAACAAAAACAATCGTCAGTAAAAGATGTAAGAACATTTAGGGGTGAGTGTGCAGATTCAGACATGGTCACAGCCACTATAAGATAAAAAGTTAAAATTGAAACAAAACAGAAAAACCAACATAAAAAGTGGAATGTCAATAAAATGAGTAATAAAGAAGTAAGAAAAAAATATGGAAAGGCAGTAACAGTTCAAATAAAAGGGAAATATAAAGCAGAAGATATAAACACAGAATGGAAGATGATCAAAAAATCGATAGAATAAGCTGCAAATATGCAGGTAGGTAAAAGTCAGAATGAAACAAAAAACGGATGGTATAACCAAAAATGTAGAGGAAAACAAGAAAAAGTGCAAGCCAAAACTAAATAGCCAAGAACAGTAAGAGGAAGACAGAGGAATATAGAAAATTAAAAAAGAATGCTAAGAAAGTGATAAGGCAAAATAAAAAAAAATGGGTGAACGAAAAAATGCAGGAAATAGAGCAGGAAAGAGCTAACAGAAATACGAAATTTTTGTACACAAAGATTAAAGAACTAAAGAGAAAATACAAAGGCAACGTAAACGGAATAAAAAATAAAGAGGGAACAGTAATAATAGAGGATCAAGATTACAAGCAAGTATGAAGAGATTACTACAGAGAGCTCTTAATGAAGGAAACAACAGGAGAAGAAATGAATAACGAGGAGAAAACGGTACACGAATAAGAATCAGACGAAGTAGATGAAGTAATCATCGAAATTTCAAAAGAACCAACATTGGAGGAACTAATACAAAGAACCAAAAATGGAAAAGCCTTTGGTAAATATGATAATATTATGAAACTAATAATATTATGGAACTACATATTAATAAAATACAGAGGAAGGGAGCTGAGAGGAAAAATACTGGCACTTTTGAAAAATATACGGAAAGAAGAGAAAATTCCAGGGGACTGGGAGGTAGGGCAGATCACAGTAATACATAAAATGGAAGACCAACAAATTTGTGAGAATTACAGAGGAATAACGTTACTAAATACAATACAACATAGAAACTATTAATATAAATAATAAAAAGGAGGTTATCAAAGATCACAAAGAAAACAGTGGGATAGTACCAGTGTTAATTTATAGAAGGAAGACTTACAATAGATGCACTACATACAATGTAACAAATAATGGAAAAAGCAAACAAATATAAAGTAGAATTGGAAATTTTTCACTTGAAACAGTATAAATGAGCACTTGAAAGATTAAAAATTCCAGATAATTCAGAAAACTAATAGAAATTATAGAGAAATTGAGTATAAATAAAGAAGTTAAACAAGGATATGTCGTATCAACAACGATATTTAATCTAGCTTTAAAATATGTACTACAAAATATAAATAAAAATATTCTAAGAACAAGAGATGGTCAAATAATCGCATATGCAGACGATATTGCTATTATGCAATATATCATAAATATTTAGGATGAAACCGGCATTTCATATCTTCAATATACTAACTTATTGTAAAGTGAAAACTTTTATTAATAGGAAGTATTATTCATAAATACAAATGTTTCTAATGTTGTAAATAAAAAATCAAGTTTCCTGCCACAGCGAAATAATCCAAAAACCACCAAAATTGCTTATACCACTAGCCCAGTTCAAAATACGTGTTATTACCAACTAATAACTGAATAATGAGAATATAAATGGCGGTGCTTTATACATTTTAAAGTAAGAGGAGACTTATACGTCATATTCCGTGAGTGGTTTCAGTCAAATACAACTGAAAATGTAGCTAAAAATGTATTTGTTTGTGGTTTCACAATGAAACCACTAGGTAACAAAGGGTTAACTGAAATCATTCCAAAACGAGGCTTACATGATATCTACTAGAAATCTGAATTAAGTAAAGACTTCCGTATCGAATATTTTCTATTTACCGGTGATTTTACCAGCAAAACTAGATGCAATTGCCTGAGTGCTGAAGTAATAAAACGCACTTCCGCGTTTGAATTTTTATTAGTTTGTATCTGACAGAGATCTGTAACTTTAAATGTGCCTTAAGTATAACTTTACTCATCGAAAAAAATCTTTAATTAACTATATTAACTATATAGCATACGTATATTATTATTTGATTAGAGCGCAAAAAAATGCAGCTGACTAACAGTTGTGTGTCACTTTTGGTTAGTAAATGGAGTGGTTTGGGAATGGTTAATCTATAATTAATATTTTGTTTCTATTTAAATTTATAAAATATTTCTCTACCACTACTACGTTATTACAATAATAATAAAAAACAAATAATGTGGCTTTGTGTTTTGTTCTTAAAAATGAGAAATAATTTTGAATTTTGGTTAATCCAACAACTATTTAACTTTTGTCAAAAAAACTTACCTCTTGCTTTGTTAAAGAATTTGGCGTAGACAATACTTGATCAACAATTGAAAATAAAATATTAGTTATATTTCGTGATTGTTCCAAGGACCTTTGTGATTTGGCTGTGAACTGCATTATTTCATGGATGATATTTAAAATTTTTGAACCTTCTCCAGGTAATAGAGTATAAGAATCTTTTTTGGTATAGTGTAGTATGCCAGTAAACAGTTTTTCCAATGAAGATGATGAATATCCCAGCTTTATGCGATCAAACTGTAAAAAAGAGAATACTATGTAAAGATATAAATTCTAAGTGTTATTTTCCAATAAACCTTAATCTTTTAATATTTTCAAATAATATGGAAATTCTTTATTGCATTTACAAACATGTTAAAATGTGTAAATACATATGTTTACAAATAAAGTTGTAAATAGTACATAGGCATATTCTGTTAATATGGTTTGAAAAAAACAACCAAAAACAAAACAAAAAAAGTATACCACAAATTAATAAAAACAAAACTTAAACGAATTAAGAAAATAGAAATAGAACAAAAATCAAAAAACGAAACCAAAAAAAGTAAGATAGAAAAAAATAAAAAAACAAAATAAAAATATATCACAACAAAATTTATGTATCCATAAAAATATTAGGTATATGTAGTACTAACATTGATAACGGATAACAAGAAAATTTTGACTATGAATCTGCAATCAATATTAATCAATCAATCATTAGTAATCAATATTAATTTTATATAAAATTTTTCTGGCTCCATATTACAGAAATATATATATATATATATATATATATATATATATATATATATATATATATATATATATATATAGTAAACTCTGAAATATTGGGGAAATCTGCAAGAAAACTCTAATGTGTATCTATTATTTCGCCTAACGTTTTCGCCAAAGAGAATTAATTTGGCTTCTTCATGGCTGAAAGAGAATAAATTATAATTAGCTACCATATATTATCTAATAAAAAACATTTCCCTTACCATATATTTTAGAAATGTCGAGTTATGATGTTAAAACTTTAGCTACTAACAACATAGTGGTGTTTTTTTGTTACTATGTACAAAAAAGTTTATTTGTTAACGTTGGAAATGTATGGTAGCTTTGAACTTCAAACGCAAAGGTTTACCCAAGGTTAATCGAAAAACCCAATGTAACTACATTTAAAGGAAGTAATTCTTTGAATTGTCGGCAATAACTAAATTTTTGATTGTTGTGAAGTTTGAATGTGAGCTTCTGTTTTCATAGAACGCAAGCGCCGAACAATTACAAGTAGATCTTTTGAATATCTATGTCGTTAAGGTTTATTGGTAAAACCGATGAAGTTAGATCCCAGTCTGGGGAGATATTAGTTTAGAATTTTCTTAATTGAAATTCTTTTTTTAATTAGTATATTGTTCATGTATTATTATAATAATATCTTATTGAGATGTATCTAAGAAAAGCAAGGGAATGTTATCTTTTTTAGTTAATGAAAATTATTATTAAAGTAGGTTAGTTGTTAATAGATATATCAGTCAAGTTAGTTATCTGTGATGTTGTATTGTTCTTGGTATCTGATTTAAGTAAGAAGTGGTATATATCGCTTAGATTTTTAATGTTACTCTTAACATTGATGGAAAAAATCGTTAAGGAAAATATGACGTTTCAATGAACTCTCTTTTAGATTTATTGTTCTCACGGTGGAGAATTGTAGTGTTCGTATAGTCCATGTGATGACCAGTGGAATGGACATGTTTGGCTAATACACAGCGGTCATGGTGAAGTCGAGAATCACTTTTGTGTAGTTTAATACGTGATTTCAATAATTGAGATGTTTGGCCGATGAAGGAATTGTTCCAAGAGAGAGGCATGGAATGTTGTAGACAATATTACTAAGCCTATCTATTGGAGTCTCATCTTTTATCTTCGAATAAAGATTATTAATTGTTAGGGCTGATCTACAAGCCACATTAAGTTTAATGTTATTATTATTATTATTCCCAAAGCTATTTTCAAAACTTTTTTAGAATTCTTGTTAACCCCGGAGTAATATCTCTAAAATAGGGTAATGAAAAATTTTTTTTTCCTATAATAATATAATTGATACACATTAGGCCAGGTAGGTCGCCAGATCTTACGCCTTTGGATTTTTTTCCGTGGGGTTATCCCAAGAACAAAGTATATGCAACACAACCAACTAGCATTGAAGACCTCAAAGAAAAGATAACTACAGAAATACGGAATATTTCACCTCAAACTTTAAACAATGTTCGGGACGAGTTTTACAGGAGACTTTGTTATTGTCAACAACAAGGTGGAGAACATTTTTTGAGCATTTATTTTAATGTAATCCAATCAATTACCTCGGGTATTTTATGAATGAATTGTCTTGAAGCAAATTATACTTAAGTTTAAAATTCCGCGTTGTATTAATTATAACAGACTCTACATAATATAGTTCATTGAGATCAGGTTGTTAAGGAGCTTTTAAAAACATAAAAATGTACAGGCTGTTTCATATAAAATACAGGTTATGGACTATGCCACACTTGCATGGATCACCCTGTACATTGAAATTATCGAAACGCAACCGTCTATGTATATTTATTCAAATTTTTGTTTAAAAAGCGCACATTAAAATTTGAAAGGTAAGGTATCTCAACGTTAAGGTATCTCAACGTTTTTTATTATTTTCTAAAATAAGGACACACACAATTTTATTCCATAAGTGGTTTCCACACCCTATTACACGCTTTACCACGCATCGATAACTTATGATATGGCTATTGATTTTCCTTTGAAATAATATTGGGGTAAGATAACATCTTGCCTAAAGCTCCTTAATTGGTCCTACTAACCAAACCGATAACATTACATAAACCACTAATATTACGTATAGTAAAGTGATATCAATAATTTGCTGGTCAAGTAGTGGTTAGGAGAGGTAAGTGGCGCAAACTACCTAAAGGATAAGCAATTGCCAATGATTATTATTTTGCCGAAAGTGATTAATTCACATTATGAGCGTTTAAAGGATTCCTCTTATAATAGCATGTAAATAAGCCGTTAGGTTATCTCTTTGATAAAATCTAATAAGGTTTATGAGAACTAAAAGAATGTAAATTCGCATCAATCAATATCGGGCGACTTAATGGTCTGAAGATATCGGGATGTAACTTTCTGTTATCGGTTCTTTTAAATATCAAAATGTGTTCTTGCATTCAAACACGAGCTGCTTATTTAGCACCTGTGGCTCAAGAATTAGCACACTTTATAATTTACAAAAACAATGATATAATTCTCTTCTTCTTTTACTGCACAACAGCCTAACTTAAGTCTTGCCTTCTTTATTTTTGTCTTCACCTTTGCTTGTCTGTGGCTTTTCTTCTCCAGACGCGGACTCCTAAAAGGGCTTGTGCGTCGCTATTATCTGTGTCTTTCCGAGCGCTTTCTTGGCTTTCCAACTGGTCTCTTTCCCTGCATTCTAGCATTCAGTTCTCTTTTTAGTAGCCTATCCTCTTACATTCTTATCACATGTCCGGCCCATTGCAATCTTTGTATTCTAATCAAGTCTGACAGTGATACTTTCTTATAAAGTTGATAAATCTCGTTGTTGTATCACCTTCTAAAGATTTCGTTTTCCCTTACAGGTCCAAGTATTCTCCTCAATACTTTTCTTTCGAATGTGTTGAGTTTGCTTATGGATATTTCTTTTTGAGGACCTACGCTTCACTGCATGCTATTGGTCGTTTTATAGATTCTCATCTTTGTATCTCGGTGGACATTTTAAGACCAAAATATATGTCCAAAATATAGACCAAAATAGGCTTTATTTGCCTGCGTTATTCTCTTCCGTATTTCTCCATCTTCTGATGCGTCGGCATATATTTCTACTCCCAGGTACGTAAACTTTCCAACCGTTTCAATGTTATTTTTATATATAATATTTTATGGGAATATATTTTTTCTCAATTGTATCATTATTTTTGTTTTTTCTATGTTAATTTCCAGACCTAGCCTTTTTGTATGCGTTTTTAAATCGGCGTATGTTTCCTGTGTACTAATCAGTGTACTTTGCCAGTGATGACCTACGGCGCAGAAACCCTAACACCCACAAGAATAACAGTAAGTAAACTACAAGTTGTGGAATGAGCAATGGAGAGAATAATGTTAGGGACGTCTGTACGTGATAGAATACCCAATGCTACTTAACGCAAAAGATGAGGAGTAGCAGACGTTATTGAAAGGATAACAACACTATAGTAGAACTAGGCAGGTCATGTAGCAAGATCAGTTGATGACCGGTGGACAAAAAGAATTTTGGAATGGAGACCCCGAATACAAGGGAATAGAGGTCGATTCCCAACGAGATGGACAGATGACATAAAAAAGTGACTACAAATTGAATTCAGATGGCGCAAAATCGGACTAACTGGAAAAGCATGCGCGAGGCCTATGTTCAGCAGTGGACGTTAGAGGCTAGTTGATGATGATGATTTTGCTGTACTCCTGTTGATGTTCTACTCACAATATTAATATCATCGGCACAACCGGCCAGTTGAACCGTGTAGTTGGTCAATACTTTTCCTCGTCCAGTTTGCATATTCCTAACTGTATACTTCAGTGCCAGGTTAAACAAAGTTGGAGCCAACCCATCTCCCTGATTTAGTCTCTGCGAAATTTTAAAAAAGTCTGTCTGGTGGTTTTGTATTCGTACACATGCCTGAGTATCATTCATTGTAGATGTAATGAGTCTAATTAGCTTGTGTGGTATTGTCAATTTAACCAATATGTTTTAGAGTTTGTTCCTTTTGACTGAGTCATATGCCTGTTTGAAGTCTACAAACATCTTTTGCTCCCATCTTTTGCTCCCATTATTTTATTTTAAATTTACGTTTTCCAACTTTATTATTTTTATTTCCTTAACATTTTCTTATTTAACAATAAACTCCTACTTTTTATAATTTCCTCCTAAACTGTACACTTAAATAATTTCAATAACTACTTAACAAAGACCACAGGATCGCCATGTTAGGTAAAATGCTTTGACAAAATCTCTATTTAGGGTAAAGGCGGTGGTGGGTTTATTTCAATGTTAAGTAACTAAAGGGGGATGAAACCTCTAGAGAAGAAGAAAAAAAAATACTTAATATTGTTTTGAAATGTACTTCGTAATTAAACAATATTTAAAATTGTGTATTTCAATTGTTTAAGGTGTATGTGAATTAATTTAATTCACAAACATATTTTTGAGAAATATCGTATTACTTTATTTACTTCTAGTATATATATATATATATATATATATATATATATATATATATATATATATATATATAACATTAAACAAGTTAAAAGTAAGTTCAACATCTTTTTCCTTTTTACAGATTACTCGCTTGAAGCATTTTGCAACAGTTTGGAAACATATTTCAGCGAAGCATGTTATTCTCTCTCCGGATTCCGGATTGCATGTGCACATCTGCGTTTCATCTAAAACTTTATGCTAAATTGTAGCGAATTGACCAACGAATCATCAGTAAAATGAATTAATGGGACAAATAAAGGAAAAGAGTGTTGGAAAATACGTAATGTAAAATGGATGTATGCAAATTAATTAAAAAATAAGGAACATGTCTCGTCAATGGAAAAATCAGATATATTTTTTATTGAAATAAAACAATTTTAGGTGTTTTTTAATCGATAGGTACGAAGAAAAAGAAGTTATGTGAAGTCACAGTTAAAAATAAGATGCTCACACCACCTAGGGCAAAATCGAAAAGACTTTTGATTCAGTAAAATGGGATCCCCTCTGGAGTATAATACAAAATATGGAAGTATCCATTATGGGAATAACCTGGTTAACCAAATAAGAGATATTTATGATACAAAAACAGCCACAGGTTAAAATACACGGAATATATTCAGATGCGTTCAAAACAACGAAAGGAACTAGACATGGCTGCAGACTATTGCCATTACTATACAACACATATTCTAAATATATAATGAGAAAAATACTAGACGAATGGGATGGAGGAATCATTACAGGAGGCAGAAAATTCAGGAATCTGCGATACGCAGATGTCACACTAAAGCTATGGTTTGTTAGAACAGTGGCGACCAGTGATGCCAGGTCTGGGGATTTTTCCTCAGAACTGGGAAAAATTCAGAATCATTGGGGGCTGGAAAAAAACTTTTTTAAAATAACTAATATCTGCGGAAATCAAAGTGGCTAAAATATGTTATTAAATTTAGTAAAAAATAGTTATTTTTGAAAGCCAGTAATTATGTGAATATTAAATGCACTACAACGACAAGATAAGATCGCGTTGACTGATTACACATATAGGCCACACTCAATGAACAATTGAGTTATTTTATACATTAACATGACATAACATGAATTATTACAAATTTACTGTTTGTATTTTGAGAACGATTTCGAAGTGGAAATTGAAATGTCAAAAAACGTATTTTTATCTTTAATTGTGGCTTATTCCCAGTTAAATAGTAATTAATCTATTTCTCTTGTTATTGTCCAGTTTTCGGACCCATATGCCAGGATACTTCTTGTCAGGGTATTATATATATTTTTTTTGTATTTATCGTAATGTTCTTATCCCACAGCACTGAATTTAATTGTCTTATACAGTTTCTTTTTTGTCTTAGTCTGTTGTTTATATCTTCTTCTGTTGTTCCCTGGTTCGACATTATGGTTCCTAAATACTTGAATTTATCTGTTCCATTTACTTGTCTTCCCTCGTCTATCTCTAGGTTTCTCATATTCTTGTTTTCTGCTGTTAGATATTCAGTTTTCTCTAAGTTTATTTCCATTCTGTTCTTTTTATATTCTTCTTCTAGTTTTCTGAGCATGAAGCTGAGATCTTCTTCATCTTGTGCGATGACTACTTGATCGTCGGCAAAACTTAAGGTGTATAGGTATTCGTCTCTTACTGGTATGCCCATTCCTTCACACTTTCTCCTCCATGGTTTCAGTGACTTTTCTAAGAATATTTTAAACAGAGTAGGGGACGTAGCACAGCCTTGTAGAAGTCCTTTTGTCGTCTTTAATGGATTGTAGGCTTCATTTCCACATTTAATAGCTACTTTGTTTTCTTTCTACAGTGTTTTAACTGCTTTTATTAGTGTTTGTCGGATTCCGAGACCTTTCATTGCTTTCCATAATTTGACTCTAGGTATTAAGTCGTATGCTTTCTTTAGATCAACAAACGCCAGATGGACCGGTCTACCTTTTGCCATTTTCTTCTCTACCAGTTGTTCTAATGTATACGTATGATCTAAGCATGATTTTCCTAATGTGAACCCTGCTTGGTCTTTTCCAATTTTTCCTATTATTTCAGTTTTTAGTTTTTCCTTGATAATTTTCCCGTAAAGTCTACCTACCGACGATATTATACTAATTCCTCTGTAGTTTTTGCCATTTTCTTCTCTATCAGTTGTTCTAATGTATACGTATGATCTAGGCATGATTTTCCTACTGTGAACCCTGCTTGGTCTTCTCCAATTTTTCCTATTATTTCAGTTTCTAGTTTTTCCTTGATAATTTTTCAGTAAAGTCTACCTACCGACGATATTATACTAATTCCTCTGTAGTTTTCACATTTTTTCCTGTTTCCTTTTTTATGTATGGATGTGATGTATGCTTGTGTCCATTCCGCAGGTATTTCCTCTCCATTTAGTCCTCTTTCAAACATTCTGTGTAGCATGCAAAATAACTTTTCCGTTCCGTTTTTAATTAGTTTGTTTGGTATCCCTCCGGGTCCTTTGGCTTTTTTGTTCTTCAGATGAATAAAGTAGAAGATGAATATACATATCTATATCAAATTGTCAAGGTAAGTAAAGAAAATCAGACTACCGAAATGAGCAGACGTGTAAAAATGGGATGGGCAGCATTCGAAAGACTCTCATACGTACCTAAAAATAAAAATATTCCTCAAAGACTACAAATCAAAGTGTTTAGTTCCTGTATCCTACCTGTAATTACATATGGAGCTTAAACCTGGACATTCACTAAAATAAATATGGAGAAGATCAGAAAAACTCAGAGAGCTATGGAATGACAGATGCTGGGTATCTCACTTAAATACCATAAAATAAATGAAGACATTTATAATGTAGTACATTACGTATAAACAAAAGTAAAATATACTATCGAACAGGCAGCTAAACTAAAATGGAAATGAGCTGGACATAACTAAGTCGTAAGGATGGCCGATGGAATAAAGAAATCGAAAATAAGCGGCCATATGAAGACAAAAGACAAATGCGCTGGAGCGACGATAAAAGAACTGCAGGACCAATGTGGAAACACCTTACAAACAACAGAGATGGATGGCTAAAATTAGGAAACGCCTACATTCGACAATCCGAATAGAGAGAAGGACTCAAAAAAAATCAAATATATCGCATATAGTTATATTTTTAAAAGATTACAAGCAATAAAAGATAATAAAAAAATCAATTATAATGACAATGATACATCATAATACTGTGTTCAGCTATATTTATGGTAATGATAATTTTTATGGTACTCATATTGAACTTGTGATAGGCTTTGAAATAAATGAACTTAATTTTATACCTGGTATATAAACTGGATCGTTAACAGACCAGAAATTATTGTCGGTTTTAAACGATGATATTCAATAACACTTCATTATTGTTATCATATTATATTATAAAATATATCAACAACTACCTACTACAGTGACGCTACTAGTGCGAGATAATTTCGAGTTGACAGTATATAGTTCAACTAATACTCAATTAAGCGCAAATAGGATTTATGGAAACTGTAATCAAATTATTCTGCATAAACCACATTAAGCTTCAATAGTAATAAACGAAATTGAGTGTAAATAAAGTTATTACGAAGAGTTGTTACAACGTAATTTGATTTTAATAAATAATGGTAACTTGTTTTTGAACTATCCACCGATCACTTCATTGTATACATGTTAATAGCAAATGATTTGATGAACTAACAATGAAAACAGCAATACCCAAATAGATTTTAGCTTTAACGGAAAACAAAGACCTTTTTGGTAATTGTTTTCCAACTAATTTTTCACAAAAACAAGTAAAGCTCGAATTTAAATTTCGTCAAACATGTACCGAGTAATTAGATAAGAAGGGGCAATGCAGTACGCTTTTTTCATCTTCTTTGGGTGAGTCTTTATGCCCTTTAGCATAGGATTTTTTGCTTTATTGTTTACTGCTTACCAGTTTTTTTGATCTTCACTCAAAGCTCTATTCTTCTTGATCGTCTTTAATGTTATTGTCCAATTTTCTTTATTCTATTTATAAATTATTTTCTTGGTGAGTCTGAAATGAGATGGATTTTTGAGGATCTCACACATTTCAACAAAGAACCGACATCGACAATTTGAGCCAGGTTTACCACTCTCTCATCTTACGAAATAAATAATACCAATTATTCATCATTTAAAATAGCCTTATTTTCCATTCAAAATAATAACACTATCATTCCATATCTCAAGTTTCATTAAAACATAAATTACAAAAAAAAATCAAAATTTTTCCGCCATACAAATCCACCCGTCCAACTAATCATTCAATGACCGTAGAAGTTCATAAATGTCTCAAACCTTGAACATATGGCCCTTAAACATTTTGTTGAACATATGGCCCTTAAAAATTTTCGGTATCGCGTCACGTTGTTGTTTCGCAAATCAGTGTTTTGTTTGTCTTTATTGCAGAACCATCTCTAAATGAAGCCAAATATTCGTTTAAACATTTTTTAAATCTTCGTATCTACGAATATGAATATTATTTTTTGCGAAGTTTGTGTGTTCTTTGTTTGTTTTTTTTTTAAGTTAGTTCTAAATAATCAGTAAACTTTTTATTCTCGAGAGCGAAAGAGAGAGAAAATATATCTTCTCTCTCTCTCTCTCTTACTCATATCTTACATATGCAATGTTTTCACCGATTTACTCCCGTACAAATTTTCAACGTCAAACGCCCGTGTAGAAGTATAACTTCAAAAATTGTGCACCAACTTTTAGATGATTACACCGACAAAAGACTAGAATTCTGTGAAAATATGTCCAATAAAATTAACCAACAGCCCAATTACATAAAAACAATTTTTTTTAGTAACGAAACTACTTTTTTTTCTCAATGGCAATGTTAACACAAACAATGTGAGGTATTGGAGTAACACAAATCCTCACGTCTTTCGTGAAACACATACTCAATTTCCACAAAAAAAAAATAAAACCTGCTTGGGCAGGTATTTTGGAAATCCACATAGTTGGGCGTGTTTTTCTCAATAAGAACTTAACCGGTGAAGTGTATCTGGAGATGTTACAGTGCAATTGAACCGTTAATACTTGAAATTCTGGAGGATAATCCAGATGAATTCGACAACTTGAAAATAACGTTTCAACAAGATGATGATCCTACACACCATTATGGTGCAGTAAGACGTTACCTAGATGAGGAATATCGTGGTAGATAGACAGAACGACGAGGTACGATAGAATGTCCAAGTTGGTCACCAGACCTCACACCATTAGAATTTTATCTGTGGGGATACTAGAAATCTAAAGTTTACGCTACAGCACTCGACAATATTGACATTTTGAAGCAAATAATTGTTGAAGAATGTAAGGCAATCTCCCCAATCAAATATGCTAAATTCAAACAAAATTATTATGACTGAATAGGTATTTTCGATATCTTTCAAACGAGGTATCACTTGCCAATAGGTCCCACATAAAATTTTCTGTCACAGTGGCGCTATAACGTTTTCTTTCACTATTACGTCACCTGTTATGACGAGTTAGGAAGCCTACGTCTGTTTATTACCTCCCTCCAAATTTTACTATTATAACTATAACCGTTCAAATGATACGAGGGGGGAACGGACTTTTGACTAGCACTGTATATGTTACTAATGGCAACACCGCACCGTTACAAAGATGTTCAATTTTTTTTAGAAGTAATGTTAACGATTGATGTTAATCCCACACCGATCATACCTAGCAATACCACAATTACTAGGTATGATCGTCCAAGTTCAGGTCATGGTGGCACTCTGATTCTTTCACATAACAATGATTTTTCTTTAGTTTCGAAATATGACCATTTGCTGGGTCAAAACTACTTCGAATTTTCTTTGATTTATAATTAGAAATTTAACCTATACATATTTGCATTTATAGATCACCTAGCTCTGATACTGAACTATTTTTTCAGAGCCTGGTAAATTTGTTAGATATTCTGCACATTAAAAGCAGAAACATTTTATGTGGTGATTTTAATATTGGCTACGCTGCTGTTTGTGCGACCCAACTGTCTTTGGTAACTATTTTTGAATCATATGGTCTCACAATGCACGTTAATTCTCCAACAAGAATCTCAAAAACATCATCCTCGACAATTTATTATGTAGTTTCTAATTTTCCACCCGCTGACGTCCATTCTACAGTTATTAGTGGGGATTTCTGATTATGAAGCGGTATATACCAAGTTTAGCAGTTTAAGAATACCCCACTCAAAAACCCGACGATTAGGTAGGATTTTTCCACTCAAAACTTTCGTAAATTTTATAATTCATGCTTGACTTCTGACTGGAGTTTTTATTCTGGGGACATTGACTGTAGTAGTAGTAGTAGTAGTCGAAGTAAATTTACAAAAAACGCAATATCTTTGCATAGGAGGAGAAAATACTGCAGATGACCTCGACTTAGAAGACGGGAAAATTAAGAAATGCGATCAATGTATATATTTGGGGTAAAACTAACAAAGACAGGAAGAACTGATGAAGCCATAAAAGACAGAATAACCAAAGGGAAACGAGTTATAGGTGCATTGAATTCAGTACTATGGCAGAAAAATATAAGACCGGAAACGAAAAAAAGAATATATAACACAATATTGAAACCAGTAATCGTGTATGGCTCAGAAGTATGGCAGTTATCACAAAAACTTAAAGGTAACCTCTTGGCAGTTGAAATGGATTTTTGGAGGAGAGCAGCGGGAAAGTCTCGATTAGAACATGTGAGAAATGAGGACATAAGAAATCAAATGAATGTACAAAGATCAATTATAGAAGACATCGAAAAACAACAACTGACATGGTACGGACATGTTAGACGTATGGGGGAAGAAAGACTACCAAAAAAAATATTAGAATGGGTACCACCAGAGAAAAGAAAACGAGGACGACCACCAACAACATGGATGCAAGGAATTTCAAAAGCCATGTCAGCAAGAAATCTATTTGAAGAAGACTGGCAGAATAGACAGGCTTGGCGAACGGGAACCCAAAGGCGGATTACGCTATAAACGGGATATATATATACATTGACTGTAATGTTAGTGATTTTCTAAATAGACTTGTATCTATTTTTAATGAAGCATTTCCTCTATTAAACATTAGGCCAAACATTACAAACCTTGGATTACCAAAGGCATTCGCATATCTGCGAAGAATATGCGTTCTCTGCTATATATTACAAAATTTAATGACAGTATCCCCATCTCTGATTATATCAATAAGTATAGAAAATGCTATCTAAAACTACTCAAAGTAGCCAAAAAATCGTACTTTCATAATCGCCTAACAAGCTCCAAAAATATTTTTAAAGACACTTGGCCAATAATAAACGATTTTCGAAATAAAACCAGTGCAGCGAATCAAACCTTTTCTTTTCCTAACCCCGAAAATCTAAATGATTACTATGTTAATGTGAGTAAAAATATAACCTCAACTATTTCGCCACAACAAGATCCAGTTTCCTATCTCTCTAATTCAAAAAACATTGCTGATAACTTCTTTTTAAGACCAGTTGATAAGACTGAACTCATTGGAACAATTCTTAGTATAAAAAGCACATCGTCCTGTAGTACAGATAAATTAATTATCTATTAAAATTTTCTCAAATCTTCCGCATAATGTTTTGGGGGTCATGGTCTCGCTAGTAAATGATTCCCTTGAAAAAGGTACATTCCCTAACTGGCTAAAGACTGCCATCGTTATTCCTTTTCATAAAGGTGGAGAAAAATCTGATGCCTGCAACTATAGACCTATTACCTTATTACCAGCACTATCAAAAATTATTGAAAGGCTTATAAAAGTTCGGCTTATGCCCTTTCTCCTTAAACATAATATTTTATCGCAAAACCAGTTCGGCTTTTTGTCTAATAAATGTACTAATGATGCCATGTTTTCTGTGTTACATGAGGTATATATATCACTAAATCGTAACCTCTCCTCTGTCACCGTTTTCTGCGACTATTCCAAAGCCTCTGACTGCGTAAATCACATTATATTAAAAAAATTAACTTTCTATGGAATTCGGGGTGTGTCTTTGAATTGGTTCTGGGTAGGTAGGAAACAATTGGTTAGAATAAAAGACACCAACTCTAGTTGTAAAGATACTGAGTATGGAGTACCGCAAGGTTCAGTATTAGGCTCCATTCTTTTTTTAATTTTTATTAATGACATCACTTACTTGAAAATTAAAGGGAAAATTTGCTGATGATAACAGTATTACTTGGAGCAACTCTAATATTTCAACGCTTCATTCAATTATAACCTCTGATTTGCTTATAATCAAGGCTTGGTCAGACTCCAACTTACTTAGCTTTAACGTGGATAAGACAGTAGCATTATTTTATAAAGGAGTCCTACAACCCTTGCTTTTGAATGAGAGTCAAATCAGTATCGTTAACTCCGTGAAATTTTTAGGTATTCTTATCGACAGTGATCTTAAATTGTCCTTGTTTACTGACTCCTTAAGAAGAAACTAGTCTCAGCTCTCTTTGCAATAAGATCTTTATCTTCTGTCAAAATGGCATATTTCTCATTGTTCGAGTCCCATCTTCGATATGGGCTTCCATTTTGGGGTTCTAGTACAGCGGCCCAATTTGATACTATTTTTAAGTTGCAAAAAGAGCAATTCGTTATCTATTTGGTCTCAAACAAACAACTCATTGCAAGACCTACTTCAAAAATCACGGAATTTTGACGCTTTCCTCTTTATTTATTTTGGAAACGGTTTGTTTGATTCGAAAGCATGTAAATATTTTTCCCGATAGACCTGATCATGGCTACTCCATTAGAAATTCGGATTGTAACGTTTATTTACCGATCCCGTCCACTCAGCTATTAAAAAATTCTATTCTATATAGTGCAAAAAAACTTTATAATCACCTTCCAATAGAAATTAAATCCGCAACATCTTTCATTAAGTTTCGTAAGATGACAAAAATCTAACAGTCTGAAAGACCATATTATTCACTTGACGAGTTTCTTAATGTATAACAAAGAAACAAAATTAGTATTGTTTATAATTACATTTGGATGTCTCAAGCAGTGGCTACAATTTGTTTCATTTGTTGCCTGTACAAATTATGTAAGTTATACAATAATTTTACTAATTTAAAATTGTATTGTTCTGTTTTTTTTATTATATTTGTTTTTCTTTTATACTTTTTGTACTATTTGACTGATTTTTTTTAGCTTTGTCCATAAAATTGTTCAATAATTTTCACTGACAATAAAGCATATTTCTATTCTTATGGATTCAAAGGTTCAATATTACGTTGCTTTTCAAAAACACATATTCGCTATGAACGATTTGAAATATAATTTTTAAAATTGTTGATGTAAATTGATACATATGTTATTAATTAGTAAAAATGATAAATTTTGTTATATTTTTCTAGAAACATCTGTTTTATATAAAAAAATAAAAGAATCAAAATGAAATATGAAAAAATGTCGGCGACATGCACTTACCGTATCATAAATGCGTCCGAGCTCGTGATGAGTGCACTCCGAAAAGCTGGGCAGGCCCCAGGCGGGTTTGCGCCCATCTTTAAGTGCACAATATCTAGTGGCAAGTCCAGAGTACCCTTTAGGGCAGTTTAAAATGCTGTTCGTGTCAGGAGCTGTTTCAGGCCAGAGCATTTCAAGAAAAACCCCGTGGGGCAGGTGTATACGCCCTTCCTGTCTACAACATACACGGACACTACTTTTTCTGATGATACTTTTGAGCCTTGGACGAGACAAGAGTATTGAACGCTTTTCTGAAAAATTCACAAAAGAAAATGTCAAATATTATAATTTTTTATACATCTTCACTAGTGTAACGTTTCTTTGAAATATGTGTTATATTTATAGAGTATGATGCAAAAGTATGGAATAAATTCATTATTTCGGAAACAACTCTTACAAAAATCTTTGCTGTATTCATGTTAAGCATTGCGTCATTAATGTTGATGTAATCACGAAATCGACAATTTTTTTTACATATAAAGCAATGTTGCGGGAGACCTCTTTTACAAAGCGTGTTTTTTTCTTAAAGTTTGTATCACTCTGTGGAATATTCTAGCACTTGTAGAATACTGAAATTAAATCATAACTATATCCTCATGCTTTCTTAACATTTTGTTTTTTGATTGATTAGCTTATGTTGGATAATACAAAAGTTAGGTATTTTAACAACTATATATGTTGAAATGAAAAAGACAGCAAATATTTGATTTCACGCAAACAGCGCCTATGTATCTGTTGATACGTATTTCGGCCTAATAGGTCTCATCAGAACAGTTATTCATAGGTGTTCTCAACGTGAAAGATCAATATTTTCTGTCTTTTAAGAAGCAACACTAAAATGTGTTGCTTCACGGTATCACGATATCCTTAGATTGGGGGATATTGTGCCACTCCTCTACCTCAGCTGTCTTCAGCTCTTCAAAGGATGCAGTGGCTGCTACGTTTGCGCTTACCTGTCTTTTGAGGTTGTGCCAGATATACTCAATTGGGTTAAGACCGGGACTGTGTGCTGGCCATGGTAGAACTTGACTCCCAACCTCATTAAGGTACTCACGGGTAGATCTTGTTGTATGGCAACGTGCATTGACATGCATTAGTCTGAAGTTATCACCAATGAATGGTGCAAAGGGCATGACATGGTCTTAGAGAACTTCTTGCACGTATAGTTGGGCATTCATACTGCCTCTACCGAATACAACAAGATCAGTACGCGCTTCGTAAGAAATACCTCCCCAAATCATTATTGACCCTCCTCTGTAAGCCACTGTTTGGGTTATAGTGCAAGCAGCAAACCTTTCATTTTGACGCCTATAGACACGCTGGCGTCTATCTGGACCTTTTAGGGCTATTCTGCTCTCATCTAAGAAAAGTATATTGCAAACGTTCTCGCGAAAAATGAAATCTAGGCCTACGGTGTTGTGGGAGCAGTTGTGGTGCCCAAGCTGGAGGAAAAGTCCTCAAGTTTATTTGTGATAGTCTTTTTCTAATCGATTATCTACTTACACTAACGTTTCTCACCTCAAGAAGAGATCTACGAGCTTCAGGAGCGGCGAAAAAGCGATTTCTCAATACATTAGTGACAATGAAGAGGTCATCCCGAACTAAAGTGGATCGTTTTCGAGCTTGGCCTGTTCAACTTAACCAATATTTGCCCATAATGATATAAAATTACAATTTTAATTGTTAATTTTAATTACAAATTTAATTTTAATTGCAAATTGTTTAATAATTGTTATTAACACGGAAACAGATTTGCAGCAATGTTGTACAATGTTGTATATAAATATATCGAAAATTCTTCGATGACACAAATTTAGGAAACAAACTGTGATAGGTAATGTAAACAAAACAATAATAAAGGTAGTGGGGTTAATTTTGCTGGTAAGTTAAATCGTCTATATGAAAAACATGGCTAGTTGTTAAACTACCTAACTTTTGTATTATCCAACATAAGCCAATGAATCAAAAAACAGAATGTTGAAAAAACATGAGGCTATAGATAGGTTTAAATTTCAATATTTTGATAAGTGCCATAATATTTCACAGGGTGATGCAAACTTTAAGAAAGAAATGTTTTTTAACGTTTTTTTAAAGTTTAATTCGTACACCCGGTATACAATAATGAAAATTTACCTGTTTAGCAACCATATTATAATATTGATATTGTCAAGGAAAAATGCTATATTATATTACAAAAATTACTTAAATCGGACGACAGGTTTAGGAGATATGACATGAAAAATTACCCATTTTTAAGATGGCCGGTTAATTTTGGCCAAAATGTATAAAAAACTAGTAATCTTCAGTTTTAACTTCGCCACTGTCATTTGTAACTAGTATTTGCTCGTAGTTCCAGTAATGTATTGGATGTACGTATTTATCTGTCAAATACATCACATTTGCTTTTTTTGTGATTTGTTTTAAGTTCAAATGTATTGTGCAGCTTAGTACTTGGCCAAACTAAAACTGTGTTAGGTTTTTGATGACAAATGATGAATATAGCTGTAACACTACACTTTATTATGTTTTTTCTTTCACATTTGAAAAGACGATACTTGGAGATGGAAAATCTTTCTTTTTGTTGGTTACTTATGACTTTTTAAAAATAGGTTTAAAAGTATTTGAAACATCGATGGGAATGGACTCATATCCGGGGTAACGTCTATTAGGCGAAACTGTTGCAATGGTTTCTTGACAAATTTCTCCATTTAGAAGATATACTATTTCTTTTTTTTTTTCGTTTTTCTATTTGAATCAGACAACAGCAATGATCGCATGGTAGATAGCTGTGACTGGGTTCTGGAAACTGATTTATAATGTGCTGAATATTACTATTGAAAACATTCATGAATGTATGAAAGAACTGCAGTATGGTGTG
Source organism: Diabrotica balteata (assembly GCA_918026665.1). Classification (NCBI taxonomy): domain Eukaryota; kingdom Metazoa; phylum Arthropoda; class Insecta; order Coleoptera; family Chrysomelidae; genus Diabrotica; species Diabrotica balteata. The sequence goes on from OU898280.1 coordinate 20,100,858, forward strand.
ATTTTTGTTTTGCAAAACAGATGCCCGAAAATAAATAGAGGGTTGTCACATCTCTGGGACAAAGCTTGTTGAATAATGATGTAAATAACTGACCACTTCGTTACAACCTTTTTGTCAGTGAGCTCATCGTACATATAAAAAGTAGCCTCTCTTTTCTTCGCAAAAGTTACACAACAGTTGTATTGCCATAATTGCCTTTTTACAACATATCGCCTGAATGAATATAAGTCAGTGGCAGTTTTTGTTGGTAATTAAAGCATAAGACATAAGCTGATTCATCTCAGTTAGCAAAATATGTATATTCCCGTAATATGGTATAAAGTATTTCAGCCTTTTATAACCTAAAGGTTGTTGCTTTTTAGTTTCAAAGCGAGTTTTAGTTTTTGAATTGGCTTCTGCGGCAATTGTGTTGTTCAGGTGATCACATTTTTGACAAGTGTCTAAGCTGGGATGTCCAAAATTAACATTAAATTGCCAGTGATAAAAATCATATATTACAAGTGGCTTGATGTCCTTTAAATATTTCCCATCGTCTAAGAGAACATAGTTCTTTGGCTCATATTTTTCAAGGTGGAGGCGATGCATTTTTGTAATATTCAAATCAGGAGATATAAAATACCTTTTCCGTTTATCTTTCCTACTATAATGAGATTTACTTTTGAGAAAACTTTGATAAATATATTCCTCCATTTGCGCTATTATTGCTTCACTGATGTTGTTTGGTCGATTGGAATGCTTTTCACTCTTATTGGAAGGTGACATAATACTACTTAGCGGTAGACTGCCTTTTAGCTTACTATGATTTTCTGTCTTCCTACACTGAGGGAGCCTTGTAACTGGCTACCTACATAAGAGAGTTGGACATCTTTGGATTCCGAACCTTACTTCAAAGGACTTGCGAATGGATATATCTCCATAGGTTTGGTTCTTCAATAACCGTTGAAGGATAAGGATTCTTAATATGAGCAAATATAGCTAAGAAGAAATAAAAGCACTTTTGAGTTTATCGATTTATAATTAAATCTTTTAAGAGTATAGGGGCTCAACACGGCTGTAACTTACTATACAATATCAAATGTACTATTTCTTTATAATACGTAAAAGAAAACCGGTATGAGAAAATGTCCGATTTCGAAGGAGAGAAGTATTTAATACGTGAATTAAGTTTTTAACTACTCGATGCCTCGATGGCGATATGTGAACTTGAACTGATAAAAACTACATGATGCGTGAACGGGAAGATTACCCCCATTGTATTTAGGTGTGAAAAATATTTAACAGGGTCAGACGGTGAAAAAATTTCATTTTAAAACCAATTATATTTGGCCATAAAAATATTACTTTATACTTATAAGATACTTTAAGCCGGAAGTTTCCTTTACACCTATTGATTAATTATCGTAGATAAATGCCTTGTTTAGTTTTATTTCCTGTACTATATAACTGTTTAAAAATGTTCTGTTATGTGTGTATTATCTATTTTAGTAAAGCATATTTTTCTACAATGACAACTTGGTCCATAAGTTTTCTTTTGAATTAGTTTATTTGCCGAATTATTATATTCTTTTCCTCTAGCCTCTTACTTATTTCTCATAACGTTCTGTTTCCATTTGTTTTTTATCCCTATCCATTTTTGCCCTTTGTCTTAAAGGTTTGACTGTTTGAAGTTTATGTACTATTACGATATACCGATATTCGTGACAACGCCATCTTGTGGCGTTAGTTCCGTGATGCTCGCTCGCGAGCTGCATTATACTATATAGCAAAAGTAATACAACGCCAGTATATAAGCCTACTTGGGACACATTACAAGAGGCGAAAGATATGAACTGCTTCGTATAATTATGCAAGGGAAAATAGCAGGAAAAAGGTCCATAGGAAAAAGACGAAACTCCTGGCTAAAGAATCTACAGAAATAATATAGCTGTAGCAACAACGAATTGTTTCGGTTAGCAGTTTCGAAAATACGTATAGCCCTGATGATCGCCAACCTTCGGAACGAAGATGGCACTTGAAGAAGAAGAACAATATAAGCCTCGCTTCAATAAGCCAAAACTGTTGGGATACATTTGCATCCCACTGGGCATTTAATGTAAGTTTTTGACCATGGATTTATTAAGGTAAAGATCGATCCCAGTTTAACGTTTAAATAAAACAAAATTGTTAGTAAAATTTGATAGACTGGATAGAAAGTGTATGTAATTCACCATGATTTTACTATATAAGCATATTTGAATATTTATCAAATCTATAAATATGGATGAATCTAAATGTTATATAATGCGCCAAACGCTTATATTTTAATTATTAACGAGACATTTATCACTCATAACCTTTTTTTACTTCATAAATAATAAATATCATAAATTATTTACCTCCGCACTTTTCACCTGCAATATCGTTCCCGAGGGATACAAAACTTCATACTTTTCGAACTCGGTCCGTACTGGCAGTAATTCTTTATTTTTTGTCCAACTGTAAATATATTTCGAACCATCACGACTTTCTTCGGTAGTTACACACTTTATAGTGAAATTTTCGCCCTGAAATAAGAATAAAATATGTATACAATAAAGTTGTTATTTCTTATGATTTTGATAACATCGAAATGTTTTACGTACGTTAAAATTTTTTAAAGGATGAAATGGGGTAATTGTGGCACTTATTAATGTTTTTTTTTTTAATTAACAAGATATTATAAAGTTTACAGTACATATTTGTTTAATCTCCCTGGTAGTAATTATAGTTTATTTTTATGAACGAGAGAGTAATTAGCATAATTTTAACTGGTACCTTCGACCACTCCATGGGCGTGCTCAAGATTAATTGAAAAATTACTTTGAAGAATTGTAGAAAATAAATGAATTATTTCAGTGTTGTAAAGTGTTATGTGTATGTAAACAAAAGTGACCTCTTTTATCACACACTATATTAGAACTGACTGGCCTACATTAAAAAGAGTTTTAAAAAATTCACATTTTTTTTAATTTTTAAAAATTACAAAAGAGAAAAAGAGTTTTTAAAACCGTCTAAGGTATGTTAAATAGATGAATAAAAATATAAATATAAAACTTACAGCTACTTCTTACAAATCCAAATCAGATTCAGGAGATGAACTCTTAGAACCAAGATTTATAATATCTGGCTCGATCATTTTATCAGTAATATTGTCCAGCTTCCACATTTTTTCCTCTTCTTTAATAGTGTGATTTACTGCCTTTTCTCAGTTTTCAGGTTTTACATTCTTTACGGCCTCCAAAAACAACTGTTTAACATCATGAATTTTAAAAGTGGTATTTTTTCTTGAAACTTCACTCTTTATCTGTGCCATACCAGTTCAATCGGGTTTAATTCACAATGATATGGTGGGGATCTAAGTACTGTCATTCCACGATTTTTGGCAATTTCATCAATTTCGTATTTTTTAAATTTTTCTTTATGAAGGGCACACAACGAATAAAGTTCCTTTCTTATAGATCCGGGATGGTACGTAATATTTATTGAACTCAGCCAATTCTGCAAGTCTTTTTTAACCACTTGGTTGTGGGCAGTCCTTCTATAAGTCTGAAGTGATAACTTGCATTATCCATTACTATTACACAGTTCTTAGGAAGAAGATCTATCATTTGTTCGAACCATTCTTGAAAGACATCAGCGTTCATGTCTTCATGGTAGTCACCGGTACGAGTTGATTCAAAAGTTAATAAACCACCTTTAACAAAACCGTCTGAACTGCCAATGTGTACTATTATCAGCCTGCGTCCTTTCCTGATGGTGGGTTTAAACCAGTAGATAAGTTATTTACAAAAGCGTGCCTTTGACTTGTAACAGTTTCATCCTGCCAAAATTTATTTGGTGTATGACCCTCGTTGATCCATGTTTCATCAAGATAAAATATTTTTCTTTTTTGGTTTCTCATTTCCTTTATGGTTCTTAGAAAATGTCTTCTTCATATGACAATATCGCTTCTTTCTAATAAAATAGACTTTCTATGATTCTTTTTTCAGCGGAAGCCTATTTCTTTTAAAAGTTTCCATAACGTACTTCGACTCATTTCTGGGTAATCCTTATCATCTCGAACTGAGACAAGAACTTTATCCAATGTTGGAAATTCTTGTCTAAAGAAGAATTTATGCACTTTCCATCGAAGTCCTTTTTAAAATGATATTCTATTTGAAATTTTGGTTTCCCTGGAGCATTACGTGGCATTTGAAAACTACCACATTTCTCTTCTTTAATAACTCTGTAAATCGTAGATTTCCCAACACCAAGTGTACTGCTAACTAATTCAACGGTCTCATCAACACTTTCACATAAACGTTTGTTTGTAAATGATTTAAAACAATTAAATATTAATGTTTTTTCATTAACTGTTACAGGACCAATTTTTCGGCGTTTACACGACACTTCCAAATTTTCCATAACACTAGTATACACAATAAACTGCACCTTGCAACTGAAGTACCTACTTTTAGTGAACTGTTAGGAATTTTGAATACGCCACTTGGACCTTCCTACAAAATGGAAAAACCCACTATCACATTTTCTGTGGGATAAGTTTAGAAGGTAATTATCTAGTCAATTACTGTCGTAGATTCCTGGAATTAAGGAATTAAATATTTGATTGTTGAAACCCTTACTTCGTGGAATGCACTCATTTCAGATAAAATAAAACGTTTTATTTTATCTAAAGAATTAAACTTTATTTGACAAATAGGTAGGTACTTATTAAACTTTTATTGGTTATATATAACCAATAAAATAAACATCTTACATTTCTTGCAAATTCATTAGTACCTGTTAACCTCCATCACTCCGACACTGGCAACCTTATTTAGGGATTAGTAACCCTCACAACTATTGTATTCTATTCTGCTCCAACTTTTATACTGGTGGTCATACTCAATTTAAAATTGTTTTCCTATATACTTCTGTAAACTTGTTGACAAATATCTGTTTTTCATTGAGTCACCCGTATCAACAGTTTAGGGATTTGCACACATTTTTATTTCAGCTGACTCCACTTTCTTTTCCTGAATCATTCTTACAGGTTATACTCCACGGTCTCACACCAGCATACACCTCACCACACTCTTGTATATCTTTCCTTTCCGCCCTTCTTCGATTTTTGGATCGCAGAGTACCTCGCACATTCACTGCCAATTAAATCAACTGGACTGTATGCCGAAGTTATTGGGCAACTCCTCAAAAATAACCGGATTCGTCGCATTTTCTCACATCAGGACAATGATGGCAACTCTCACACTGCTCATTTAATATGTGTGATTTCTTTAAGTTCATGAAAATTAAAAATAAACTATGCCGTGAACTGTTTAAGATGACAGGTAAGGCATATAAGAATATCGTTTCTGAAATACATATTTCAGATTGACTTATTTGTCTCGATGACTAGTCTGTTTAAATGCAAAAGTGTATCGATTTTAAAATTAAATACTTTGAAACATATTTAAGCTAATTTTTCTCAAACATTTGTTTTCTTTTAATTATTTCTGCAAAAATGTATGCAAGCCAAAAAAAAATAAAGTCTGTCTGAAGAAACAACCTAATCGAATGAATATAACCAACTTTGATTTGCTGATATAAAAGTGACAAAATCCTTTTAGCTTCCAAAACTGCTTACCAATTTAAATTCGTTGACATAAATCTTAAAAAAATCGAATATTAAAGACTTACCTTCTTCACTGTCAAGTTTACTGGCTCAATCTTAATGGAGGGTTTCTTTTCTATTAATACTTCTTTGGACAGACATTCTTTCATATTGAAATCCTCCACTTGACAAGTAAATATGCCCTCGTCGTAAGGATGTGCTCTTTCAACGCCCAAAAGACCCGTATACTGATCGGCTACATGCGGATCCTTAATAAGTTTCACCCATTTCCGGCTGAAAATAAAAGAAAATAATTTGTTGAGAGGAAAAAGCTGAAAGCGTTGGAAATATGAGAATTCGTGCGGTAATGAATTACCCGGATTTTTTTGTAAATCCTTTGTGAGCGCTTTTTATTTTCATTCCGAATGGGAATATACAAAAATGTTGCTTACAGTTCTGTGTTGTCGGAAAATTAGAAATATTTTTAGAAGTATTTTCGAACCTTTCGACTAGAATATTTTTCTTCTACACATAGGTACTACATAGTTACTTTTATACACGAAAAATATTTTATTTGTTCATATATATATATATATATATATATATATATATATTTATCATATAAATATATATATATATATATATATATATATATTATATATATATATATATATATATATATATATATATATATGTGTGTGTGTGTGTGTGTGTGTGTGTGTGTGTGTGTGTGTGTGTGTGTGTGTGTGTGTGTGAGTAAAAGAGTAAATCTTCTGCTGCTATCGCTTTGTTAAATTAAATGGCCAAATATATGGCATAGGAGGACAAATTCGGTTAACTTTCCGTGCTCGAATCGATATCAATAAAGTGTTATGAATTATTTACGTCTATCCCAGCCTCATCAGACACTTGGGCTTCTACAAATTCAAACTCGGAAAGTACAACGAATGTATTCTAAATCTTCACCACCGCAGTGGGTAGCGTACAGAGGCGCCACCTGCTTTGGCGACCATAAACGAGAACGATATAATAATATCTTTTTCTTGTCCTCTAAGCTATGCGAAATGTGTAAAAGATTAATCTTAAATCGAAAGCTGCTATCGCTTTGTTGAATTTAATGGCCAAATATATGGCCTAGGAGCACCAAAGCGATAACAGCTTTTGCTAGAAGATTTAATCTTTTACACATTTTGTATAGCCCAGAGGACAAAAAACGATATTATTATATCGTTCTCGTTACCATGAGACAGCTATAAAAGAATACGAAATGAAACAAAGTAGTTTATTCGTCTTCCGGGTTTGGACCGTGTCATTTGTGTGACCCAAAAGTGGGTTCATCTCGACGTTTCGCTACAATTGTATGTAGCTTCTTCAGGAGAACAAAGAAAAAGAAAAAAGAAAACAAAAGAACAGGAAGATGGGTAGGTAGCAACGGTAACTCAGTTACTCAACGCAACCAGAGGCGAATACTAACTACCAAGATGGGCATTTGGTCACAGTAACTCAACTACTCAACGCAGCCAGAGGTGAAAACCAAATGCCAGGATAGGGATTCACGTCCAACAGCTCAGAACACTAACGCGTCGAGAGGCGGGGAGTGAATCCGACGATTACTCCGCTACCGCTCTATTTATAGTCGCGATGCCTGTCGTGTCGGGACGTATCGGCACACTTCGTGGCGCGAACGTCAAGAAGCGCGCGCTGGCCAATCATGTGGCTGCATCGTGGTGGCGGGACCGGACGGTGGCTCTAGACTGAGATTCCAGATGGGAGACAAGTAGTATCCTTCCTCTCGATTGATATTATGGGGATTTTTTCGGATCTCTAGAGATTCGCGGATTTTCCTGGAATAAAAGAAGGGGCTCTTAGAAATAATATGGGTTTTTTCGAACAATATGGAATGACCGGTTTCTTGGCAGTGTTCGGCAACTGCAGAATGGGAGAAAAGACCTGATCGAATGCATCTTTGATGCTCTTGAATCCGAGTTTTGACGGAACGACCAGTTTCGCCAATATACACATGTCCACATGAACAAGGAATAGAATAGACACCACAGGAAGATAGGGGCGGTAATGGGTCCTTAGGAGAGGGTAGATATTGTGAGATTTTCTTGGGTGGTCGAAAAGTAGTCCTGATACCTTCTTTGCGAAGAATTTTGCCAATCCTATCAGTGACATTTCGAATATACGGAAGGAAAGCCACAGGAGTATTACCCGAAGATTCTGAATTTGTTGTCCTAGGGTGTAAAAGGGGTTGTAGATGTCGGTGTGTAATATTTTGAATTGTGGACTTGGAGTAACCATTAGCGACAAGGGTTTTTTGTAGATGGCCAAGTTCTTCTCTAAGGTTGTCGGGTTCAGAAATCGAAATGGCCCGATGGATGAGAGAGTTGATCACAGAATTCTTTTAAGCAGGATGGTGGTGTGATGAAGCATGTAGGTAACGATTCGTGTGAGTCTTTTTTCTATAAACAGAGTGACCCAATCGGCCATTGGGCTTGGAGGTGACTAACACATCGAGAAAGGGAAGGGACCGATTATTTTCTACTTCCATTGTGAATTTTATACTCGGATGTTGTGAGTTAAGATGGAAAACCCGGAAGACGAATAAACTATAATTCTGACTCTGGCGTGGAAGCCTACGATTTCATTTGAAACAAAGTAGTTGGTAAGAAGTACAAAATATGAATACTGGGAACAGTTTACAAAAAGGATAAAAAGCAACTTCCACGATACACAAAAATAGATATGGAGATTCATAAGAAACCAACTAAATCAAATACCAGAACTGAAGGAATACAATAACATACCAGCAAACGAATGGGAAAGATACCTGACGAAACAATTTAAAGGAAAAGAAAATAATAGTCAACACAATAACGTACCTGAATTAAGACACGAAATAGAAATTAGTTTTAAGGAAGTAAAGATAGCTATAAATTTACTCAAAAATAAAAAGTCACCAGGACCAGACGGAATAACCAATGAGCTTCTTAACCACGAAGGAGAAAGTATAACCCAAGAGATAACAAAACTTATACAAAAACTAATATTGCACTGCAAGATACCAGACACATGAAGAAACAGCATAATGATACCAATATTCAGAAATGAGATAAAGAAGATTTCAATATTTATAAAGGTATAAATATATTGAACACTATACTTAATCTTACCACAAAAGACCTAACCAACAAAATCAATAAACTAACAACTTTATCACATTACTTTACCAGAACAACAAGGGTTCAGATCCGGAAGATTCTGCGTAGACGCCGTATTTATACTAAGACAAATCACAGAAAAGATTATCGAGTATAATAAACCAGAATATTTATGTTTCATAGACCTGACAAAGGCTTTTGATCGCATTCAAGTCGAAGACGTCTTACACCTACTGTTTACAAAATCATACCAATTAATATTATACAAACCATCGAAAACGTCTTCTTATATAATCAATTACAGGCAAAGATAAATAGAAAACTAACCAGTGTATACCAGTATGAAGTGGAGTCAGACAGGGTGACCCGTTAAGCTCACTTTTCTTTAATGTAATAATAGACGAAATAATTTCCGAAATTGACTTTCTCAATAGGGACGTCCTGTTTTTGAAATATCATAGCAGTCATTTTAAAAATGGTAGAACTGTCACTTATTGACGTTTGTATTAAGTATACTCTAACAAATTACCATGGCAAGATATACGCTTGAACAACGTTTGGAAATTGTCCTAAAATTTTATGCTAATAATCGTTCTTTTGTGAATACCTATCGTGCATTTCGTGAAAGTTATGGACCAAATCATCGTCCTGATGTGACTGTAATTCGGCGAATTGTGGAAAAGTTTGAACGTAAATTTACTCTGCACGATACGAAACCACCAACTCGACGCCAAAATTCAAGAACTCAGGACAATATTGTTGCTGCAAGAAGTGTAGCAGAGAATGCAAATGTGTCTGTAAATCGTCGTTCTCAAGAACTTGGACTCACTAGAATGACAACTTGGCGAATTCTGAGAAAATATGTAGTCCTACACCCTTACAAGATTGTTTTGACCGAAGAACTGAAGCCACTTGACCATCATAAGCGTCGTTTGTTCGCTGATTAGGTTCCAGATAAACTCGGAAATGATGGCGATTTTTTCAAAAAAATAATCTTTTCCGATGAAGCTCATTTTCGGATACACGGCTTTGTGAATAAGCAAAATTTTCATTTTTGGAGTGAAAATAATTCACATAAGATTCTTGAGAAGCCTTTGGATCAAGAAAAAGTTAATGTCTGGTATGGTTTATGGCATGGTGGCATCATGGGACCTTATTATTTCGAACATGGCGTAACAGTCAAGGTATCGAACGATGATAACGGATTTTTTGTGGCCTTAGTTTGATGAAGTATATTTGAATGGCATGTTTTTCCAACAGAACGGTGCCACATGTCACATTACTGCCCAAACCATTGATTTATTGAAGAAAAAGTTCCGGGAAACATTGATTTCTCTTGATGCCAGAAATCTCAGAAGATTTCAGCAACTTCGACCAGATGCTTGATCTCCAAGAAGTTGCGATTTAACACCGTTGAATTATTTTTTATGGGGCTATGTTAATCCAGTGTTCTATGTGAATAAACCACAATCTATTAAAAACTTGAACAGGAACATAGAGCACACCATTCGTGAGATTAATGCGGATATTTTGCATAAAGTGACGTTCCTGCAAACGTAGTCGTGGTGGACATTTGAATGATGTGCTATTTGGAACATGATTGCTATCTATTAAGTTTTGCAACAAATAATTTTTTTTTGATTTACAGCAATTTTTAGCATTTCTGTTTAAAAAAAATATCAGGAAATTTTTATTGGAAGACCTCTTACAAGCAGTCCGTAAAGATCCTAGTTACAGAATAGGGAATAAAGAAATCCAAATTATATATTATGCAGATGACGCCCCATTAATCGCTGAGATGAGCCTTAAAGATTAATACACATATTCAATACAATAGCCAAGAAATACAATTTGATAATGTCAGCAGAAAAAACTAAATGTATGATAACATCTAAATACCCAATATGATGTAAAATTAAAATTGATGGGAAAATAATAAAGCAGGAAACAAAGCAGGTTACGAATATGTTAAAGAAGAAGTACGACAACAAAGCTTAAAAGCAAGTAAAGCGGCGGGATCCTTAATGACACAATCTGGAAGAACAAACACCTAAGACAAGACACCAAAACAAGAATCTATAAAGCAGCAATTAGACCTAAATCAACGTACACGGCGGAAACAAGACATGACACATCTAAAACTCCTAAAACAGAGATGAAAATACTCCGACAAATATTATTGAAAAGTCTGTTGGATAAGGAGAGAAGCGAAAACATAAGAAGAGCATGCAATAAAAAAAACATAAATGGATGGGTGGAAAAACGGAAACCGAAGTGGAACGAACACATTAGTAGAATGGCAGATAATAGGATAGTACGAGTAGCACGAGATAAGTCACCAAATGGACAAAGAAGTATTGAGAGCCAAAAAAAAAAAAATTGGTGCGATAGTTTAAACAATTTAGGAGTTGCCTTGAGATTGAGAAGAAAAAGTTATTGTAACATATATAAAAAACTTAACAAAACGTCAAGCGAGAATTAGTAAATTTTTTTTAATTTAATTTAACGTGCTTGTGACAGCTTCGGCCATTAGCACGAGGCACTGTTTACAATTATATATAAGGTACAATTACATATTATAATAAACTATAATTATATATTATTTAGTAAATTTTCTAGCTTCAGGAACTGGATAGAGGTGATGACTTGGCTCTGGTTCGATAATATATCTGTGATGTCGTCCTTAATGCCTAGTTCTTGGCGTCATTTATTGTTATGAGGGCAGTCCACAAGGATGTGTAGAACGCTTAGTGAAAATTGGCAATAGTGACAGATTGGCTTAGGTGTAGAATTCATTAGGTGACCATGTGTAAATCTGGTGTGACCGGGAATCCATATGATAGTGATATAGATGTCGTGGATGATAAGATTTTCTTAAGTGTATTGGTTTTTTGAACAAGGGGGTGATTAGTAAATAGATTATTGATGGACTGAATAGAGGCAAGGGAGTCTGTACAGATGGCAATATGTTGATTGGGTGTTGTGCAGAGTTTGAAGGCTTGGTAAATAGCATACAGTTCACCAGTGTGAACGCTGCATGTCACAGGTATTTGACATGAACTAACGACTGTCTCCGTAGTAGCAACCGCACAACCAACCCCCGTTTCGCTCTTTGATGCGTCAGTGTAGAGGACCCGATCGAATTTCTGAAAATTAAGAATTTCTAGTAAGGATTTCCTAATCAAATCCTGGTTGGTTTCTGCTTTACTAAACTTTGTAAGTGACACATTAAATTTCGGTAAAGCTTTGGTCCAAGGAGAATTCTGCGGGATCGAGAGAGGATTGGTTAGGGATAAATTAATATGTGGTATTAAAGTTGGAAGTAGGAGGGCGATAGTGTGTATGCGGGGAACAGGAGGGTGAGTACTAGTATAGTTCGGTAATGTCAGCAGTGTGTGTACTGGATTAGAAAGGTTAGCTGAAGTAGAGGCAGCATAAGAAAGGAGGAGATATTGGCGCCTAAGCCAAAGAGGAGGTTCGTTGGCTTCACGGTATAGGCTCTCAGCTGGACTGCTACAAAAAGCTCCTAAACAGAGGCGGATGGCAGTATTATGTACTGAATTAAGGGTTTGTAAGGATGTTTTGGATGCTGACATATATATAAAGCTGCCGTAATCGATTTTAGAGCGAATAAGAGACCTATATACTTTTAATAGTGTACATTCGATAGCGCCCATTGGTAGTGGACAAGTGTTTTGATAATATTTAAAACGTTTCAGGCACTCTGTTCTAGTTTCCTGAATATGTTGTTTCCAAGAAATCGGGAGTCGAATATTAATTCTAGAATTTTGCGATGAAGTAAATTTTTGATACCTGATATATTATTGTTTACTGTCATTAATATGTACTTATATTTACATGGGCGTATCGTTGGTGTTTTAAAAAAAGGTTAATTGGAGCTATGGTATACCTTAAGAGTTTTTTATGATATATTAATTATTTTATCATTTATTTCTATTTCTATTAGTTCGTATGTCTCCCTCTTCTATTTGTTTTGCTCGGTTTTTACAATTTTGATATTTTCGAAGACACATTTATGCTTTTTCTTAGTCTCATGCTTTGTGAGGTCAGTGATGTTGTTCTTGTCATGTTTGTGAGAGCGAATTCTGTACTGATTGGAATTTTTTTAATGGGATGTCAGTATACTTTTTTATGTTATTCCACTTTCTTTTTAATGATGTCAGTGGCAAGTTTTATTGGGATGTTAGTGTATAGTACATGAACTTCAATGAACTATATATACACAACCAAATTATGTTCAACCCCTTACCGCATAGTGGCTCATATATGGCAAAATACTTAGTATTATACCTAACCGTTAAATACTGAATCTTATTTTAAAGTACTTATGCATGACATGTTCATATAGAGCACATATTTCGTATAACCAGTAATAAGGCGCCATCTCATTCAGCAAAGTGAACTGTTCATAAGAATTGCGCAATTTGATATTCGGATAGCAATATATATATATATATATATATATATATATATATATATATTATATATATATATATATATATATATATATTCAATTAAGTTTCTACTGAATATTTTTGTACAAAAAATAGCGACATCAAGGATAGACCTTCAGGTAAGAATTTCTATTAGTATTTTTACATAATTCTTTATATTTTGGTTCAAATGTGGTTCTACGGCTAATACAAATAGTACTAAGACTTATAAATCGCTGAATATTCATTGATAATTGGTTTAACAGTTTCCATTGAAAATTTATCTAACTATGCCAAAGAGGCTGAATTAAAAAAGAACGGCTGAGGAGCTATGGTAGAGAAAGTCGCCACTATTGATGGTACAAAAATATCTGTTGTTACATGGTATGAACAACCAATTACTGAACATTTTATTACCATATGATGGGAGTATGCCAAAAGTTGAAGTCAAACGATTTTCGAAAAAGGATAAGACACATAATGGTTCCACATCCAAAATCTGTAACGATCTACAACAAGTATATAGGGGAAGTAGATCTCCTGGATTCAATGCTGGGATACTATAGAATCAAACTTAGATCAAAAAATGGTATCTGCGTATTTTTTCTATATTATTGATTTGATGACTGTCAATGCGCGGATTCTTTGGACAAGAAGTGACAATGAGCATAATAATTTAGCTCTGCAGATTTCAAAATGGCAGTAGCAGAGTGTTTATGCAAAGTTAATAAAGCTGGTCTCACTACAAAAGGTGTCGTCCGTGTGGAGCTATGAAAAATTTACAAAACAAGAAAAAAAGGGGTACAGCAATTGATAGTCCAATAAAAGATATACGAACAGATGGATATGGCCATCTTCCATTATGGTGTAGTGAAAGGCAAATGTGCAAGTTCCTGTGGTTCATGGAGCGTTATAAAATGCGGAAAGTGTAACGTTTTTCTTTGCTTAAATAAAGATAGAAATTGTTTTACAACTTTCACACTGAATAATTATTAAAATTATAAAGTAATTGCCGTAATTTTTTTATTAATTTTACTTGTTTAATTTTATTTTAATGCATAGTGTGCCATATATGACATTAAAAAAAATAAAAAAAAAAAACAAAAAAACTAACGAAGTAGGATTTTTTTTATATTTTTACTGTAATCCTAAAGTTAAGTTATCAATCAAGTTGTATACAATATGGAACATAAAAAAATTACCAAACCAAAAAGTGGATTAGCACTATGAAAAGAATAAAAAACTATGGAACATATATATTGCACAGATATTGGAATGGCGATCGAGAACTGCAAAAAAGAGTGGATCCAAGCAAATCAGAACAAACGAACATGGCTTATTAATTTGAGAAATGTGTACGAAAGTAAATGCATCAAGCCGGACGATTATTAAAACGTTTTGTTTATTGTTCTGGGAAGTTGTGACAGTAAAAATTAAAACCGCGTTACTTGAATCTGTAAGTAAATCTCCTGTATAAAAATAAATAAATTTAATACTTGTTAGTTAGTAAACAAACAAAGAAAAAATCATTTAAAATGAAACTTTCACACTCTAGATCTAAAAATTAAATTTGACCAATTACCAGATTTCTACTAATTATTTTAAAATCTAATATTTTCAGAAAGCACATAAACTGTCTCTAAACATCTTTAAAGTTAAACTTGATGTATCGGTCATTTTGGTCACTTTAATCACTGGCTTTCGAATACCTAATGGGCAGTTTAAAGTTCAGTTAATCTAGCGGTTGCCTGCTATTGTGGTATCCGACACGAGGAAATTGCTGTCATTAGATAATATTGGTTAGGAGAATTGGATTTTATCTACGTTCATTGCAGCCCAATTTGATTGTATTTAGTAGTCATTGCTCTATTCAATTAATTTCTAATTGTGCAGTTTAACTTTAGTATGTGTTAATATAAATATGACTGACATTAAATTGTATACTACGCTGAAAACATTTTTAATGGGTCTATATATCCTCAGTATGTGTTTAAGGTATGCAGTCTTGCATACTTTTATTGTTTTCAACAATTTTTTTCGACTGATCCTTCTCAGCACTTCTTCATTGGTGACCCTGGCAGTCCATGGAATTCTCAACATTCTCCGGTATATCCAAAGTTCAAAGGCTTCAAGCTTCACGCTATTTGCGCTTTTAACATCCATGTTTCTACTTCGTACAATAGTTGAAACCAGACGTAACATTCAACAAACCTCAGTCTCAGCACAGTATTCAGATTTTTGTCACAGAAAAATTGCTTGAATTTAAGAATGCTGCCCTTGCCATGTCTATTCGTACCCTAATCTCTTGGTCTGGATCTAATTCAGTGTTGATATAAGCTCCCAGATATTTATATTTTGTCACTTTCTCTATTTGCTGTCCACCAAGGGTTAGTTGTTCATTATCTATTGGACTCCTTGATACAATTATAAATTTGGCCTCATCTGTGTTGATGTCAAGTCCTATTTTAATGAATTCACGCTTTTCTGAATATGACCTGTGAGTACACGTTGAAAAGCGCAGAAGACAAGACGCTTCTTTTCCTGACCCCTCTCGCAATCCGTATATTATTTGTTTCTATATCGTTTACCTTTACTACTGCTTTCTGGTTCCAGTATATAGTCTTAATAAACTCAACTCAATGTCTTTTTTTTCTAAATTGATGTTTTTTAATTCATCTATTAACTTCATATGCTGCACTTGGTCAAAGGCCGTCCTAAAGTCTATGAGGCATACATATGCATTTTTGATATATTTTCGACATGTCTGCAAGAGTACCGTCAATGCAAATAATGCCTCTCTTGTACCCATGCCTCCTCTATAGTCATTACATGATTTGGGATTTTTGTTTTTTGGTAGAGGTAAAAATATCGATTTAAGCCATTCCTCTGGGATGTTACCCTCTACATATATGTGGTTGAGAATTCGGGTGAGTCTGTCTATATTATCGTCATCTAAGGATTTTAACAGTTCAACTGGAATTTGATCAGGGCCCGGTGCTTTTCCTGGTTTTGTAATCTGTTGCTTCTTGGCATGCTTTACTTCTGAGGGTAAAATTTGTAGGTATTGTTTTTCTTCACCTATATCTTGTTCATTTTCCCTCTAGTCATGGAACAGATGGATTATATATTGTTCCTATACTTCCATTATTTTGCTCTCTTCAGTAAGTATTCCTTGATTATTATCTCTTGTTATGAGTGTTCTTTTTTGTCTGGTGTTGCCTCAAGTTCTTTAATTTTTTTTATGTAAGTTTGAGGACCTGCGGCTTACCTGCAATTTCTGCTGATACTATAATAGACACTAGCTGTTTGTGTTTTGTGTATGTTAATTGTCCATTGTAGAAACCATAACTTGGTATGTCATTGCTATTTTTACTGTTTATTTTAATAACTAGATTTTTGAAGTTATACTTCTATACGCGCGTTCGACGTAGGAAATTTGTACGGTAGTGAATCAGAAAAATCATTACATATGTAAGACATATGTAAGAGAGAGACAGAAGATATATTTTCTCTCTCTTTCTCTCTCGAGAATAAAAATGTTCCTTTTGTAAATATATTTAATATTTATTAATATTATTATCATGGTAAATAAACATATGCTTAAGTAAGTTATCTATAGTGTCAGTTTTAAATACTTATGAATATTGCATTTTAATTTGTATTGTATTATTATATTAAATTATGTTGCAGTGTGTTATATTGTATTTTTATATTAATAACAAATTAAACGATGAATTTTACTGCAGAGTATGTGTAAAAAAATTTTTTCCATTCAACTCCTTTTATACATATATGAAAATACAAAAATGTATTTTCATTAAAATATTGATTCAATCCTTTATTTACTATACTCCTATTACAGGTCAAATGTTTATATACAGCAAACTCTACACCATATACCTATATACCTAATTCTTTTTCTCTTTCTGCCCTTTCTTTGACGGAAAACTTTCGGACTTTCTGCCCTTTGATGAAAATTAACGAAGAAGAAACAGATCACATAAAAATACTACGTGGAGTTAGACAGGGATGTATCCTATCGCCGTTGATATTTAATATGTACTCAGAGAAAATTTTTAACGAGGCTCTTTACGGAATAGACGAAGGCATCCTTCTAAATGGTGAAAGAGTAAACAATGTTAGATATGCCGACGAAACCATGGTGATAGCAGATAGTTTAGAGGGACTTCAGAGGCTAATGGACAGAATAAACGAGTACAGTCAACAGTACGGACTAAACATTAATACCTACAAAACGAAACAAATGATTATCAGCAAGGAGAATATAAATGGGGCTCATCTATACATTAATGGGACGCAGATAGAGCGAGTAAAACAGTATTGTTACCTGGGAACTATTATTAACGAACAGTGGAGCAATTTACAGGAAATAAAGTGCCGCATAGGAAAGGCAAGAACGGTCTTTAACAAAATGAGCGCCATCTTCAAAAGTCACAACATATCCCTTGATACAAAAATGAGACAATTGAGATGCTATGTTTTCTCTGTGTTGTTGTACGGGGCGGAGGCATGGACGCTTACAGACACCACTATTAAAAAACTTGAAGCATTTGAGATGTGGCTTTATAGAAGAATGCTGAGAATATCATGGACAGCAAGGATCACGAACAAGGAAGTTCTAGGAAAAATGAAGAAGGAACCAGAGATTGTGTTTACAATCAAACGCATAAAATTGCAATATCTGGGACACGTTATGAGAAATGAGCATCGTTACTCCCTGCTACAGTCTATATTGCAAGGTAAAGTCAAAAGTAAGCGAGGACCCGGTAGAAGGAGAATATCATGGCTGCGGAATTTAAGAACATGGTTTAAGAAAACCTCAACGGAGCTGTTTCGAGCCGCAGCGAGCAAGGTTATGATTGCCAATATGATTTCCAACATCCGAAACGGATAGGAACCAGAAGAAGAAGAAGAAGAAGCCCTTTCTTACCTATAGCATTACATAATATGTAATGATTTTACAGATTGACTCCCATATAAATTTGTAACGGCGAACGCGTTTATAGAAGTCTAACTTCTACCGGCAGTCCCACTCTGCCACACCCGTTTTTTTTATTTATTTGTTCTTACTGGTGGTCACTTTTTTATATCGCACTCGTCGCAATTCGTCGTAGTCTACGATATTAAAGTGAACAACTAAATAAAATTATACAAAATAATTATTTAACGTAGCATGTATCATTTTATTTTACGTTTTCACAACAAAATCAATAACTGTATATTATATACTCTCAAACTAATTTAATATATGCGTAATTAGGTTTTTCATCGAGTCCATTTTGGGATAAATATGCATTCCAATTTAAAATGCGTATAACGAACCAAAAGTGATCCAGCTTCGCGTTAATGAAAATTTAACTCCATTATTTCACGTCGTCGTTTACTGCTTCATTATTTGCCCATTTGCCGTCTAATCAACCAAAATGGTGCGACCAACTCCAGATTAATGTAAAATACTACCGAATACTACGAAAAACAGATCTAATTACATGATTACTCTCTTTGTGTAACACAAAATGAAGTTCTGGCTGAGATTTGCGAACAAATTAAAATATCTTATTCTGAAATAATGAATTAGATTGTTTTGTAGTTGGTAAAGAATGAGTTAATGATAATTAGTTGTGCTAACAAGATAGTTTTTAAATAGAATAATTTATTTATATCGATTTTTTTTGTTTTTATATTTTTTTGAATGGTTATACTTATAATAATAAAATTTTTGTGACTGTGACCGATAATTACAAATAGGACCTTGTGACAAGTGATACATCGTTTGAAAAGTATTGAAAATACCTATTCAAACATACCAATATTATTTGAGTTTAAGCTCATTTTGATCAATAAATTAAATAAATACTAAAATAATTGTAGTCTCACATTTAATTAATAAATAATAAAACCTCCGCCTCTGGTTACTTTTCAATTCTCTAATTATTTTTACATCAAGGTCATTCTTTTTAACAACTAACCAGAAGGTTTTGATAACGTTAGAATATTTATTAACTAAATGAGAAACTACAATTTAACATACCTACACAATCATATTAATTCTGTTTGGATTTAAGATGATTTTAACGAATAAATGAAATACTAAAAGTTTGGCATTTAATTAATACAAATTCTAACGTCCGTCTTTGGTTATTTGTCAAAAAAGTTGACGTTTGTCTATTCTCTAGTTGTTTTTAGTATGCAAAAGCGTTTATAGCTTAATATTTAGTTTCTGTTTCTACTTAGTTTAGTCAATTCAAGTTAAGTCAAGTTGTTTTTTATTGTTAGTTGTTATTAGTTACTATTTAGTTTAATTATTGTTTAACGAGACGTTTAACTTTTTACAAAGGCAGAACATTACGTACTGTAGCCGACAAAGTAGCAGCTGTGTTAATAATTGGTGAATGTGAAAATAATTTCCATGCAGCGGAAATTATTTCCTCCTTTTTTCTTCAACATAATCATAATTGTTTTGGTATTGTATTGGTGTTGACATGAATATCTGTGAATGTAGGGAATTTCTTTTATTTGATTTCGTGATTGTTTCTAAGTTTGTCATATCTGCAAGCGGATCTATTATTGAGGAAGGCTAAGAAGGAATTGTCTTTCTTTTTCACAGAAACAAATGTCCTATAACAGTGGTATGACCTATATGATTTTCTAGAAATTGACATCTTTACTGCCATTAGTTTTCAGTGCCCAATTTCGATCCTATACAGGGTGAGTCATGAGGAACTTTACATACTTCTACCATATGTAGAGTCCCTCAGGGAGCATATCATGTGGCCACTAAAAAATGTCAACTCCTCTTCTTTATTAATTAACCGGGTGATTTGTGTAATTGACCATTTATTTCATTTTACTGTAGTGTTTATACGGCTCATTTGATTTTTTTTAATTTTTGCATGATACAGTACATCACTATCAACATTCGACTGGTATCAGCTAAACTAAAAAATTCCAGGACTGGCTTTGGAAAAATTAATTTAGGGATTCGTATTAAATATTACACCCTGTATATATAGATTTTTTTAATGCAATAAGTGATTTTCAAACTACATAAATAGTCAATGAAAACGACATATGCGACAATGTTGTCGCACTTTTATTAAATTTTTCTTGAACGATCAAATCTTACCAAAAATAGAACAACCATAATGAAGTATCCAATTATAAGGTATTAATTTAAACAAATGTTATAAATTTTAAACATTTTAATTAAGATGAGTTCCTATAACATAATCTAATACGTAGAAAATTAACATGTTTACTGTCACTTTGTATTATCTCTACGATAAAATCAATTGTTTTTCAATTTTAAATTTTTACTCATAGATCGTATTGGGGCATTATTTTCGATAAATAGTAAATTAAATTGATTAAAAAGTCAAACCTCTTTTATGTGCTAGTTTTTGTTGATAGTAAATGATTAAAATTTTATATCAAATAATAATACATTGCATCAACTGTACTCAATAAAATAAATCTAAAAAAGTTTAAAATGAAGGTTGGCGTTTACGGTTTGACGTTTCTTGATATTTATACCCTTGTCATTATTGTCATTATCAATTGTTATTTATGTGTACAAGTATACATATTTCTTCTGTCATATCTACGTTAAGTACATTGTGTTAGTTTTGGTAGAGCTTTTGTTACTTTCGTTTAAAATGCCACATCAGTTTTCGACCACAGAACATGCAGACATAATATTTGTTTATGGATTCTGTAATGGGAATGGTAGGGCTGCTAGTAGAAAATATCGCAGGAGAGTTCCTAATCGTCGAACTCCCAGTCATCCAACATTTGGGTCAGTTTTTAATTATTTGCGAGAAAATGGCACTTTTTCTAGTGGAACAACAGAGCGACATGTAGATGAAGCGCAGAAAGATGACATTATGGACGCCGTTACTATGAACCCTACAATAAGCACTAGACAAGTAAGTCGAGAACTCAACGTTACTCAATCAAAAGTAAGTAGAGTCTTACAAAAAAATAATCTATACCCATATCACATTCAAATGGTTCAGCGACGACATGCTGGAGATGAGATCGATAGGTTGGAGTTTTGTAGATGGATTAACAATAATCGACCAACGCTATACAGGACACTATTTACAGATGAAGCCCAATTTACCAGAGACGGGATAAATAATTCACGAAATTCACATGTGTGGGCAGAAGAAAATCCCCATGCCATTCGAGAACGTCGTTCTCAGTTAAGGTTTTCGGTTAACGTGTGGATTGGTGTCATAAATAACCAATTAGTAGGTCTTCACTTTTTTGATGGTCCTTTAACAGGGCAGGTCTATTTGAACTTTCTACAAAATATTTTGCCGAATTTGCTTGCCAACACGAACGTTGCTATCCGAGGCATGCATTTTCAGCATGATGGGCACCCCCACACTTTTTACTGGCAGTGAGACAACATTTCAATAATGTTTATGACAACAGGTGGATAGGACGTGCAGGTCCTATTTCGTGGCCTTCAAGATCCCCTGATTTCAATCCCGTTGATTACCATATTTGGGGACGATTAAAGCAACTAGTTTACGCAGTGAATATTAATAACCGACAACAATTAATTGATAGAATTATAAATTGTTGTAATACTATTAGAAACGATCCCCAGAGTATCAGTAATTCAATACGTCAATTAACAATTCGGCAACAAAAATGTGTACAGGCTGCAGGGTTCCATTTCAAAAATCTATTTTGAATTATTTTTATTTTGTTACCATTATTGTATCTTTTCCAGTTTTAATTTATGGGTTTATCATAACTATGTACATATTTTTATTTTTTTTTTTTAAATCGTTCTTCGTTATTGTTAGTAGTTACTGTTTTTTGTTGTGCAGTGACTTAGTTTGAAATTTATAACATTTTCCGCAAATCGCCAGGAAATTTTGACATTCCTGTCAAAATTTCTTGAAGAAAAAGTCAGGACTTCCTTACTGTAAGGAAACGTCATTTCCTTACTGTAAGGAAATAATCTTTCCGTACATTTGTTAGTGTTCTACATAATTTGACAATTCAACCTCAATACGTTTCCATAATAACCCAAGTAATTTTATTAGGAATTTCAAAGCACCATTTATTTGGGAATAAAATTATCGCGTTAAATCAATCAATATCTGTCGAATTTTAAACGATTTGCGGAAAAATAGTATGTTTACCTCGTAGGAAAAGCCACATTTCTGGACTCTGTGTTGCTGTCTCGGCTTGCGCCTCGACTTCAACAATCATGCAATCTTCACAGTCGTCCAGGAATGTTAAGCTTTTCCTACCCGGTAAACAATGTACTATTGTTTAAATTAATTACCTTATAATTTGATACTTCATTATGGTTGTTCTATTTTTGGTAAGATTTGATCGTTTACTAAAAATTTAATAAAAGTGCGACAACATTGTCGCATATGTCGTTTTCGTTGGCTATTTATGTAGTTTGAAAATCACTTATTGCATTTTAAAAAATATATATACAGGGTGTAATATTTAATACGAATCCCTAAATTAATTTTTCCAAAGCCAGTCCTGAAATTTTTTAGTTTAGCTAATACCAGTCGAATGCTTGATAGTAGTGTACTGTATCATGTAAAAATTAAAAAAATCAAATGGGCCGTATAAACACTACAGTAAAATGAAATAAATGGTCAATTACACAAATCACCCTGTTAATTAATAAAGAAGAGGAGTTAACATTTTTTAGTGGCCACATGATATGCTCCCTGAGGGACTCTACATATGGTAGAAGTATGTAAAGTTCCTCATGACTCACCCTGTATAGACACATACTCGTCCGACCTATTACACTCAAACTTCAAAATATTTGTTGTCGACATTTTTTTCACAAAACGAGACTTGGTCTTTTTCTCAATTGTTTTTAAGTACTCTTTGAACTCCTTAATCCAGCAAAATTGATATTACTTCTGATAATTTTAATATCATTATTTGCTTCAAAGTGGCTAATTAATTTTTTTAATGAACTCATTTGTTCATTGCGTATAGTGGATATTTCTGAAACAAAATAAAATATATTTATACATACAAAATACTTTGAAAGATTTCTAAACATACCTTTGAGTTGAGCCATTATCATTTATCAAATCTTGGGCTTCGTATGTTTTTAAATGGTAAAATAGTTTCCTAACCTAATTATATTACTATATAAATACTTAGACATATTTAACTAATACGCATAAGTATACGGCTCTTAAAACAAAATAATATAAATATGTTGTTTGTGTGTGTGTGTTTTATTGGCACTGGTTTTGACAACCAACTGGCCAGTCAATTTGTTTTGAGTTCTCTCTTTACACAAGATATTGTTAGTATTTATATTTAAAACTATTGTCATTCTATTGTATTGTATCGACAGTTAAGACATGGAATGTTGAATATAAATACTATTTGTACTGTGTAAACAACTCAAATTTTTTTATAAAATTTGGCCTTTTCTCATGAAAATTAAACACAAGCTTTTATTACGTACAAAAAATACAGTTGTTAATGTAAACATAAAGTTTTTAGCGAAATGAAAAACTTGACTAGAATAAAAAATTTTCAACGGAAATGTATAACAAAAATGTTTGGAGTTAACGTTGTTTTACAGAAACCCGTGCATTTTATGTTCGTTGATAGTTATACAGCCATGCTAACATGGAAATGCATTATAAAAGCAATAATTACTGGAACTACAGATGAGCAAAAAAGTTATTGTAGATGTCAATTTATGCAAATTAAATAATTACATTAAATAAATTGTCAATTTTATAGTTAATATTGTCAATAAAAAACTTATCAATTAAAACCAACTCCATCCAAATCCAAACACAATATAGAATTTTTCACACAAAAACAATGTTACGTCACGATTTATGACAAACTGACGTCACTTATTTGAAATTTTACCAAGGTCAACCTTAGAGTTAAAATTTCCTTAAACACAGCTAAAAATACGAAACCCTCACAAAGATACTTCATCGTTCGTAGGTATCAATATGACGTCATATCCCGGCGAAAAGTCACTAACTGACATTTTGTGAAAAAACTCATTAACTTCGCCGATTACATGAAATTCATCATATCTTTCTATTATTAGTCACTACTTGCTAAATGTGGTTCTCAATGGCTATTTTTGTGTGTTAAAAAATCACTAACCCGTTAATACAGAAAAGATTAAGCAGCCAAAAATACGTAAGTGACTTAGTAACTTTTTACATACGAACAAATTGTACGTATGTAAAAATGTCAAACAGGATTCAGGCGTGGACGTTCAACCATTAACCAGATCTTTACACTACGACATATCTTCGAAAAAGCGCAAGAGTTTAACATAGATATGTATCATATTTTTTGTCGATTTTAAAGCGGCATACGACAGTGTCTTAAGACCAAGTCTTTACAACGCTATGAATGAGTTAGGAATTCCAAAATAACTCTGTTCGATAAAAGTGACAATGGCGAAGATGCTATCAGCAGTAAAAACTCAAAACGACTAGTCAACCCCATTTGAAATACATAAGGGTTAGGGCAGGGAGATGCGCTGGCGTGTCAGCTTTTTAATGTCGCCTTAAAGAAAGTTGTACGAGACGCTAATTTAGATAGCAGGGGAACAATATTTAATAGATCAGTCCAAATTCTAGCATATTCAGACGACGTGGACATTATAACAAAAACCAGGGCGAGAACTGCGGAAATCCTAACCGAGCTAGAAGCAGCAGCAGAACAAATGGGGTTACATATAAATCAAAATAAAACCAAATTCATGGCGACTAGGGATGCAAAATGAATAGATGTTCTAACACCTGAATTAGAACAAACATACAACGCTCACTTAGAAAGAAAAAGGCAGGCCACAATTGCTAAAGAAGAAGATAAGATCAGATCTAAAAAATGACCCCACATTTATGTCTGCAACGCTTGACTTACAGAGTGTTCTTCAAACATCGTCTGGTAAAAGTCTCTGTTATATTACCGTCGTAAACTCTGCCTTTATAATTTCACTGTTTACGAGTCACGGTTTCCAAATGAAGCATATTGCATGCTTTGGTCTAAGGGGAATGGTAGAAGAGGCAGCAATGAAATTGGTACGGCTTTAATTGTCATTGTTTTTAGACACTTGGAGGGGTTAAAATCTCAATTGGCACATCTCTGCTCTTCTGCTCTATTTGACCCAAACTACTCCTATTGAATTTCCACTCTCCGAAAATTTTGAATAACGCTGGGCCCATAACGGTTTCTTAATATTGTTCTGAAGCTATTTTCTTGTGGCATTTTAAATTAATTACTATTTAACTGAGAATAAGCCAGAATTAAAGATAAAATACGTTTATTGACGTTTCAATTTCCACTTCGGAAATCGTTCTTAATATACAAAAAGTAAATTGTTATAAATTATAAATCAATTAGACTTACTCACTGCCGAAATAGTGTGAGAAACGAAGATATTCGGAGAGAAATGGAAATCGGTCTAGACATAATAGACACAATCGAAGCCAAAAGACTTAACTGGTATGGACACCTTCAGAGAATGCCGGAAAATAGATGGCCAAAAAAATAGAAGAATGCACTCCGCCAACTAAAAGAAAACGAGGTAGACCAAGACGATCCTGGAGAGACGATGTCGACGATGCAATGACCGCCAGAGATCTAACAACTGAAGATTGCTTTGACAGAAAACGCTGGAAATTAGGATGCAAGAAGCGGCACCAGCTGTAGAAGACTCGCTTGTTATATTTATATATAATATAAATTTTATAAAACAATTGTTTAAGTTTACTACACACTCCAAATTTAATAACAAATTTAATTAAATAGATTAAAAAAATAATTTAACTACTGTCAATCACATTTGGAGATATTGCAGAATTGATGTCAATAGTTTATAATCTTAATAGTAAGAATTTGGTTTGCTTGTACATTATTGTTATGTATTGTGTGAAAACAATTCATCAAGACGTGGACCTGTGCAAGTACTTGGAGGAATGCGAGAAATGATCGTGCGCGTGCAGCGGTGAAATCTTGCAACTTTGTTAGCATATTTCATAAGTAGTTATTAGGTCTCAGGAGGATAAATTGGAATATGCAATAGGTGCCAGTGAGCAAGTTAATACAATGTAATACCAATTATAGATGAAAAAAGAAAATTTCAAATAAACTTTTAAAACAAAGTTTTAAAAACATAGTGTTTTTTATTAAAAAAAGCACATACCTGGTGGAAGTTACGTTAATATAAGTTCCATCCTTAAACCAGCGAAATGTTATGGTTGGTGAACCCTGGCTACACAGCTTAAGATAAATTGATCATTTTCTCTTATTATTCCAATTTGATTTATATCCAAGCTCTGAAAAAAATAAAAGTATTACGTAAATAAATTAATATTGTAACTAGAAACCGACACTATGGTTTCATAGACTTTTGCTGAGAATAAAATGAGAAAAATATAATAAATTTATCTTGATTTTTAATTAAAAATTCGTCATAAATAACATAGATTTGTCTACAGTTATTTAAAGTCACTAATATTTCTTCTTCTTTTATGCGCAGCATCGATTATAAAGCATATTCATACCTTTGAGACCGAGATTCTACATAGATGTTTATTACTGGTATTGAACCATTTACTTAAATACTTAAGTCAGGAATATCTTTTTTCGCTGATTTTTCCCTATAATGAGTCGAGGCAATTGGTATTTGTCACATCTCATAATGTGACTAAGGTAATGAAGTTTTCTGAGTCAGCAATTATGCCAACTCCAGTCCTAATATTACTTTTACCTACATACCTCAATTTGTATTCTTCACCTAGTTCCTCGGCGTTATTTTGTCTTTTCACATCGCCTCTTGAATGTCAGCAATTTGTTCAGTTAGTAACAGATCTTTGATTTGTTATTGTCTTTTTGTTTATCTACCATGTACCGTTTATATTGGCAGCAAGTCCAGCCCGATTTGGCCAACATATTACAATGCAGTTGTAATAATAAAAAAAAAGAAAAGGGTAAGAAAAGTACTCGCTACAATTTAAAACTCTTGAAAGAGCCCCGTGCACTAGAAAGGTATCAAAATTACCTTGGACATGAAAGCACAACAGATGAGAATTTAACAGCTAGCGAGCAATGAGATATATGTAGAAGAACAATTAAGGAAGCGGCAAACAACGTCCTAGGACCAGAAGAATCCACTCCACGCAACAGTTAGTTCGACGATGAATGTGAAGATATCACTATAAGAAAAAATTATGCATATAAACTTATGCAACAAAGAAGAACACGGGATAAGGAGCAAATGTACAAAGATCTTAGGAAGGAGGAAAAACGCATACATCGAAGGAAAAAGCGGACCTTCGAAAACCAGATTATGCAAGAGCTTCAATCATTAAAGGGGCAAAATGAAACTAGAAAGTTCTATAATATCCTAAATAAGACAAGAAAAGAATTTAAACCACGGCTGACGATGTGTAGAGACAAAAATGGACATATAGTCAGTACCGCTGAAGCAGTACAAAGCAGATGGGTTGAGCACTTCAAAGAACTACTTGGTACCGAAGTGGAAAATGATGGTCACCCCAAAGACCAACAAATAACACTCACGTAGAACCTCCTTCAATATTTGAAGTGAAAGACGCAATCACACGACTCAAAAATAGCAAGTCCCAAGAGTGTATTGTATCCCCGCAGAGCTCATCAAACATGGAGGTAACAGCATTATGCACCAAATTCACAACATAATAGTCAAAGTCTGGGAAGAAGAACAAATGCCAGAGAATGGTGCACTGGAATCATATGTCCACTACACAAAAAGGGAGATTTGTTGGAATGTAAAAATTATAGGTGTATAACTCTTCTGAATACAATGTACAAAATATTCTCCAACACCCTGTACAGCCGTTTAAGTACGTACGTGGAAGAAATTCTTGGTGAGTATCAAAAGCGGTTTTAGGCCAGGTAGGTCAACAATCGACCAGATTTTTGTGCTACGTCAAATCTTAGAAAAAACCAATGAATTTAATATTGACACGTTCCATCTCTTTGTCGACTTTAAGTCAGCGTATGATAGCGTCCTAAGAGGTGAATTATACGAAGCCATGAATGAACTTAACATTCCCCATAAATTAATAAGGCTCGTAAAAGCAACTATGAGTAAAGTGATCTGCAGAGTGCAAATACAAGGCGATATGTCACAAGCGTTTAAAACATATGCAGGGTTACGGCAGGGAAACGCGCTGGCGTGCCTTCTCTTTAATATAGCGTTAGAAAAGACTATAAGAGATGCCGAGTTACACAATAGGGAACAATCTTTAATAAATCAACGCAGATTATGGCTTACGCTGACGATCTGGATTTGATTGCACGTACTACACGAGGACTTAAAGAGATGACTTCCACCTTCTTGACAGCCGCACAAAATATGGGCCTTAAAATAAACGAGGAAAAAACCATAATGTTAGCATCTATTCCAAATAACAGAGATAGAGCTAGAAACGCCGAACAAAACTTCAGTATAGACCAATATAATTTTGAGGTAGTAAATAAGTTTACATATTTGGGTTCTCTCATAACAAACGATAATGACACATCTGAAGAAGTTAAACGGAGGGTACTGCTAGCAAACAACTGTTATTTTGGACTAAGCAAGCAGCTAAAAAACACAAATTTAAGCCAGAAAACCAAACTAATAATATATCGAACACTCATCCTACCAGTGCTGACATATGGGTCAGAAACATGGACCATCTCCAAAAACAGACGCAAATCTTCTGCTCGTCTTCGAAAGGAAGATACTAAGAAGAATAATGGGCGCATTCTGTGAGAATGGTATTTGGAGAAGGCGATATAATTTCGAATTGTACGAGAAGTATAAAAAAATAGTAAATGGTAGAGATGTAATATCCTTCATAAAAATAGGTAGGCTTAGATGGGCTGGACATGTGTCAAGAGCAAATGAAAATTACCCACCCAGACGAACTCTATTATCGATCCCAGTGAAAAATAGGAGTAGAGCAGACCACGACTGAGATGGAGGGACGGTGTGGACGAGGACGCAAGGAAAATCGGCGCGGCAAATTGGCAACGGTTGGCGATGAACAGAAACGACTGGCGAAACAGACTGGGGAAGGTCAGGGCTCAACTAGAGCTGTAGCACCACAGATGATGATGATGATTACAATGCAGTATTGTCGCGTATTTGCTTACATTTTTCTGTAGGACCAAGATCTCTCCTATAAGATGTCAATGTACTAACAACGAATATGGACACTAATACAAGCACATTTTAAATAGAAGATTTATACTGGGTTAGTATTATATTACTCTTTAAAAAGTCTGCCACCGAAACACTTTTTAAAAGGCTCAAGAGAAACTTTCACACGTTTCTTGCGAGGTGCAGTGGCTTCTGATTATGTGAGAGCTTTAAGAAGTACCTTGAAGTTGTCGTCAATAGCAGCAACAGGGGTTGTGGTTGTTTAAGTTGTGGCTCCTGAGTCATCTAAAGATGGTAACATAATTTAGAACTTGATTACGACAAAAAAATTACAATACAAAATTTTCCACAGCCAGCAATTATGTTCTCTGATTTAGACGCTTCACACAGTTTTTTAGTACACTGGAGAACTTATTCTTATTCTTTTTTTTATAGTAGCTTTATATCTGCCAGGTCCTTTTTCAAATTAGCAACAATTGCTTGCCATGCAATTTTCATTGTCCAAAAGAATGCTACATCTAACGGCTGCGTTAGATACGTCGAGATTGCTGGTAGAAATATGAAATGAACATTGTTCTCTAAACACGTTTGTATGATACAAAATGACAGGTGGCTAGCTAACCTATCTCCTATCAAGTATTTTTTACCGTCATATAATCTGAAAAATGGAAGTATGGTGGTTTTGATATAATTTAAAAAACAGAAGTAGTCAAATCAACCACTTTTGGTCCTATTATACCTAGACCCCTCAGGACCACCCCCTCTTCAACTTCCATACAAGTTAAGGGCTTTATACACTACATATGGGGGCAAAATTTGACCATCAACAGTAGCAGAAAACATTACTAAGATGGAGCTTTTAGTAGAATTCACCACTGTTTCATAATATTTAAATGCTCATAGGATTAGCAAAAAAAAAATTTTGTTTTGTTCTCTTCCTAAAGCCATAAATTTTCGTGTTTCACTAGAAAATAATAAAAAAAAATTTAACCCGTTAAAAACAATTATTTATAAAGTTGTAAGATTGCAGTTATACACATTTAGAGCTGCAGCACCCTCTATGTATCCTACAAATTTCTACTTTGCAGATTATTGTAGCCTGACTACGAGACTAAAATTAAAAAAAAAAAGAGTTTTCTACGACCAATAGGAGCCGAGTTGGCATATTTTTTTTTTTAATTACATAGTCTTTATTAATAACAATTAAGAAACGAATCTGGCGACGATCGGAGAAATTTGTAATAAATATCTTGGTGAAAAATGAACCGATATCGATGATTTTTTTTTAATCTGAGGCAGCTCGTCAAAATAATAACATTTGGAGTACTTTCACCCTTAAAAAACCATCCACAACTCCCCTAATTTTTTTTAATATTAAATTTTTGTTAGTACTTATTATTATTTCATTATTATTTTAATACTTACTCTGCCTTGCTGTGTAATCTTTTATCAGTGAAAAATTATGTTAAAGTAAAATTCAAATGATTAAAATTTCTATTTAAAACAATCTATTTTTCTAAAAAAATCTCAAAAAAATTGATTTTAAAAACTTTTAGTCAAACTAGATTTTTGTACAATTTCATGAGAAATTAAATAATTGGTTTAATAAATTAAAATAAGCAAATTTTTTTAGTTATTTAGTATTTAACTAAGAATAATCCACAATTAAAGGTAAAAATACGTTTATTGACGTTTCAATTTCCACTTCGGAAATCGTTCTCAAAATACAAACAGTAAATTTACTGTTTGTATTCCAAGCTAAACGGAAACGGCAGGTAAGCAGTTGATCAATTGATAAACAATTAACAATACAATTACATGTATAGTTGGTTGCATACCTTACAGGCAGAATTAAGTTATTTTAAATTTCTCAGTAACGATAAAGTACTCTTATCGTTACAAACGGACGGGTGTTCGTAAGGCAACACAGGTACTACAGGGAGGGTGAAAGCCCCGCGATGCTTCGTGCAACGCGCCACTCTCATAATGGTGTCGGACTCGTAGGGGTATGTGGTTAGGAAGACCTGCGTTCTGCCAGTGCTTTATCATTGAAGGAAACACGAACATGTTCAATGTTGCAGCCATATTGGTTAAGTGGTAGAAAATTCCAACCATTGCACTACGTGTTTTCGCTATAATGTAGTCTTATTCTTCTTCAGATGCAAATCCACTAATGGATGTTAGCGACCACATTTTCCATTAATTCTCTATTTCTTGCAATATGTGTCCGAGATTGTATGTCGTTAATCCCTGTCCATTGCCTTATGTTTCGGAGCCAAGACATTTTCTTGCGTCCCATTCCTCTCTTGTCTTCAAATTTACCCTCGATTATAAGTTGGAGAAACTGGTATTTTTCATTTCGTATGATGTGACCTAGATACGCCGTTTTCTCTAATATAGTAGCGAACCATTAATCCATCCATCAGATCTACTCCTCCCATATGTCTGTTGTATTTGCGAATGATCTGCGGACAGTTGACTTCGATGTATTTCTTTTTCTTTCGATCATATTTTGGTACTATGGCAATATGTTGATTTGGATTTGCTCTCAAAAAGGGCTCAATGCCAACGTTAGTCGATGCCAACCGCACGTTCTTGGTATATTTCCATGAAATTGTACTGAAATCAACACCGTAGGCAGATCTAACATATTAAACAGAATATTCTCTTTATTCATTTTTAATATCCTTAGCCAACGGAACCTTACAGTTTGGGATTCTAGTTTTCTGTATTGTACCAAGGCTATATCTTCCTCTTGCACGTAAAGAAACTAATAAAGGTAAAGGCGTATAGAAATTGTTAAAGTAAAGGATGTGATGAGAAATTTGGGTATGGTCTGTGAAAAACGCACAACAAAGTTTGATGTGCTTCCAAGATCGGATGCACCAGGAAGAATTATATTATAACCTGCACCGTTGTTAATTTTAAAACGATATGCGTAACCTTGAGAATCACAAAGCACAAACAGTTTGATGCTTCATTTGTGCGGCTTATTTGGCATAAATTGAAGAAGACGATGCTTGAGTTTGGTCGAGCACATCTGCTCATCAACACTCAATCTAGCCGTCATTGGTATCGAATCAAAACGATTGTTGATCTTATCAATAATTTCCGGATGCAAAACAATAGATCATTGGTCACACCAAGTCAACCTGTCTGACCTTTTTGAATGCGCTGCCTTTGATCTTGAATAATAAAGCCGTTTTTAATAAAGTAGTCGCTTGTTTCACCTGTTTGCATTTCACGGATATACTCTGTTATCATGTTATTATAAGTTGGAGACCGTGGGAATATAAACGAAGCAGAGGAAGGCCCCAAATGAGATGGGCAGATGATATCAAGAAGCACGTGGGCTCTAGATAGATGACTGTAGCGACAGACAGAGAAGAATGGAAAAGGATTGGGGAGGCCTATGTCCAAAGATGGACCGAAGAAGGCTAATTAGATAGATGTCATCTGGAGCGATCTGATCCGGCTCGTAATCTGGGTCGATGTCTTGATCATCACTGCTATAATCTTCTTCTGATGAATCCGTTTTAAGAGAGTCCATAAATTCTTGGATTTCATCTTCGGTCATTACCGACAAAAATAAACTTTTGCTTACTCTAGTTGTTATTTCCTGCTATTCCCAGAAGCAAAATATACAAATAAGTGATAAAACGTTGGAAAACACTAGCACAACTCAACAATTACAACAAAGTGAGATGAAACTTCACATAAACCGGCAAACCCTATTTATTTTCTCTTCTAAAGCACACTCAGAATAGTTGTTTTGTACTAATTACAATATACAGAGTGGCCTAAAAGTCTGGAAACGGCTAATTATCTCGTAAATTACTAAACATAATTATACAAAATTTGAGATACGCCTATTTTGGTATACGGAGATTCCATATTTGATATTTGCAATGTTGCTAGATTTTCAGTTTCGCATATATTACTAGTAACTTTGGTTTTTCAAATGCATCACCCTGTATATTCAGTCATTATTGGAATCTTTTATTAAATACGAGTTCAACCATATATAACACTTATAATTTTATGTAGTCTGGAAGGTCTTAAATACATAAAACAGAAGTCTGGCAACGCCTAAATTATTTCAATACAGTTTTTAATACTATTTTCAAATACATAAAAACGTAACAATTGCTAGTTTAGAATATTTTTTAACCTAATAGTTACGTTATTAACTGTTCAAAATGTGCTCCATTTGTGAGTTGACAGCACTCTAATCGATGGTAGAATGCGTCTACCACATTTCTCCATGATTGTCTAGAAATTATTCGAGATTCATCGATAATTCCTTGCCTTAGCGATGCAAGACTTGCTGGTTAAGTTTTGTAAACTAAATTTTTCAAGTATCTCTAATAAAAATAATCTTTAGGATTGAGATCGGGTGAACGTGGAGGCCATTCAATTCTACCTTGTCTACCAATTTATCGTCCGGGCAATATCTCATCTAAATAACGCCGAACATTTACACCAACTATCTGACGTTAAATTTCTTTCGATAAAAAATGGCCCAATAAAATAAGTACCTACTATAACTGACCATACATTTATTTTTGTGGTCTTTGAGTATGGTTTAAATAAATTTAAATATTTAAATGGAGAATGCTGTCATTTTGACATTTGTTCACCATTTAAATTATAAACTAAAATTGACAGTAGTTGTGGTTCAAAAAGTTCTGCAACTTAAATTGCTTCTCTAAAATGCCGTTCTCTAAACCGTTCTCCTATTCATAAGACGACGGTATAAAAAACTGTAAGGCGATTTGAGGAATCTGGAGAAGTAGAAGATAGATACCGATCAGGTTGACCAAAACGAGTTATCAATGACAACAAAAGTTCAGATATAAGCAAAGTTTTGTTGAAGATCCACATACATCCCCAGGCAGGGTTGCACAAGTACATGATGTAGGTCATTCTTTCTTCAGTCTTACGTTTATTACGTAAAAATAAATTTAAATTATACAAAATTAACTTATTGCAAGAATTAAGTGAAGGTGACTTTTGTCGTAGATTAGAGTTTACTAAGGTAATTATGGATAAAATTGAAAATTATTAAAATTTCGTTAATAGAATATGTTTTTCCGATGAAGCAACTTTTACACCGTGTGGAAGTGTAAATCGACACAATTTAAGGTACTGGTGTGACGTAAATTCACACTGAAAACTGAATGCGTGAAAACCATACTCAAAGACCACAAAAATTAAATGTATGGTCAGAAAAAGTAGTTACTTATTCAATTGGGTCATTTTTTGTCGAAAGAAATTTAACGTCAGATAGTTGGTGTAGGTGTTCGGCGATATTTAGATGAGTTATTTCCTGGACGATAAATTGGTAGACAAGGCAGAATTGAATGGCCTCCACGTTCACCCGATTTCAATCCTAAAGATTATTTTTATTAGAAATACTTGAAAAAATTCGGTTTACAAAACTTAATCAGCAAGTCTTGCAGAGCTAAGGCAAGGAATTATCAATGAATCTCGAATAATTTCTAGACAATCATAGAGAAATGTGGTAGACGCCTTCTACCATCGATTAGGGTGCTGTCAACTCACAAATTGAGCACATTTTGAACACTGTATATTGTAACTACTATGTTAAAAAATGTTCTAAACTATCAATTGTTACGTTTTAATGTATTTGAAAATAGTTAGTATTAAAAAATTTATTGAAACAATTTAGGCGTTGCAGACTTCTGTTTTATGTATTTAAGACCTTCCAGACTACATAAAAACATAAGTGTTACATATGGTTGAACTCGTATTTAATAGGAGATTCCAATAATGACTGAATATACAGGGTGATGTATTTGAAAAACCAAAGTTACTAATAATATAAGAAAAACGGCAAATATGGCAACATTGTAAATATCAAATATGGAATCTCCGTTTCCCAAAATAGGTGTATCTCAAATTTTGTACAATTATGATTAGCATTTTACGAGATAATTAGTCGTTTCCAGACTTTTGGGCCACTCTGTATAGTGAAACTTGAAGCTCTAAACCACTAATAAAAAAATGATTTCACTAAATTCAGATTATTTGCAGTATTATAATTTTACTTCGAAAAAAATTTTTAACTGAGAGATAATTTGTTTCTGCGTTCACCTCGACCTGTCGCACAAAACTGAGACAAAAATGTTTAATGAATTTAGAATACATTTGAAACGTCTCTAGACGAACTAGTAGGGGAGATTCAAAAGAGTTTGAGGCTACCTGACTTTTACCTGCGCCTTAAATAAATAATAAGCAAAGGGACCCTCAGGGACCTCTTACCGTTTGAGGGTTAAAAAAATGTGGCATAAGATACAAGTCTTCTTAAGTCATACCTACTGTTTAGATTTGAATACTACAAAATCACACAAAACATTTTATAATAAAAACAATATTCTAGACTAAAGTTCTAATTTCAGTAAACTTTAACACCACACTATTTTATAATAACGACATTTTTAGAAAACAAATTATTAAAGTTCTTTGTTCCATTCAGTAAACACAACAATACTCATAGTAAATAATTCCTCTTGTTGCTTCTAAATAAAGAGACTTTAATTTACTTATTTTATTTGCCTTTCTTCTCCTATCAATTGTGTGCTCAACAGGAGGATTTCGGAAAGTATATAGTTAGGGCGCTTGGAATAATTTTTTTAACTCGGTGCTGATGTGGTGGTGTATGACAAACCCTAGTGTGCTTAAAATAAGCGCTAATAGTTTTATTGGAAATTAGCCCGACATTCATTTCGGTAGAAATTTCGTTAAAACCTTGAATGAGGTCTTGAAGTTGTTGGATTACTCTAGAAGTAAACGCATGCATCGTTGTTTTGATCAAAACGTCGTTGGGATATCATATACTTCACCACACCGGTAAGTTAATATATTTCTGGTAGTAGTGTCTCATTCTTTAGGAAAACTTGATTGCGGAATTGTGAAAGAAACTGAAAGAAACTGGTTAGTGAAAACTTGAGTGTCTCATTCGAGATGTGGTGTTACAGACGTATTTTAAGGATTTCATAGGTGGATCGTGTGACTAATGTTGAGGTCCTACGTAAAATAGGCATTTTGCGGGATTATTAACACCATCAAAGAGCGCAAACTAAAATATATTGCCCATATTATGAGGAATAAACACAAATAGCGTGTGTTGCAACTCATTCTTCAGGGCCAAGGTATTTGGACAGAGAGGACCAGGGAGAAGAAGAATAACTGGGCTTCAAAACCTGAAAAAGTGGTTTAATACATCGACAACCGGACTATTCAAAATAGCAGCAAACAAAGTTAGGATAGCCATGTTGATCGCCAACATCCGGAACGAATATGCACCGTAAGAAGAAGAAGATTCGCATATATCTATATAAA
This sequence comes from Diabrotica balteata, assembly GCA_918026665.1. Classification (NCBI taxonomy): domain Eukaryota; kingdom Metazoa; phylum Arthropoda; class Insecta; order Coleoptera; family Chrysomelidae; genus Diabrotica; species Diabrotica balteata. The sequence continues at coordinate 20,137,656 of OU898280.1, forward strand.
AGCCTATGATGACAAGTCACATCATTTGTCCAGAAAGATAACGACGCCACCTAGGAAAGAAATCAGAACTATCTACATTTGACATTTGTTTTTGAAACGATACGGTTGAATCAGAAACTTTACTACTTCATAGTAATTATTTTTTTCGAAAATTGCTAAAAATATTAGTTACTGTAATTGGAAGGCAGAAAAACTACCTATAATAAATATATATTTAATATTATGTCATTGGGTACGGAAACATACACTTACTATTAAAATAAAATGACGTTAAACAAATGTCAAGGCTGTAACAAAGTAGAATAAAATTAAAACTAAATAAGATTAAATAACATTAAATAAAATTAAAAATATATAATATATAAATATATATATATATAAATATATATATATATATATATATATATATATATTTACGGCATAAAGTGAACTCCGCCCATGTTAAAATTCAGGTTCAAGTGAGCTCCGTGGTCAAGTGGACACCGATATACGGAGCTCACTTGTCCATTCCATAATATTGGCTCTGTCGATTCGTTAAGATGTATAGTTTCATAATTCTTAAAAAAATTTTGGAGCTCATAAGTACCCCTGTATCATAAATGTATTTCGCTTAGTTCACGTGTATATATTATAGGGGTCGTTCAGATCTTTTTCACTGTATATTGGAACTATAAGTATATCGGTTTAAGTAAGCTCTGATAGTTTGGCAACTATGCACTTAGGCCAGCGTTCTTGATATATATATTTTATATATTTTAAACGGTTCATACGGACTCCTTTTCATACCATTAGAATATGTAATCTTCTTCTTCTTCTTGATGTGCCTATCCGTTATGAATGTTGGCGATCATATTGACAATATGTAATAGATATGTATAATACCAAATACCTGTTTTTGGTAGGTACCTGCTATTCTAAAAATAGCTTTCTAAATACAAAAGGATTTCATTACCAAGTTGGACGTGATTTTTCATATGCGAATATTTCCTAATGTATTTTGTTAACATAAATATGTCTTTATACGTTTTATTTAAGAATACGATTAATAAGAACTTTTAGTTAATCCATTGTTTTACGATATCTTGTATACAGCTTCTTTATTATTTTATTTCTGGTTTTATCTGTGTACTACATATAATTCTGGATAGGTTATCTTAAAATAAATATTTAAGTGCAAAAATAGATATTTTTATGTAAAAATTGGTAGTAGTGCACAAAAAAGGGAAGAATGCTTAATTTATATAAGAAGAATATACCAGTTCACCAATATTACATACTTCTAAATGTTTTATCTGCTATTTAGGGGTAATATGTAATCAATAAACGTGGAGTTAGTGTCAAATTTGCAATAATCTTTGGTCAGTTTTTTTCTCGATTTTAGTCATAAATTGAGCTGGTATTCGTTGAGTGGATGTTGCGATTCTAGACTTTGTATCTTTTATTCTCTAGCAGTCTAGCTACTTATCTTCGGATATTAGGTGAATTGATAGCTACGATATTGTAGAGCTTACGTATGGATGTGTGTGTGTGTGTGTGTGTGTGTGTGTGTGTGTGTGTGAGTGTGTGTGTGAGTGTGGTGTGTGTGTGTGTGTGTGTGTGTGTGTGTGTGTGTGTCTTAATATTCGCTGAATTTGGCTGTCTAATTTATAGCTAAATCTACGTGTTAAATATGTGTTGGTGTCATCCATACTTGCAAGGTATATTCGGTAGCAGAAACATAGAGTGCAAGCGTCTACGTTTTAAGGATGAAAGGACGCTTCTCATTTTTAGCTGACAAGTTTGCAGAGATTATTTTTCTGGTCCTCAGTTTGCCTTTTAGTTTTAAACAATGTTCTATGAATGACAAAGTGTGATACAAACTATCTTCAAGGTATTTATAGCAAGTCCAGAGTTTAAAAATTTCATGACACTATTGGATGTTTAGATTTTTAAAAGCATCTTTGTTAGGGACATTAAAGCAGGACATCTGACTTTTTCTGAGGTTTGGCTTAAAATTGATTCATAGTCTATTTTTATTGTGTTTAAAGTATGATTTAGATTTTTCTATACTTCAGCAACAAAAGTTTTTGGTTGTGCAACAATATAGATGTATCGTCTACATAATAAAAGTCCTAGTATTTACTGGTATGGGTTGTGTAAATATTATACAGTGTAGGTACCATTACGGTACCCCAAAGGAGACCGTTCTTCTGCGTTTTCCATCTGTTATTTTTACCATTGAATGATACGAAAAATCTTCTGTTGTGTAGGCATACCCGGACAATACAAGCCATTGTTGTATTTTTGATCCAAATTTTAGAATTAGTTTTGTGCTCAGATCTTTAGTCAGGAGCCGTAATATTGTTCATTATATACGTAGATAGCAGATCCAAGCTCAACACCGTTGAAAGATTCCCTTAGCTGACTGGTTTTGTCCCCTCTCATTTTAAGTTTTTCTTTTCTTGTTTGCCTATGTTTGGCCCTCAATGTGTTTCCTGCAATAGAAATACGTCACATTTGTGTTAACCGCATATGTCTGATAAAGTTAAGTAAAGTAAAGTACCTATCTTTATCTCTGGATATTCCCTTCTCTAATATTTATAGACATAATCAGGATAGTTGGCATTAAAAAGGCCGATTTGGCCGATCTTTAAACCCTATAAAATATGGCTAATCTTTTACTTTTCATTAAAAATTTTAATTTTACATACTGTTACTTTTAGACAATATTTCGATCAGATTTGTATAGTAATAAATGTAGTTAATATATGTAGAGTCTCTTTGTGAAAAATAAATGAGTTTGTAATATCGGTCACAACTCATATATGGATAATAAGGAAATAAACGGTTAAAATAGGTGTACAAAATTTTAACTACATATATCGGCGCCATTGTTCAGGAGTTGGGTTTATCTCAGAGATCAAAGGTTACGTTACATGCATATTCCAGGTTCTATTGACGTATTTTTATTCCTAAAAAAGTATATTTATAATAAAGCCCTGAAGCTACCTTTAGATTCTATGAAAAGTAGAATCTATGGAAATTAGCAAATTAAAAAATAAAGATATAATTCTGAATGGCAAACTTGAGACAAACAATTCTCCCGTCCTTAACTTATTCAGTTACACATGGAAGTCGCCTTTAGACGGACATCAGGGCATTATAAGGAATAAAATAGATTATGTGACAATTAATAGAAGGTATAGGAATGCTATTACTAAGGTATCTGCATTACCTGGAGCAGACATAGGATCCGACCACAATCCCTTAGTAGCAAATATCAAACTGAGGCTCGCTACAGCTACCAGAAGGCATCAGTAAACATTAGAAAACTCAAAAACAATGAAACAAATGAAGCGTACACAGAGGAAATAAACAATAGGTTCTCTAATATGGCAACTGAGAATGATGTTGAAAAGTCATGGACCACCATAAAAGAATCATTTGATGAGTTGAACAACACTTTGCTACTCGAGAGTCAAACAACTACCAAGAATGAGTGGATGACAGAAGAAATATTAGAGATGATGGAACAACGCAGGCAGTGTAAGATCAGGCAGGACGAAGTAGGGTACCGAAATATACACAGTCAAATTCGTAAAGAAATTATAGCGGCGAAGGAGATCTGGATGACTACACTTTGCACTGAGGCTGAAAGCCTATATAAACTCGGCGACAGCTTCAATCTTCACAAGAAAATTAAGGAATTTGCTGGTGTCTTCAAGAAAAAACAAGTCACTGGTATACATAATGACCAAAATGAATTAATAACGGACCCTAGCGGTATACTTAATACTTGGAAAATGTACACAGCCAATTTGTTCAATGATGACAGAACACAAAAACCACCACAACTGGGAGACCAGTTGAATGGCCCAAGTATTTTGAAAGCTGAAATTGTACACGCTATCAAACTATTAAAAAGTAACAAAACCCCAGGTCCAGATGATATGTACGCAGAAACAATCAAGTTACTTAATATAGAAAACCTAGACATTATTGTCAAGCTCTTTAACGTCATCTACGATATGGGCTAGATTCCAAAAGATTGGCTTCGATCTACATTTATCGCCCTACCAAAAACACCACGTGCGAACTTCTGCAAGGACCACCGACTAATAAGCCTAATGAGTCACTTTTTAAAACTTTTCCTGAGAATACTTCACACTAGATTGTTTAAGAAATGTGAAGAGGTCAGTGGATGGAGTCAGTTTGGTTTCAAAAATGGACTTGGCACGAGAGAAGCGATCTTTAGTATGCAAACATTAATACAGGATTGTTTAGATCAAAGAAAGGATGTTTTTATCTGTTTCATCGATTACGAGAAAGCATTCGATAATGTAAAACATGAATTGATGATAAAATACCTACAAGAGTTGGGATTGGATGCAAAGGATATAAGAATCATCGCCAATCTGTATTGGAATCAGACAGCAACAGTACGTCTTCAAAATTCCAACGAAACAGAAGATTTCTCCGTTAAAAAAGGAGTAAGGCAAGGTTGTATACTGTCCCCAATGCTGTTCAATTTATACGTAGAAAAAGCCTTCGCAGAAGCAGTGGAAGACTCTAATAAGGGTATTAAAGTTAACGGCATATTTATTAATAACATCAGGTATGCCGATGATACAGCCATAGTGGCAGATAACATCGAAGATCTTCAATGCCTTTTAAATGATCTAACTCTTGCAAGTGAAGCTCGGGTTTGAAAATAAATATCAAGAAGACAAAATCAATGATTATAAGTAGAAATGATTACCCCAACGCAAAGATATATGTCTCTGGAGAAGAAATCGAACAAGTCAGGCAATTCAAATACTTGGGATGTTTGCTGAATGAGGGTTGGGACCCCGAGAATGAAATAAAGAGCAGAGTTGAACAAGCCAGAAATGCTTTTTTGAGGCTTCGTAAGTTTCTGACTGATCGCAAATTGGACTTCAACCTCCGATACAAGATGCTTAAGTGTTACGTGTGGCCTGTTCTCCTGTACGGAATGGAAGCATGGACGTTAAAGGCCAGTTCCATTAACAAACTTGAAGTGTTTGAAATGTGGTGCCTGCGTCGAATGCTCAGAATATCATGGACGGACAGGGTCAGAAATGAGGAAGTACTCAGAAGAGCGGGCTTACAGGATAGGGAACTTTTTAATTATGTAAAAAGTAAGAAGACTGCATACTTGGGGCACATTATACGAGGAGAACGATACACTTTTCAGCAACTGATACTCGAAGGGAAGATAGAGGGTAGGAGAGGTCTCGGACGTAAAAAAATGTCATGGCTGCGCAATATTCGACAATGGACAGGAATCCACAGCTATGAAATGCTTCGCAATGCTGCTAAAAACAGAATTATTTAATCCAGAATATTTAACATCTCACCTGACAAGACGATGTACGGTGGACGCCTACGCAGAAATGCACGGCACCTTAAGAAAAAGAATAGTCCAGTAGGCGTCGAGGCCCCAAACGTTATTGACATCATATAAAACTTCTTCATATTCTGTAGCGTTAATCAATTCAATTCCAAAAAATCCAATATCTACTTGCACTGTGAAAAATTATAAAACCAAGATATATACATTTTTTCATCACGAATTTCAAATCACCGTATTTGTATTTACCTAGCTAGTGAAGAATTAGAAAAAACTGTCATGAAGGCTGACAACGAAATAATAACTATCAATCATCAAATAATTTATGTTCGACGCTTAATTACACCAAATGAAAGATTACTGATCTCTAATGTTTGTCCTAGTATTTATCACACTTTCATAGAATATGAACTTAAAAAATTAGGCCTCAATTTATTACCTCCAATTAATTTTTTTACGAAGAGGTACAACAAACCCAGTATATAGATATATATTGAGCTTTCCAAGACATACATTTATCTTTCCTTTGAAAGCTACATTAATTCCTCCCTCAATTGTCAGAAACCACGATCAAACATCTAATCGTATTTTCTTATCTTTAGAAAACAGATGTGTTACTATTGTAAAAAATCTGACCATTTTGTAGCAAATTGGTCATTCTGTACAAATCCAAATCAGAACTTTACAACAACAGTGCCAACTACTACTATAAATACAGTAGTTAATACTCTTCCACACATGACGTCCTGATCACATCAGCATCTTCAGCGAAGTCCTTTTCCTTACAATCCTCGACTATACCTACTTCATTAACTATACCAATATTAACTCCATCTCAAATATCACCCTTAACATTATTTCCAAGTTCTCAAACTACATACACAGATAAAAATATAACAACTACCCAGTTATCAACAATACCTAATATTTCACAACCTCATATATCAATCCCAAACTATTCCTCAACACTTGCATACCCTATCAATACCATATCAATAAATACTGTAATTTAAAAACTAAAATTGCGTAGCCAAGAAAAAGTAGTCATAACCCAAAGTGCTTTAACAAAGGTGAACGAATTATTAGCGTAACAGCTGTTTTGAAAACTAAATATTATGAGACGAATTGGGATATTGTATTACACAAACTAAACTGCGGAAATATGATATGACATGAAAGACTAATGACTCATAGCTAACTGCCACATAAATATCAATGTAACGCAATCGTATGATTTTGTATATAAGACAAATAATATTATATTCTAAATTATACCTATAGAGATACAAATAGTAAAACAACATATAAACAACTATTTACATTAATTAGCTATTTATACTGGAATAAGCCACAATTAAAGATAAAAATAGTTTATTGACGTTTCAATTTCCAATTCGAAATCGTTCTCAAATACAAACAGTAAATTATGTTTGTATTTTGAGAACGATTTCGAATTGGAAATTGAAACGTCAATAACCTATTTTTATCTTTAATTGTGGCTTATCCCAGTTATAATAGTAATTAATTTACAATGCTACAAGAAAATAGCTCAGAACAATATTAAAAAACTATTATAACAATATAGTAAATATTTATTTAGATAAACGTAAAGGTTAAAACATGTTTTTTAATTCGCGGTAAAAAGATTTATTAGAGTTTAGCACATAAGATAAATTCGTAACAAAATTCATATACCAGTAAATGGTACTCGTTACAGCAGCGAAGTAATTTTAGCAACAGATATGTAGGCTGACCTTACCCCTTGACATACAGCAACCACAAAAGAATCGGCGATAGCGCAAAGGGCAGCTACCCCTTAACCAAGACACGACTCTCTTGTTTGGCAGATAGCACTTGTCTCTTCGACGACTAGGCAGCCTTTCACCCCTACTGGATAGAACGACTGTCTTTGATGACTAAGCAGTCTTCATCCTTACTGGATGGAATGATTGTCTTTGATGACTGAGCAGCCTCCACTCTTATTGGATGGAATGACTCTCTGTTAATGGGCTAATTATACGGGGAGAATTAAAACATGAAACTATGGAGACGAAAAAAACAAAATAAGAGCCGATTGAGCATCGCAGAAAGAAGAATTATTAGAGAAATATATAAACCTGTTATCGATAATATTACAAATCAATACAGAGTGCGAAACAACCGCGAACTAATTGATTATTATGACCAACTAGATAAAGTAAAAACATAAATAACATCTTATACGTAATACCTTGTAAAAATAATATTGTACATTTTTAAGAACGAACTCCTATTTGAACATTGAAGCGTCAAATAACATATGTAGTACATAATAAATATTGTGGCATATTTCTTTCATTCTATCCAAAAAATTAAAAAAAAAATAAAGTCAGACATATTGAGATGGATTACTGAATACTATTATAGCATACAAGTAGTTTGAGCTACCGATATTTAAATACATTAAAACTTGGTGTGAACATTTTGGTTAAAAGAATAAATTTGATTTTTATATTACACATGTAGTTGACGTTTCTATCTCCAAATTCTTTTTTAGAGTTCTAGACACGTACTAAACAAATTTTGTTTATATTGCAGTTTCTTCTTTTTGTAGATTTAATAGTGATATGAGGATATCAGTTTGCTACATATACATAAAATACAAATAGACTGACTGTTGGAATACAGGTCCGTTTCCCCAGTGCGGACAGAGAAACTGGCGAAAAGCAGTCCCTGCATCTCTTTCTAATTTGCCAGGTTTATCGAACGCGTGACCTAAATGACCAATGAGAAGGTCACGTGGTCGATAAACCCGTCCCATTAGAAAAAGATACAGATATTGCTTTTCGTCAGTTTTCTCTGTCGCATTGCGGAAACGTGAATGTATGGCAGTATTCAGTCTATTTGTACTATATTGTCTATGGTTTGCTACATGCATTTTCGCTTTTATCTTTTATGTGACAAAGTTATCAGCGATATCTAAAATAGCTCCAATCCTTCAAAAGTATATGGTTTTATTGTTACATTAATGCTCCATTCTATATCATACCTTTTGTCTGTTAATAAACTTTTATTTGGTTTTCTTGTTATTGACTATAACACCGTTTTTTTTATGCTGAAAGCATTATTCAATATATTATAATGTGTAATTTCTCTGGCTGCTGACGAACAGAAGTTTTTATTAACTTTTCTTTAATATAATTATGTATGCAGATTTGTATTTTGATCTTCTCACGGTGCTAAAGAGCAAATGTAATAGTTTATTGTATTCCATAAGATTTCTAGTTTTTCACTGTGTCATGGCTCCTCTTATTTCTTTTCCTACGATTTACATTAATTCATTTAATTATTATTTCTGAAATTTCAAGTTTATACACAGTTTCTTTTGTTCCGCTTATTATCTAAGATATGTTATTCATTCTTATCTATCTATCTATCTATCTATATAAGGATTTTTACAGCTGTCGCCGCCTTCCTTCTTTCAGCCAACGTCTCCAGTCCTCTCTGTTCTGCCATTCTCCATCTCTAAGGTCTCGTTTTTCCATGGCCTCGTCCACTTCATCCCTCCATGATCTTCGGGGTCTACCTCTTTTTCTCATTCCTATTGGGCTCCAATCCGAAATCCTTGCTATCCACCTTGTATGATCTGTTCATTCTTATCTATAGATGTGCTTACTTCCCTATCAATTATCTATCAATATTTGAAGTCTTTTTTTATTTGTTTTAGTCATTGTAATGATTCGCATCCGTACATAAAAATAGGTCTAAAGCTTGTATTATGCTCTAAACTCCTTCAGTGGTAGTATTACCAACTGCGATTATTTTTCTAAGATATTTAATGTCTTCCATACTTTTGAAATTGAAATTGTTGACTTTAACGTTGTATCTAGATTTACTGACGGTCTCTTATGTTTTATGCGCTGGTATTTGGTTTTCACTTCGTTGATTTTACTTGAAACTTTTTCGTGCTCTCTGGACTTTGTTCAGTATGTCGTTTACATATTTATAGATGTCATCATCAGAATAACTAGGAGCTGCTTTCAGAGTGTTGGCCGTTAATGGATTACATCGTAAATCGGCGCTGTTTCTATTTTAATAAATTGTTCTTTAATTTTTTGACTATTTAAATCGAGAATCTGTATTTTATTCGACTGTTTATTAAGGCAGAGTTTTCTTGGGGCCAATTTCTCTCTCAAGTTTTTGTTTCCCGTATCAATATTACAACAATTTTGCTGGATGCCGACATAGGAAACCCGTTGGTATGTACATACTGTTTCGATATCTTTTGTCCCGTTATAAAGTAAATATTAGTTTATTAGGAAATATGATATTGTCCAATAATAGTTAAGTTGTTTTGCTTTGCTTTCTCAGACTGCTACCGTCGCGCCTTCTGGTATTTGATAATTTCAACCGTCAAGCAACAATTCCTATAATGCATTAACTTAATGCTGATATCCTGCTTCCCCAATCCAGTTAGCAGTCCCGAAACCAAAAAAATTGCTACATTCAAGTTTTCTATTAAGCTGCCCAGAACTATAGGTACGCCTTATTATCCTACTGATGTTAGTGCTGCCCCTTATAAGTGAATAAAATATGAAAGGAAGGTTTTGGTAATTTAATAAGATCCTTGTGTTACAATATAATGTCTCCGAGAAAGTAAAGTAATATCAAAACGCTATTCGGATTTAATCCATAGCTAAAATATTAGAATGCTATAAAAATAATGCTATATATTAGCATTAATAAGTTTATAATGGATACTAAAGTTTGAAAATAATTAGAGCAAGTAATTTAAATTATCAAAGTGCTTATTAAACATAAAAATAAAATAAAATTATATTAACAATTTATATTATAATATATTTAAAAACAGTAGCCAAATATTCTTGGAATTCCTCGATGACTAACCTGGTGAATATTTAAATAAATTTTAAGTTCTAAAATGTACCTGCTCTAAAATTTGAAAATCTACGACTAATACAACTACTGGCAACATCACAGGAGCTTAGTTGTGTACGCTAAAAGCTGTATACGGATCCCAAAAATGTTTTATCCAGTTACGGAGTCCACTTGATCCGACGTGTTGGTCGGAGTCTACATAAAGCGCTACTCAGATAATAATATACACGGCGTATATTCTCCTGGAGTTAGTATAATACCGTTGTTAGTACGGAGCCCACATTAACCGCTAGAAGTATATATATATATATATATATATAATATATATATTATAACGTCTTACGACGTTGTCCGACTCCCAAACGCCACTGTATTCTGTCTTGAGTTAGGTCTTCGTCCAGATTTCGAGCATTAATCGCTTTCTTAACTCCCAGGTTCCAGCTCTGTGTGGTCTTTCTCGTTTTCTCTTCTCTGGGGGTTGCCACATCATCGTTTTTTTAGGCAATCTTTCGTCCCCCATTCGGCTCACATGCCCATACCATATGAGCTGTTTTCTCTCAATATCTTCAACTATAGTGCCCTCTATACCCATTTGTTGTTTTATCATTTCATTCCGTATTCTGTGGGCTCTTGATATTCGCATCAATCTTCTGATGGCATAAATTTCAGTGGCTTCAACCTTTTTCTTATATTTCTCGTTTATTCTCCATGTCTCAGCTCCATAAAGTAGGCTAGTTTTAACCATTGTCTCATAGATGTTTTATTTTCTTTTCTTTTATATTTCTTTACTCCATAGAACTCCGTTCAAACATGCTATACCTCGTGGTGCTTGTACAATTCGATGTTCTATTTCTCGTTCGTCTTTTCCACTACGGTCGAAGATGACGCCCAGGTATTTATATTCGTTGCATGGATTTATTTTTTTTGTCATCGATATCGAGTTGTTCTGCTTCAGCTTCAATTCAGAGGTACTTTGTCTTTTCTAAATTTTCTAAGCATGTATTCCATGTCATCTTTGTCATTTGAGATCACCACCTGATCATCTGCAAACTGTAAAGTATATTTATGTAATCCTGATCGTTCAATTGTTTACCATTCCTTTGACTTTCCTTTTCCATTGTTTCAGAGCTGCAGAGATATAAATCTTAAATAGAGTTGGAGAGATACAACATCTTTGTCTGAGACCCTTAGTAACTGCAAATTTTTCAGCTAAGAGGTTTCCGAATTTTATTTGGGAGTTTGAACCATAATATAGATATTTCAGAGCACTAACCAATGTTTAATGTATGTTTGATGTGCCCAGGACTTCCCATAGTTTATTTAGCGGGACTGTGTCATATGCCTTCTCAAGATCTACATAAGTCATATGTAACTCTCTATTTGTCACAATTTTCTTTTCTATAATTTGTTTAAGACAGAAGATGTTATCTGTACATGAACTACCTGCTCTAAATCCTCCTTGTTCTTCGTCTTCAGACGATTGATAATCTTCCTTTATCAGGTCCCGTAGTATTCGACCGTATAGTCTACTCATTGAACTTGTGACCAATATCCCTCTATAGTTTTTACAATAATTTCTCCTATACCTTTTTTATATAATGGGGTCATATACGCGGTTTTCCATTCATCTGGTGTTGGATGTCAATTAATATATTCGTTAAATATCACCGTGATCATTCTGTGTAATTTCTCTGAGCCATTCTTTATTAATTCCGTAGTTACTCCCTCTGGTCCACTTGCTTTCCAATTCTTCATCCCTGCTATAGCTTTTTGAACTATGTTGATATCTATGGTAATATGCTCTCCCAGAATTTCGATTCTTGATGAATTCATATCTTCTTTAAATTCGTCTCTGTTTCTCATTTAATAGATGTTTGTAATAATGTGTCCAATCCTCGGGATTTATGGAATTTAGAATCACTTTCTCGTTAGTCGGCTTCTTAACAGAGTTTATAAACTTCCATGCCTCAGTGCATTGTCGTCCTCCAATATAAGATTCTATCTCTCTGCACCTTCTATCCCATATCTCATTATTGGAGGTCATAATTATCTTTCTAGTTTTCTTCTTCATTTATTGTATCGGTCTTTGTCTGCGTCATCTTTTGTATTCAACCACTTATGGTATAATCTTATTCTTTTCTGTTTACCGCATTTTCGACGTCTTCATTCCACCAAAGCTTATTACTAATTTTATTTTGTTTGATTTCCCATATATGCATTTGGTATTTGTTAGTGTTTCGTCAAGTTTGGAGTCCATTCGAGTCTTATATAGTGTGCGGGTGCTCTCATGAATTAAACCGGACAGATTGTATTGAGGAAGATCAATTCTTTTTAAAAGTTGTTTGTCTTGGCTTGAATGAGACACTATCCTTTAATCTATATGGGAAAACAATTTTTGCCCTGACCATGTGGTGATCTTATCCGCATACTGCTCCTCTCATATCTCTAATATCTCTAATGAGTATTTGTGAATTTTGTTTAACTATCACGTAATCTATTATAGACTTAAGATTCCTTGTTGGTTGAAACCATGTATATTTGTGTATGTTTTTGTGACAGTAATATCCTTTAGTTATTTTGAGTCTATTACTTTCACAGAGATTGATTAGTCTTTCTCCATTATCATTTACGACGTCATCTCCATAAGGTCCAATTACAATTGTTGTGGCGCTTGTTTCCTGTTCTTCCATTAAAATCGCCTAATAAAAATATTTCTCGGTTATTTCCCACTCTATTAATAACTTTTAATTTTGCAAAGAATTCGTCCTTTTTGGTTGCATTCCCATCCTCTTAGGGGCATAAATTGCTAGTATTGTTGTTTTTTTATGGTGTAGGGTCATATTTACTTGCAGGATATTTTCATCTATTGCAGTCCAGCTGGTAATTTTCCTTTTAAACTTTTTGTTAATAATTACGAATACTCCTCTCTTAGCTCTTTCTTCCTTTGGTACGCCGCTATACAGGTGTATGTAGATCATTACTGATCCAACGCCCTTCTTCTTTCTTTCAGTGAGGGTCACTATGTTGAGGCCAAGTTGTTTTACTTATTTAATGATCTCTTCAGTTTTACTCCTTATTCCTTGTACATTCCATGTACCTATCATCATGGTCCTTTTTCGTACCCGTTTTCATCTTTGTTTAGATCCGTCTATAGTTCCGAGGCTTGGTTTGGGATTTTTAGCAGTAGTTTGTTTCTAGATATTAAGGAGCTAGCTCAATGATCCAACCTCCAACCTGGAGGGCCAGGAAATTTGTCTTAGGTTTTCATCCTTTAGATTGACTGTCTTTCTGGACTTCAGAGATCAATCTTCCCCTCGATTTTATACAAGCCCTAAAGCCATTGGGCTGCCACCTCCGCCTTCCAGACCATTGTGAAGATCTTCTTCTCCACCCTGGATGAAGTTGTGGGCTTCATCCGTGACCCTGGACAAGAGACCCTTAGCAGGTACTAGTTTCCCGGGTCAGGAAACACCTGGAATCTGCGGAAGGCAGGGATTGATTCACTTTCCCTGATAGGACTATCCAAAAGGAGTTCCTACCCGCTACCTATTAAAATTAAATTATCGTAAAATAAAATGGAGAGGTAATAGCGAATATGTTTAGATAGAAAAACACACCGAAATTTTCGTTAAGACATTACATTACGTTAATTTACATTACGTTTGTGATGTACTGTTCATGCAGTACTTAACTTATAACTTAAGCATGGAAGGTCCTCTATGTTAAAAAGCAACATTTGGTACATGGGAAATATGAAAATATAAGTTATAAGTTTACGAACATATATAACTGATTAAGTATTAAAGAGTAAAGTTAGCTAGATGTTACTGCGTGTCAACAAATTATATAAAACAGACAGAAAATTGATAACCAATAGGTGGTTTTGTAATGTATTCTTCGTATATTACTCAACTTTATAGACTGTTGGTGTATATTGGCAAGATATGTAAAAACTGCAAAAGTAGATGGGTTGTAGGTGGCTTTGCTAAATTTAACTAATACTATGTGATGTTTGTACAATAACCAATGAAGACTGCTGTCGAACCGGCAGCTAAACTGAAATGAAAATGGGCTGGACATAGCGAACGTCCTACGGATGGCCGATGAAATAAAGAAAATCGGTAATTGGTGGCCGTATGAAGCCAAAACACCACGAGGAATACCACAAATGCGATGGAGCGACGATATTAAAAGAACTGCAGGGCCAATGTGGAAACGTCTTACAAATAACAGAGATGAGTGGCGAGAATTAGGAGAGGCCTATATTCGGCAATACGAATAGAGAAAAGGGCTTAAAAAATGTAATGTTTGAATATTAGTATGAGAAAAGAAAAGACACTACAAGAGGCTAAGATCTCCAGAGATCCGAAATCATATCCTGAGAAAAATATATGTGGATAAGTAAAATAAAGTGTGGTATAAAAAGGTGAAAAGGTGATGATCTAGTTAAACAGATATGTGGGGGTTGCTGTATATTAGGGTGTATCACAAAATTTTGTTTATTATTTAATTTTTTAAGTTGATAAAAAGTTGTTACTACCATCGTAGATCTACCAAAAAAAAATCTTTTTGAATTCCAACAATATTTAAGTCTCCCGAATGTACAAAAAAGATTATAATTTTTTGTAAAAAAATACGTTTTTGAAAAAATAATTTACACAGTTTATAAATTACAAATGATGTAATCAAGTTAAAAATGTGTATTATTACATTAATTTGTCCATAGTAAACATTTTGTTCATAGTTTAATTCATTTGACTAACAGAAACAGTAAAAAAATATTCTAATATAATCATTATAGTGCTGAATTTTAATGCAATGGGTCAAATGATGATGGGATGATAATTATCGGAGGTATTGACCAAGCAGAGACTAAAAAAATTAAAAAACGAAACAAACGGAAGGAAAAGTCCCTGCAATCTAAATTAAGTAGGAATGTGGAACTAACTACTCCACCTGATTTAATAAATGTGGATATTAGTAATGACTCTGATGATGAATCCATGGAAGAAGAATCAAGTAGGCCTAATGAAAAATTCCAGGTTCTAAAATAACTTCTCTAAGAACAAAATTGAACGTCCAAGCGTGAAAGTAAAAAAAGGCCTACCAGTGAATCTGTCATTGTTTTCTAGGGCATGTGATCGCAGAGGCATTTCAAACAGAGCAAGTGCTCAACTAGCAAGTGCTCTTCTACTAGATTTGAATGTCATATCACCAGAAAACCAAGCCGCAGTTATTAACAAGTCCAAGATTTTTCGTGAAAGGTTAAAGTACCGCCGAAGTATTAATTCCTCTCGCACAAACGAAATAATTGCTACTTCGATGGTAGGAAGGATGAAACCATAATCAAAGAAATTGTACGTGGGAAATCTGTCCGTAAAACCATACAAGAAGAACACATATCTTTGGTCGAGGAACTAGGTTCAGCATATTTCGGTCATGTCTCATGTCGGTCATGTCAACTCCAAACAGTGGATCTGGGAAAGATATGGTATCATCAAAATTATCCACGCATCACTTTTTCTTCATCGTGCAGTGCACTGAAGTTTTTAGACAGTGAACTGAAGGCTGTGGCTCAGTCTTCCTTGCAAAGAAACGCCTTTATGGCTTATCCTGAACACATAATTTTAGGATGTTGTTTGACTCTCGAAAACATTTAGGAGCTTTGGCAGGCAAACGGATAGAAAAAGCTCGACAGACAGAAACAAGGGCACATCGAGTCTTCAAACCACCACAAGTTAATTTTGAGGCAGAAGACTACATCGATCTCATTGACTGGCAATCCATCACAGTTACAGAACCACCACTTATAGCTGACTTTAGCAAAGAAGATATTGAGATGATTGTTAATTCATGAAACAGTGATAGAAAAGAGTTTAAAATACCACTTCACACTCAAGCGGTAGAACGAGTTCTAAAGGAAGTTACTGCAGCTTCTAAGCACGTTGTAAAATTCAAGAACGAGAAGGCTTTATAAGATCAAGAATATTGCACAGCAAGTATCTTCCTAAGTTTGAAACTAAGCGACAGTACACATCTGCTACAGCTGTATTGCAAAAATAAATTACAGGTAAAATTTTTTCATACTTATTTAGGATTACATCACAGCATTCTATTTTAAATAGTAACTTAGTATTAGTACTATAATTACAATCTGACACTCGCCCTAACAAATTCCCTTGGTTCCAGATTAGGAATGGCGGTTTTTTGACAAAACACCGGTTTTCGGTTATACCGGTTTTTTTTGCTTACGGTTTAACCTGACAGTTATAACCGGCCAAAAAAACCGGTTTTTGCAAAAACCGGTTTTCGGTTTTTTTTTATTCCAATAGATTAGAAAGTTACATTTACAATGCACTTTAGTTTGCGATACTACATTCGACTCGATATCAATATGATCAAAATTAGTACTATCGAAAGAACATCAATATCAATGTAAATACAACACAATTTTTTGTGTTTTTTGAGAAAAAATTTCCCCAACAAAAATTTCCCAGACTCTTTCAAATGGGATTTAAAGAAAATAATATTAACATAAATATTTTACCTAAAAATAAATTGGATAATGCAATTCATCTTTTATTTTTACTACCATCAAAAAAAATTATCATGTATTACTTTTAACTCATTTACGACTTCCGGTATGGGTATAAATCGTTTTGAACACGTAGGGAAATCCTTGGAGATTCGTAGTCGTAATCGGTAACTCGATATTCTTAGTCATTATTTTGGTAATCAGAAAAAGCCATTTACCCACTTTCAATGTCAAGAGTCAAGTGTGAAAAATAGATGATGTATAAATACCAGATCAGTTCTTATGTAAAAATATTATGATTACAAATACTTTTTCAACGAAATACTATAATAAAATTTAATTGTTTCTGGCTGTTGTGAGCTTGCACTTTCAGTATTTATAAAATAAAATAAAAACTAAATTTTAGTTTTGTTTGGAATAATTACTTGAGAATAATAATTATGTTTGGGTGGGATCCAAAATAATACCTAACCTAATTCTAATCACTGTAAAAACCTAATAACCGGTTTTTACTTAAAAAAAAAACGGTTATAACCGGGACAAAAAAACAACCGATAAAACCGGTTATTTCGAAGTAAAAAAACCGGTTTTCGGTCAAAACCGGTAGGTTTTTTCCCATCCCTATTCCAGATCGAAGAAGCATTGCAATACCTGTGGCTTTGAAGGCTAACTGGATTTGTTTAGCCAACCAACATCCTTCAAGATGATATAAATAACCATTTTAAAGACTTCTCTTTGTCAACTTTTTATCTGTAATCTTCAAGTAAACTTTTGTATTTCTTTAATAAATTTCGTACCTCAGAAACAGTCTTTTATTGGTTTAAACCTAAAATTTTCTTAAATTTTTAATTAATAAATATGTAATTTATTGTTCATTAATTATTTTATAGAATACTAATAATCCCACTAACCTAAGTAGAATCAACAAACAGGTTTAACACCTCATCGTTATTCATAATAAAGAGAAGATATTGATTTTTCGTTGTTACAATTGAGATTTTCATAAAGATTCCGGGTGACTTTATGCTTAGTTACAGATATTATCCTAATTTTTATTGTTCACTGTTATCACGTACTTAATATTTTTTAAGTTGACAAGAAAAATATAAAATTTAAGTTTCATTAAAAAAAAGATGAAATCGTGTTTTTGAGAAAAAATTCAAAAGTTTAAGTTGATTCCGGGAGACCTAAATATGTTTTAATTAAAACAAAACTTTTTTCCATGAAAGAGTAATGTAAGAGGCAACTTTTTATCAACTTGAAAGTTTGAATTTCGAAAATTCATTATTTGAGTATTTATTATGATACACCCTACTATATATTTTGAATTATGTGTTCTTACCGAGTGAAAAAATGAATGATGTGTAATTATAATAATTGATTTAGGAGGTGGTCAGAAAGATTGATTGATTTGATACTATATTACTAAGGAGTTATGATTGATAAGCGAAGATTCAAATGTGTGGCTAGACGTTAGATGGATCATGAAATTATCTGGATATATGTTTTTAATTATATACCATTTATAAATGATCTTTTAATACATTTTTTGTGATATATGGTCTACAGCTAGCTACAGGAACTTAGTTTCTTTGGCGATTATAAAGAAAGATGCAAAAGAAAAAAAATACTTTGAAGAAAAGAAAAGTGAGCTACTTTGGTCACATACTAAGAAATGATAAATACGAAATAATGCGATATTGATTATACAACGAAAAGTATTGTTCTAAAGCTATTTTCTTGTTTTATTCACAGTTAAATAGTAATTAACGAAAAGTAAAAGGAAAAAGAGGACTGAGATGACAACGAACGTCTTGATTAAAAAATTTAAAGTACTGTAATGAAAAAAACAACAATGGAACCCTTCAGTAATACAGCAGACAGAGTAAAGTAGTCCATGATGATCGCCATATTACTTAAAGGAGAGGCACATGAAGAAAAAGAACAATTTAACACTTTATAAATTTTTAAATTAATATTGATATACTAATACTCCGTCGCCGTTGAGCGAAACTAAGACTATAATAAGAACAAGATAACTTTGTTTTCAAACTTCCACAAAATTTATTTTAACTATTATCACTACAGCTGTTTCGGCTGATAGCCTTTCTCAAGTGATCTATTTTTGGCATGCGTTTACAATTTATAGTCTCTAATGAAATAGGTTGAGGAGGGGAGAACTGTTTGTCTCAAGTTGGTCATTCAGAATTATATCTGTGTTTTTTAATTTGTTGATTTCCATAGATTCTAACAAAGATAGCTTAAGGCCTTTATTTTGAACGTGAAGAATTTTAAATTTGTCATTAAAAGAATGATTATGATCTAGAAGGTGAAGTGCGTATGTCGAATCTGTTTTTCTATTCTTGAAAGCCCTTTTATGTTCTGCTATTCGTTTCTCAAAGTTTCTACCAGTTTGACCGATGTAAGTTTTTGGGCAGTCGCCACATTGAATTTTATACACACCACTATTTAAGTGTTTTTTATTTTGGCTCTTGTTATTTTTAATATATTTACCTAGGTTGTTATTTGTTCGGAAAGCTGGTGTTATTCCTTTCTTTTTTATATGTTTGGCAATTTTTGTTGTTATTTTGCCTGTATATGTAATCGAGCAGAAGGTACTGGGTTTTTTCTCTGGTGGTGGAAATACTATTTTCAGGGCTTTCTTGTGTAGTTTTTGATTTAACATTTTATTAATTGTTTGTTCGTTGTATCCGTTGTTTACTGCTATTTGCTTAATTATATTTAATTCTGTCTCAAAGTTGTCTTTTGACATCGGAATTTCTGTTAATCTATGTAACATACTATGATAAGCTGCCAGTTTATGTTGTGTTGGATGGGATGATGAATTGTGTATAGTCGTGTCAGTATGGGTAGGTTTGTGAAATATAGAGAAGTCATGTTTGTTTTGAAGTCTGCTAATTTTTAAATCTAAAAAATTTATGCATTGATTTTGTTCTGTTTCTATTGTAAATTCAATATGACTATGAAGTGAATTAATATACGATGAAAATTGGTCGAGTTGCCTGTTAGTTCCTGTGAAACATACCAGTACGTCGTCTACGTATCTCCACCAATATAAAAACTGTTTGAATACGGGATGTTTTGAAATCTTTGTCTCTAGATGATCCATAAAAATATCTGATAGCAATGGGCTTAGAGGATTACCCATTATAAGTCCTGCACTGTTATTTGTATATATTTTATTATTAAATTCAAAGTAGTCCTGGTTTATGCAAACTTCAAGAAGATGTAATATTTCAGATGTAATTACTGGATTTGTACTATTTTGGTCTAAAAGGTTTTTTACTAGAATAAAAGTTTCTGTAGGAGGGATACTAGGAAAAAGATTTTTTACGTCAAATGAAATTAATCTGGAGTTGTTAGGTAATTGAAAATGTTGTATTTTATTAACTAGTTCTATTGTATTTTTTATGGTGAATTTAGGTGAAAATTTAGTGTGTTCTAAAATAATCTCTAACAGTTTTTTGGAAAGTTTATATGACGGAGCTGTATAAAAAGAAACTACAGGTCTTATTGGGTGATCCGGTTTGTGTAGTTTAATGAAAGAGTATAATTTAGGAGGCTGTGGGTTCATGATATTGAGGTATTTCTGTTCTATTGGATTTAGTATTGCTTTTGAATTTTCTAACGCTAGCTTAATTTGTTTTTGATATTTTTCTGTCGGATCTTTGTGTAAAGTTTCAATATTTTGATTATTTAAGAATTCTATTGTTTTGTTATTATATTCTATTTTATCTATAGCAATAGTAGTGTTACCTTTGTCTGCTTTTGTAAACACAATGTTGTTTTCTATTGATTTATTTTTAATGGAAATTGCTGTTGTATTCTCTTTGTAACATGAATTCTTAGTTTCACTACACACATCTGTAATAGATTTGGCAATTATACTTTTTTCGATATTGTTAACAGTTTTGTTTAACGCTACTTCACATTCTACACCTAAATATTCTAAAGTTCTCTCATTATTATGTTGGGGCAAGTTGTGTTTAAATCCTTTCTCTAAAAGTTGTATCTCACTGTTACTAAATTTAGTATCTGTTAAATTTATAAATCTATTGAAAAAAGTATGGTTCGAAAAACTTTTTGTATAATGAATATTGGGTTTTTTACTATTGGAAATTAGATTATTTAGTTTTTTACACTGTGTATTGAATTTTTTATCTATTATATTATCTATATTAATTCTCACGTTAGAATCTAGGATGTCAAATTCTATATTATTTAATCTATAATTTAATTCTGAATGACATACCTTAAGATAAACAGATATAATATCTCGCTTTTTGTACTGGTATTTTCTGTCTTGTTTAAGCCATCTGGTCTGACCGTGATGAATCCCTTTTTGTGCAGCGGGGCTGTGGTTCTTGGTTTTTAACTGAATATACTTCGGGAACACTTTATTTTGTAAACACATATTTAGAAACCAGATGTTTTGTGTCGCCAGTCTACGTTTCAGATGTAATCTTGAAAACAATATGGTCAAAAGTCCTGTACTGACTTCTTTTAAATAATTGATGGATTCGACCGTTACTTGATGGAAATTCATTTTATGTAACAATAAAACACTGAAAACTTTGTTTTCAAACTTCCACAAAATTTATTTTAACTATTATCACTACAGCTGTTTCGGCTAATAGCCTTTCTCCCCCCCTCCCCCTCCAAACAGTTCTCCCCTCCTCAACCTATTTCATTAGAGACTATAAATTGTAAACGCATGCCAAAAATAGATCACTTGAGAAAGGCTATCAGCCGAAACAGCTGTAGTGATAATAGTTAAAATAAATTTTGTGGAAGTTTGAAAACAAAGTTTTCAGTGTTTTATTGTTACATAAAATGAATTTCCATCAAGTAACGGTCGAATCCATCAATTAATCAAAGATAAGTTTCGGTAAACAATAGATTTAACGATATAAATACAAAAATGGCACAAATTTTATATACATCGTAAAATCGATAAAACTAAAATGTAAATTTGCGGAATATATAGTAAGATGTTAGTCAGTAAATAGTATAAATCAAATTTTGCATGGGTTCACACGATCAAAAGGCTTCGCCTGCATGAAATGGGTAGATTATCTTAATAAGACGGTTGAATCAAGTTAAATATAAATAGCAGCGAACAAGATATACATTTAAATAACACGAATCCTGACAAATGGAAAGAATTTGATTAAATTTTGTTTAAATTGTTTCTTTGCAGCGTTACAGATGTATCAAATTAAATGTTATATAAATGTAATATAACTATCAAATTAACTCTTTACATGGCGTTTTGGTCTGTTGGTCAGATATTTTTTATGGTACGCAAAATATATCTTACGAGTTTAACAAAACGCAAATAAAAGTTAATTTAACATTACATTTAACATATTTAAAGATATTTTATCAAACATATACCACAAGAATAAAAATTAAAAAAAAATCCGTTGTTTCAATGATATCTATCTCTTAAGAGCGTAGGCGCAAAATTTCGGGCCTATGCTTTTTAAATGCAATCATTTTTTTCGAATCCTGAGAAAACTAATAAATATTTTTGAAAAATTTAAACGCAGAATGAAAGATTACATCATTACCGAGGGCCGAAAGTCCCTGAAAACTTCTATAATGTTTATTTTAATTAGTTACAGGGGTGAAAAACAAGAGAAAATTTAGTGTGATTTTTAATCTCATATATCTCATTCAAAAAAACTTTTTGTTTATTCTAAGGGACTTTCGGCCCTCGGTAATAATGTAATCTTTCATTCTGCGTTTAAATTTTTCAAAAATATGTTTTAGTTTTTTCAGGATTCGAAAAAAATGAACACTATGTCCGCGGTAATATTTTCCAAATCGAACATTCCCTATCTTTGTCATACAACGCACTCAGTCGAACTGAAAGTGGTGGCAAAGCTACTAAATGTTTGACACGGCTTCAGGAATATTTTGTGTTGCTTATTAAATAATATTAATAGTTTATTTGATAAATAATTAATTTAAGATGTGAAATTAATAATAAATGATTTATTATTTATTATTTATGGAAGATCTAAGTATCAGATGAAGTCATTAAAGTTCAAATAAAAGTATTATTTTATAAGAGTTTGTTTTCATAATCGTAAATGCGAGTTTAGGAATAAACTAAAGTGCCCATGGTGTAGATATGAAAAGCTACGAAGGTGGCGCATGACAATATCTTGAGTGAATTATTAAATTTTGACATCATAAATAATGATTGCTTTTCATGAAGAGGTATAACGCTTTTTTTTCATTTTACACATTACATATTTTTTTGTTTATTTTTTTTTAGAGTTTAAGGATTAAAACACTTTTCAATGTTGTAGCTTTCAGTTCAATTTACCATTATTGTTTATTTACAATATTTATCTTGGACTATATCAATGGTACTTTTAAGACTTAAAACTTAAATTGTTTGTCTATTGATATAGAAAAAAGCGGTTACATAGGCCTCTGGAAAATACATAGTATAATAACTAGGTACCTACATTCAAAGTAAAATAAAAACTATTAATTAAAAGATATTAAGTATGTTAAGTGTAATAAATATTCTCTGCAATAAGATCCTATTAATCATAATTAATAACTTATCATTATTGAATTATTTCAAAAGTGTGTTTCCTGGATTGTTTTATATGCTTTTTATTACCCTAAGAAATTACATATAAATGAGTGTTTACAAGAGGTAAAAACATCTGTGCTTGAAATTTTTGGGTGTCGATGCCCTACTATACTATGATATCTATGTCGATGCAGTTCTAGGAAAACGTGTCTGTCGACTCTCAAAACAGATGTATTCTCGAAAGTGTTCGAAATAAATTTGCAATGGAAATGTAAAGGCAATTTTAAAATTATTTTGAAATATACGAGGGGTCTCATAAAGTGGACGTATCAAACGTATGTTTGTTTTTATGGAACTCCCGTATTTTATTGCATTTTTTATACCTTAATATTGTAAT
This sequence comes from Diabrotica balteata, assembly GCA_918026665.1. Lineage (NCBI taxonomy): Eukaryota > Metazoa > Arthropoda > Insecta > Coleoptera > Chrysomelidae > Diabrotica > Diabrotica balteata. The sequence continues at coordinate 20,161,393 of OU898280.1, forward strand.
TCCGGAGATATTTCGATTTTCCTTAAATTGTAGGGCATTAAAAAAATAATAACTCCTAAACCAATGAATTTAGCCAAACAATATTTATTTTAATTGTAGGGAAAGCGTAATAATAGAGAATACCGACGTATTTAAAGTTATATGCAAATACACAGGGTGTCAATTATTTATAATTATTATTTTATTATTTGTTATATCACAATTATTTCACAATTAAATTTTGTTTTTTTTAGTTATATTAAATTTTTTAAAATTTTTTTTTCTTATTATTATTAGTTGTTTACCTTGGACAGCAATTAAATTGTAACGCAGAAAGTCACGACGAAATTAAATCTAGGATAGAGCAGGCTAGAGCTTTAGAAGGATGTCCAAGGTGTTATGTAACAGAGACCTAAAATTGACTTTGAGGAACTGCCTACTTCGCTGCTACGTGGTCTCGGTCTTACTTTATGATGTCGAGTCCTGGACTGAAAATAAAATCGATCTAAATCGCCTTGAGGGTTTCGAAATGTGGTGCTATAGAAGAATTTTAAAAGTTTCCTGGGTGGAGAAGATTCGAAACTCCACAATACTAGAATGTCTCAGCAAGACCACTGAGATCATAAAAAGCACCAAACAGAGAAAACTGGAGTATTTTGGACATGTAATGAGAGGTCCCAAATATAGGTTGCTACAAAATATCATTCAAGAAAAAATATCAGGCAAACGCAGTCAGGACGAAGAAGAACCTCACGGTTAAAGAACTTGCGAGATTGGTATGGTGTTGATACAAGCATGCTATTTAGGGTGGTAGTGAATACAATTAAGATAGCTATAATGGTAACCAACGTTCCGAAAGAACATGGTACATGAAGAAGAAGAATATTTTTTCCTTAATTAGAACACTTTGTATATGAACGTATGACTATACTTTAACTATATTATCGTTTCAACAATATATAGGATATCTTAAGCACTTTATTGAACACTGCACATTTTAAAATTTAAAAAATTTAACTCTCATGGCACATTAAGAAAATTTCAGCTCTTGCAGTTTAAAATAAAAACTAGCCTTGAATTTTATGTTTGTTTGACTATTCTCATTAAATGCAATCTATGAGGATCCTTTTACTAAACTGGGTGATTGGATCTCAGAACTGGTTCTAAACCAAAGTAGGAATACAAAGAATTGAACGGAAAGCATACCATATTTTTATAATTAAAATGTAAAAACTTTTAACAACTATATTGATATGTCAGGAGACGATCATGTAAAATACTGTTAAAGACACAACTACATCAGGCAATAAGCAATCACAGCACTTTATGTAGAGGCGTCGCTTATACCAGGAAAAATTCCAGGCCAAAATTTCACTTGACTTTTAGACGGGTTAAGCCCGTCTGGAGGTCTCCTCAAGATTGCGAAGGAAATATTGTGAGGAACCAAATCGACTACATTATAACTAATAAAAGGTTTCGTAATGGTATTCGAAATGTAAAAACGTACCCAAGCTGTGACATAAATTCAGACCACAATCCTGTAGTTGCAACTGCCAGAATAAAACTTAAAAGAGTAGGCAAGGCTAAACCCAGTCAGAGAGTAGCATGGAGTAGTGCTGAACAGGGACAAAAACATATGTATAAAGACATGGTAGACACGCAGTTAGAGTCTAAGACATTAGCTCCCACAAAAGAGAAGGCAATAAAAGAAAACATTGAAGACATGTGGGGAAAAATTAAAAATACTGTCCTGGAGGCAGCAAACCAAAATATACAGAAAGAAAACCGTAAACAAAGAAAACCATGGATGACAAACGAAATATTACAAATTATGGAGAGGAGACGGATGGTAAAAAACAAAAACCTAACAAGATACAAAGAGCTTAACAAATAAATTGAGTGAAAGATAAATGTAGCTAAGGAAGAGTGGATGAAAGAAAAATGTAAAGAGGTAGAAGATCTGCAAAGGAAGCATAAAGATAGAGAATTACACAGAAAGGTGAAAGAAGTCGCTGGGATATGGAAACCCAAACATTTATCTATTGTAACAAACACGAAAAACCAAATGGAATTAGACCCTGAAAAACAGAAGAAAATATGGGAACAATATCTTAAAGATTTGTTTGGTGATCGGAGAGCAGAAGGGCCCCCACAAATAGATACCGATGAAAAACTAAGTACTCTAACCGAAGAAGTTATGCGGGCAATAAAAGACGCAAAGAACAACAAGGCACCCGGCGAAGATCTAACAACAGCGGAACATTTTAAACACCTGAGTGATGATGCTGTCGGGAAATTAACCTACCTCTTTAACATTATCTATGAATATGGCACTCTACCGCATGACTGACTAACATCCACATATGTAGCTCTTCCTAAAAAACAAAAAGCAAGGAAATGTAAAGACCATCGAACTGTATCCCTAATGAGTCATGCTGCTAAGATTTTTATGCGAGTAAATTATAACCGCATTCACAATAAGTGTGAAGAATACCTGAGTCGTTCTCAATATGGTTTTAGGAAAGGTACAGGCACCAGAGAAGCAATAATGGGATTGACACTAATGGCAGAAAGGTATCTCGAGGTTCAAAAACAGCTGTATGTGTGCTTTGTCGATTATAGAAAGGCCTTCGACTGCATTAGACACGAAAAATTGATTGAGGTACTAAAAGAAGTAGGGCTGGACGGACACGACATAGCTATAATAAGCAATACATACTGAAACCACACAGGATGTGTACGAACAGACAACGGAAATACCAATTACGTAAACATAGAATGAGGAGTGCGTCAAGGGTGCATTCTCTCCCTCCTTCTATTTATTGTCTATGCCGAAAATGTCATCAGAGCTTCTCTTGAAGATCGCCCTGAAGGTGCCAAAGTCAATGGAATCATCATTAACAATGTAAGATATGCCGATGACTCCGTAGTATTAGCAGAAACAGAAGACCAACTAAAAATATTGATGAACATACTATCAGAAGAAAGTCACAGACTAGGTTTGGATATTAATCTTTCCAAAACCAAAATCATGGTATTTCACAAGAACCCCCATGAACAAATTACACCCAACGTACAAATCAATGGTATTACCCTTCAGAGCTCCCAAAGCTTCATATACCTGGGCAGAGAGCTAAACAGTCAGCTAGACCACTCAAAAGAAATTAGAAGACGTATTGAAATAGCAAGATCTGGCTTCATGAACATGCGTAAAATGCTCTGTAACCCCAAGCTATCAATCACAATAAGGTTAAGAACACTAAAGTGTTATGTATGGTCGCTACTACTATATGGCTGTGAGACCTGGACATTAAAACAGTATGACGTCAACAAACTGAATTCATTCGAAATCTGGATGTACCGCCGAATGCTAAGAATAAGCTGGACCAGCACAACTACAAATGAAGAGGTACTGGAAACAATGAACACACGACCTCATCTGGTTAATACAATCAAAATTAGAAAGACGTCATATCTAGGACACATAATGCGCCATAAGGAATTTGAGCTGCTCCAGGTAATATTAGAAGGCAAAATCGAGGATAAATGAGGTATGGGAAGAAAAAAGAAATCCTGGCTCCGAAACATCAGAGATTGGACTCACACAACAGGAAATGACTTAATCCATCAAGCCCAGAACAGAGAGAAATTTGCCATATGGATCGCCAACCTCAATAGAGAAGGAGGAATAGCCCGTCTAAAAGTCAAGTGAGAGAGAATTCCGACACTTCCCAGTTGTTTTTTACAAGCGTATTCTAGTAATACGGTAAACAGTTTAGGCGATAAGTTATCACCCTGTCGAAGTCCTCTCTCGATTGGGATATGATCCTTGTTTTTATGTAGTTTGACCTATATAGTTGCGTTTTTGTATGTATTATAAACTAACCTTGTATATCGGTAGTCAATGCGGTATGCTTGTAGTGTTTCTAAGATTTTGTCAAATTCTACCGTGTCAAAGGCTTCATGGAAATCCACAAAAGCCAGAAAAAATGGTAGATTGTATTCAGTAGTCTTTTCTAAATAAATTAACGTTTTAATGCTCTGTAGGTGATCATTTGTTTCAAATTCGGTACGAAATCCCGCCTGCTTTATTGGCTGTTAGAAATCAAGTTTTTGTCAAGACGATTTGTTACAATTTTTATAATGAGTTGGTGACACAAAAAACTTATAGTTCTGTAGTTTTCTAATATATGGGGATCTCTTTTTTTGTAAAATTTTATATAAACTTTGATAATATGAAAGGCAAATATCGAGCACAGTATTAATTTAATCTTGCCCAAGTACTTTCGATCCCTAGATGATCTTCAGGGGCATCTGAAATAAGCCAAGAAACGTTTTTTTAAATAAAGAAATTAATTAACTTCGATAAAAACTCGAAGTTTATGGTTGATAAAAGTTTTTATGTGATTAACGTTTATAGACTTACTTCGTCAATTGCGGCCTATCCGATAATAGTGAAATGTCATAAACATAAAATGGAACATCACAATATACTACACAAGGACGAACAAATACTTTAAAATTTTTGAAATAGGCGATGCTACATTGTCTACAAAATTGTCAATCATTGTTAAATCTACAAAAAGAAAGAGCAAAGATGATAAACAGTTGCAAACGCATAGTTTGAAATGCAAACGCAAAGCTCTCTTGGACATACGACGAAACCTAAGCGAGAACGAAAAGGGAAACAAAGAAGAATATAAAAAACTAAATGAAAGAATTTCAGCAGAAATTAGAAAAGATGTAAGAAGATATAATACTAATGTAATTACTCGAAAAGTAGAAGAGGACAAAGGTTTAAAGATAATGAAAAGAAAACTCACACAAAGTATAAAAGAAATATACAAGCTGAGAGATAAAGACGGAAAGGCAACAACAGATAAACAACACATTCTAAAAATAACCAGAGAGTTTTATAAAGACCTCTATACCAGCCAAAAAACACAAGACAATTTCCCGACACGAGTAAAGACTCTCATAAATCAGGGATCGGAAATACTTTTACCCATTACTGTGTCAGAAGTAAGAGCAGCTTTAAAGGAAATGAAGAACCATCGATCGCCTGGTCATGATGGACTCGTTATCGAGGCAATAAAAGCAGGAGGAGAAATTTTAATAAAATCAGTAAGCGAATGTTTAATAAATGCTTACATGCGCGTACGATTCCAAAAGACTGGAACAATGCAGTAATAGTCTTGTTACACAAAAAAGCGATATTACTAAATTAGAAAATTATAGCCCCATCAGCCTCTTGACACATATTATGTACAAACTCTTTATAAAAATCTTAACAATGAGGCTAACACCTAAACTTGATTTCTATCAGTCCAAAGAACAGGCAGGCTTCAGGACAGCATATGGCACAAATGAACATTTGCATACCATAAAGATCTTAATAGAAAAGTGCATCGAGTACAACATACCACTGGTTCTTGCATTTGTCGATTACGAGAAGGCTTTTGATTCTGTAGAGTTTGAAACAATACTGGAAGCCCTAAATCACAGCCGAATAGATTACAGGTACACGACTCTAATCAAAAACATCTACGAGAACGCTACATCAAGTATATGATTACACGAAGACACAGAAAAATTCAGCTTAGGTCGAGGAGTTAGACAAGGAGACAATATTTTACCAAAATTGTTCACGACAGCTCTAGAGTCAATATTTAAGACCACTCAATGGCAAGATCTAGGTATTAATCTTCTTCTTTGTCAACCATTTTCCATCCACTCCTGAATGTAGGTCTCTCCCAATTGCTTCCATCTTTCTCTACCTTGCGCCAATCTAATCCACTGTTTGCCTGCCACTGCTCTTATGTCATCTACCCATCTTTTTTGAGGTCTTCCTATGCTTCTTGTTGTCGTTCTTGGTCTCCATTCTAGAATTCTCCGTGTCCACCTGTTGTCATTATATCGGGCTACGTGACCTATCCAGCGCCATTTCATTTTTGTAATTTCTTTCACAATATCCCTAATCTTCGTTCTACGTCGTATCTCGGTGTTTCTAATCTTGTCTCTTAGTGATATTCCAAGCATGATTCGTTCCATTGCTCTTTGCGTTGTTTCTAATTTTTTGGTAGATTTTTTGGTAAGTGCTACTGTCTCCAAGCCGTAGGTACAAACAGGTAGTATGCATGTGCTATACACCTTTTGCTTTAAGTTTATAGGAATGGAGGTGTTTTTCAAGATATGTGCTAGTTTGCCGAAAGTACCCCAAGCCAGTTGTGTTCTTCTTTTAATTTCAGGATCTTGATTTGGTTTTCCTAGTTTGATAACATGACCTAGATATACATAATGTTCCACATTTTCTATGGTATGATTTTGTATTGTTATATTTGTCTAGTCTCGGCTCAGTATTTTTGTTTTGCTGTAATTCATTTTTAAGCCTACTGCTCCTGAAACTGCATTTAATTGTTGTAACATATCATTTAGTTCTTGGATATTATCGGCTGTTAAAACTATGTCATCTGCGAATCTCAAATGGTTTAAGTATGATCCGTCGACGTTGATACCCTTATTGTTTCATTCCAGTTTCTTAAAAATATCTTCTAGAGCAAGGGTAAATAGTTTGGGAGAGATGGTGTCTCCTTGTCTTACTCCCCGTTGTAGTCTTATGGGATTAGTTTTTGTGCTTTCGTAAAGCTTTATATGCATGGTGGCATTTTCATATATGTTTTTAATTATGTTAATGTATCTTGAATCTATGCGTGCATTTTCTAGAGATTCAAGCACTGCCCATAATTCGATGGAATCGAATGCTTTGTGGAAATCGACGAACGCCATATGAATTGGAACATTATACTCGGTGCATTTTTCTATCAGTGTTCTTACGGTGTGCAAGTGGTCTATGGTATTAAAATGTTTTCTGAGCTTATGTGTTAGGCGGTTGATTATGATTTTAGTTAGTAAAATGAGCTTATGTGTTAGGCGGTTGGTTATGATTTTAGTTAGTAATTTATACAGATGTGATAGCAAGGATATTGGTCGGTAATTCTCGATGTTTGCTCTGTTTCCTTTCTTGAATAATAAAATGACCTCGGAGTTGTACCATTCTTGAGGAATCTTTCCGTCATCAATTACTTTATTAAATAAAACATTTAATACCTGTTCCATTTTTTTGCCACCAATTTTCAACATTTCAACTGTAATCTTATCCTCTCCCGGACATTTATTCGTTTTAAGTTGATTTAGGGCCCTAAATCAACATAGGCATAAATATAGATGGAGAAAGATTAAATCACCTAAGATTTGCAGATGATGTTGTATTAATCGCAGATAATTTACAAGATACAGTTTCTATGATGCATTCGCTTAAAAGTCTGTCTGAAAGAGCAGTATTAAAGATAAACTTTGAGAAAACTAAACTTATAACAAATCTCGTAATGAGTGGAAATATAACTATTGACAATAATACCATACAACAAACAGACACTTACAAATATCTGGGACACGAAATGAAAATAAACAGAGACAATCAAACACATGAAATACAGAGGCGAATAGGCCTAGACAAATGTCTCAAGCGAAAGGTTTATAACCAATGTGTTTTACCTGTACAAACTTACGGAGCAGAAACTTTAACACTCACGAAAAATCTGCGAATAAACTCAGAGTTACACAACGAGCCATGGAACGTGCAATGCTGAACGTGAGCCTTCGAGACCACATAACAAACCAACAAATCAGGCAAAGATCAAGAGTTTAAGACGTTATCGAAAGAACCACGACGCTTAAGTGGAACTGGGCAGGGCACTAAGCTAGAGCACAAGATGGACGGTGGACAAGACTTATTATGGAATGGAGGCCCAGAAACTATAAAAGAAGCCGAGGACGACCAACAACTAGATGGACTGATGATATAAAACCTGTAGCGGGAAACTGGCTACAAGCGGCCTAGTGTAGAGAACACTGAAAAGAACTGAGGGAGGCCTATATCCAGCAGTGGACATGATTGGCTAATTAATGATGATGATGACATTGTCTATAGAAGCCGGAGACAGAATGGCTCACGGTCTAACCTAACGGAAATGTTGAAGTGACATATGACAAATGGCAGTTTGGGTGGGCAGTTACAATCATAGATATGTGATCTGCACCATTCAAAATTCTATGAAACTAAGTATTGACCAAAGGTCCAACTGACACTACTATAGGAAATCAACTAATAAAATATAAAATTATATAGAATATTTTTAAGTAGATTGAATAATCCAGATCCTACACTCAAACCTCTCTATAATAATTAGGGTGTTAGTTTGAGGGCAATTAACCTCAGCATTGTGCAATTTGTCGGGTATATTACTGTACAAAAGGCACACGTTAAAATGTTTTTTATTTTCTTAAGTAGGCAAGTGCCTCCGGTTTGGATTGTATAAGTAACTACAAAATCTTTGCCTAGGTATTTGTTAGTTTTAGATTTTTTTTATGGCTAGTTTTATTTCGTCTATTGTGATTTCTGGTAGTGGTTCTGATCCTTGGTTGGCAATGCCCTTTCTCCTTATTAATATTTCTGGTACTTGATCTTGTTTTGTTTTGGCTCGTGTACAGCAATTTGTAGAAGTCTTTAACTATTTGTTTTTGGTCAACTTAACACTCTCGTCAATATAGCGACTAAGAAGTATTATGTCAAAAAGTTGCAAGAGTTTGTGTAACTGGAGGTTATCCCAACAAATATAGGAAAAGAAAATTAAAAAATTGAGAAGCCAGTTCTAAGACGAGCGAGAAAATGTCGAAACTTTACTTATATGATTGTTTTATTGAAAACTTAGTTTACAATTAAAAAAATGTATTGCATAACTCGAAGCGAAACAGGAAGGAAAATTGAAAATTATTTATATAATTTATAGTACTAGATGACTGGAGAAGACAAACAAATTCGAAAAATTTGTGCAACTGTAAGTAAAATTATAAAAATTATCTAGATGTTACTTCAAGAATACTGAGGCGGTTAGGTCAACTCGATAAAATGTCAAATGGGAAATGAGCCACGTACTCTTTTGATCTTTTCTCTTTTTGATCTTTTCTCTCTCTACGTTAGCTTTTTACGTTTTCTATAGTAGTAGTCACATAACTAATGATAAGCACCTTTATCTTTGAAGACTGAACAGCGACTGCTTTCCTATTAGTCGGTAATCAAAGTACATAAAAAATAACAATTTGTCACAAGAAACTGATCCTAAAAATTCAGATAATGTTTTCAATATGTACAACTAGATAGGTTTTATAACTGATTCTTTAAAAAAAACACGTATTCCCCCCAAAAATTAAGAGTTTAGCTAATTATAATCGTTAAACAAACTTACCTGTATTGAGATCAACGACCTAAGATAGGAATCCTTCTCGGATAATGTTAAATTGCTGACATGTCCTCGGTCTTCCCATTTATTCAGGATCGACCGCAACTTTCGCTCGTCCTTTTTGGGAGCGAAGACGTGAAATGTTACGTCAATTCCTGTCCTGAAGTGCCTGCAATGTCAAAAAACGATCTTAAAGCCCAGCAATGAATAGTAAATAGAATTTCCTGTTCCGTTGTTGAAATTTTTCCGACAGGAAAATTGTGGAAATTTTAAAGTATACATAATACAATACAAATATTTACGAATTTTTTATAAAGGGTAATATGATTTTAAAATTTATTTTTAAATAAACACACATAAACACACACACATTAAAAATACACAAGGAGAATGTATCTCTATGTCCTATCGTTTCCTGCATTCAAACACCCTTCGAGAATCTCTCAAAGTTTTTAAAAAACTTTATTTGTAATGTCTCACATAAAAATTCTTATTATATAAAAGATTCCAATGACCTTATTTCTAAAATTAAAAACATTCACGTACCAAATAACTATAAATTAATATCTTAAGATATTATTTCACTTCTGGAGACTAACACAAAAACTACAGGAATCACACAGATCAACGGCGGATAAACACGAAGATATAAAAACTGCATGAAAGACGCAGCGCTAGAAGCCTTAGGGCCATAGGTACTGAGAGTAGATAAACCATATTGGTGGGATAAAGAAGTGGAAGAAAAGATAAAAAGAAAGAAGCAAGTATATCTAAAGTTATTACAACCGGAGACGAACAAACAAAACAACAATATAAAAACTTCAATAAAGAAGTCAAACGAGAAGTGGTTAAAACGAAAAATAGTGCATGGGAACAAAAATGCCAATACCTAGACAACCATATAGGAGGGACAAAGAGCTTTGAAGCCTGTAGAACTATAAAAACGATGGAAACAACGACAAAAAACAAGTCCTAATAAATAGAATACCAGAGAACACATGGGTAGAGAATTTTGAGAACTTAGAGAATACATCCAGAGTTGAACAGATATGGATGATCAAAACTGTTTGAAATGATGCGAACATTATTCGAAAGATGCTTAAACGGCAAAGAAGTTCCAGAAGAATGGAGACAATCGTATATCTCTCCAATACATAAGAAAGGCTTACGGATCCTAAAAACTATAGAGAAATTGCAGTGATTGCTAGTAAAGGCCGACTATACTCAGAAGTACTACGAAACCTGATATAAAATGATATTAAAGACAAACAACCCGAAGAACAAGCGGGATTTGGGACAGGACGCTCCACTATGGATAATATTTTCAAATTGCAAAAAATTGCAATGGAAAAACGAGTGCAGAGAAATAGAGAAACCCATATAGCTTTAATAGATTTGGATAAAGCATACGACAGTGTCCCGATCTCCCAACAATTTTTATTAACGCAACTCAAAAATACTAAGAACAAAACTTTGCAGAAAATGATATTAAAGACAAACAACCCGAAGAACAAGCGGGATTTAGAGATGGACTCTCCACTACGGATAATATTTTAACATTAAAAATTGCAATGAAAAAACGAGAGTAGAGAAAGATAAAGAAGGATATGACAGTGTACCGATCTCCCAACTATGGATAAAAATGGGTAACTTGAGTCAGAGCATAAAGTTGGAGTATCTACATTGCAAAAAATGTCGTGTGCCCCATCCTCCATGCTATAGCATGCTGGACGAGCCGTACAGTCTGTAGGCAACACCCCGTGGTAGGAGCGGGAACACAAAGTATATCAATACTCTTAGGCTAATGAAGCGCACCTCGCGCATCATAAAGGCCTTCACATTTTACTCTTTTTGAACTTATCTCGAGTAAAATGTCTTTAATATTTCCTATCAGCCTCTCCTGGCCAGCTCTTGTTTCTTCTGACCCTGAATGACGATTAGGTTTCCAAAAGCAGACGGGTCACTATATTTCCTTCTACCACACCCTCTAGTAACCAAACGATTACCAGTATAAGTAATCCCTCATCTACCGGCCAACGGCTTCGGGCGGATGAGCTGGTAAATGGCGGGGCACTCTGTTATCCTGAGACTGAGAAATCGGTCTCGAAGACGGAGGAACCAAGACAGTGGTCAACGGCATCAGGATGCAGAAGGTAACGAAAAACCACTGAAATAAATATCCAAATGGATTCTCTTGTAAAAAACCATCACTGGCAATGTTCAAAACGAAATATTCCGGAGTAAAAAGTTCTCCAATCGGTTCTCTGAGAGGGACAGTGGCAAACGAAGTCGTGAAACTTAAAAATAAAGTTATGAGAATAGCTACTTGGAATGCAAGAAGCTTGTATGCAGCCAGGAAATTAATAAACGTAACAACAGAAATGGAAAGACTACGTGTAAAAATACTTGGTATCAGCGACGTACAGTAGAAAGGTTTTGGCAAATGTCCAACTAGAAACGGCATGTACTACTGTTCGGGAACTGATGGTATAAAACACCGTTATTGCGTTGGAATAATAGTAGAAAAGAAAGTCAACAAATCGGTACTAAGTTTTACCCTATATTCAGAACGAATCACAGCGATATAACTAAAGTCGACCAAACGAAAAATTAACATTATTCAAGTCTATGCACCGACAGCAGAGAAAGAGGATGAGGAAATAGAAGAATTCTACAAACAACTTGAATACATTTAGAAATCAACCAAAAAAGAAGAGGTCACTGTAATCATGGGCGACTTCAACGCTAAAGTTGGTAAGGTGAAAACTGATGGATGCACTGGTGAATTCGGACTTGTACAACGAAATGACCAAGGTGAACAAGATAGAAAAGGCCCCTATGACAGCTGGTAAAGGCTCCTTAGCTCCAAGCAAAATGAAGAAAAAGGAATCTATGACAAACGAAATTTTGCATCTTATGAAGGAAAGGCGAAGAAATAAAACCAACAAGACAAAATACAAAAAAGTGAACCGTAAAATTAAGAGAAAAATTAGAGAAGCCAAAGAGAATTGGGTTCTGGACAACTGCAAGGAAATAGAAGAATATGATAGAAAGTACGATAGCTTTAACATGCATAAAAAGATCAAGGAAATAACAGGTAAAAAAGTGAAACAAGCATCCACCGTAAAGGACAAAAAAGGTAAAATAATTACAGATTTAAATGAAAAACTGGCAAGATGGACAGAATACATTGAAGAATTTTTGCAGACGAAAGACCAGAAATAGCAGTGGCAGAACCTACAGACGACACAACACGGCCTGAAATCCTAAAAAGCGAATTAGAATATGCTATAAGGAACACAAATATGCTGCAGGACCAGATGAAATTCCTGTAGAATTGTTGAAACTTATAGACGACGACGCACTTGAAATAATGGTGAACCTCTTTAACACAATTTATAGAACAGGCATCATACCAAAGAAATGGCTCTCCTCTACTTTTGTCACAATCGCGAAGACGAATAACGCCAGAGAGTATTTAGACCACAGAACTATAGCATTGATGAGCCACACACTAAAAGTATTTTTAAAAATAATTCACAAACGAATATTTAATAAATTAGAAGGGGACATAAGCGCCACACAGTTTGGATTCAGAGGTGAATTGGGAACACGGGAAGCTTTGTTTGATCTGAGTGTGTTAATACAAAGATGTTTGGATGTAAACCAAGACCTCTACGTAGGTTTCATAGATTTTGAGAAGGCCTTCGATAAAGTCAAACTTGAAAAGCTGTATGAAATCCTAAGAAGCAAAAACATCGACAGTAGCAACAATAACATCATATCCAGGTTGTACTGGGAACAAACAGCAAAAATCAAAGTTGATAATGAGTTAACCGAAGAAATTGAGATTCGTCGAGGTGTGCGTTCAGGGTTGTGTGCTTTCGCCACTATTATTCAATATATATAGCGAAACAATATGTCAGGAAGCGCTCCTAGAGCAAAACATTGGTATGAACACTAACGGAGAGTTAATTAACAATATACGATACGCTGATGACACGCTAATAGTAACAGATAACCTAGCAAATTTACAGTTTTTGATGGAAAACATAAACAACCATATCAATAAGTATGGTCTAAAACTGAACATCAAAAAGACTAAATTTATGATTGTAACAAAGAAGCTATACACCAATGTGAATTTAACCATAAATAATCAGCCAGTTGAAAGAGTTACGTCCTACAAATATTTCGAGGTTTGCTTCACTGATAATAATGACCAGACAAGAGAAATCAAGAGGCGAATAGAGAATAGAGAGCGAGACAATCGTTTGTCAAAATGAAAAAGTTCCTATGCAGCCGGGACATAAATATAAACTTAAGAACGAGAATGTTAAGGTGCCATGTTTTCTCCGTTCTGCTGTACGGCATGGAAGCCTGGACACTAAACAAGATAAACATCAAAAACGTTGAGGCATTCGAGATGTGATGTTACAGGAGAATGTGAAAAATACCATGGACAGAAAGAGTAACAAATCAAGATACTATGCTGAAGATGGGGAAGGAATGCGAAGTCAAAAAAACCATACAAACGAAAAAACTGGAATATCTGGGCCACATAATAAGAGGAGAAAAGTACTCTCTGCTTAGACTTATAATCCAAGAAAAAATCTCGGGAAAGAGAAATCTGGGACGTAGGAGGATTTCCTGGTTGCGAAATTTAAGGGAGTGGTAGGTGCAGTTTAATACAGTTGTTCAGAGCTGCAGCCAACAAAGTAAAGATTACTTTGATGGTAGCCAACCTCCGATAGGAGACGGTACTGCAAGAAGAAGAAGGATAACTTGAAAATAAACCCAATTTTTATTAACGCCACTCAAAAATACTAAGGACAAAACTTTGCAAGAATTAAAATGGGACAAGAAATCCCCTCTCCTTTTCAAACAACAAAGAGACTAAGACAAGGCTGCTGTCTGTCACTCACCTTATTTAAAATCTATTTGGACAGATCCTTAGTGAAATGGGTAAAAAAATGTAGAAACACGCTATCTAAACTTTTCTTTGCGGATGACCAGAAGACAGCTACGATCTTAGCTATATGGTCAGAAAACTGCAAGAAGAATATGAGGTGGTAGGTCTAAACATGAATATGACAAAATGTGAATATCTCTCAGTGGGAACAGATAAAATATGTAACCTAGTCTTGGAAGACGACAAAATCCTAGGAGTGCAATCCTGCAAATATTTGTGGGTCAGTAAAAAACTATTTAACTGAAACCATAATATATATATATATATATATATAATATATATATAATATATATATATATATATATATATATATATATATATATATACTATTCTTCTACGGCTATATCGATGACTGTGTCTGTGCTATCACAACAAATAAAATGAACGAAATTTTAGATACATTTAAGAGTTACCAGCGAAAACCAAAGTTTACTATAGAAATTGAACAAACTAATAAAATAAATTTTTTGGATATCACCTTACATCGCATTAATAACACAGTTATAACCATTTAGTTTACAAAAGAGACATGGTCGTCACGATATCTCAACTTTAAATCTCATCATCCATTCTCCCAGAAGAATTCTGTAATTATAAGTCTTGCTATATAAGATAAATCTGTAAAACTACCAGATTGACTTAAAATGGACTTCCTCTTCATAGACATCTCCATGCCTCGATCAATACTTCAATCAATACCATCAATACCTCGATAAAAAACCAATACTTCCAAAATAAAATAAATATGACAAGACCAATTGGCAGACTAAACATCCAGCTTATTTTTATATTCAGAAATGTGATTAAATAAGTTTAACTTTAATAACCCACGTTGAATTTTTTCAACAAAATACATTTGACAAAAAATATCTTACCAAATTAATTAATACAACATTTATATCCGCTGGCAATGCAGCAGTAATTTTTTATCATATAATATAGAGCATATTAACCGTGCCATAAACAGCTTCATAAAGTCCATATAAAAAGAGAGGACCAGCAAATTTTATTTTATTAACCCATTTATTCAAATTTTATACGGCACTGCATAAAACGTCATAAAAATAATGCGGTTACATTTATTGTTATTATAAATTACCATGAACATTTCTAAATATTATATTATAAATGCAAAAATAACACTATGCTTCTCTATTCTGAAATCCTTCTTGTTCATTGTTATTAGGTGTAGGTCTCCTTTAAAATTGTATTT
This sequence comes from Diabrotica balteata, assembly GCA_918026665.1. Classification (NCBI taxonomy): domain Eukaryota; kingdom Metazoa; phylum Arthropoda; class Insecta; order Coleoptera; family Chrysomelidae; genus Diabrotica; species Diabrotica balteata. Next base: position 20,176,856 of record OU898280.1, read on the forward strand.
CCAGTTTGTAAACAATCGGGTATTACGATATAAAGTGTGACCTACTTTCTAAAAAGTTTCGATTTATTTAAGGCGTAAAATTAATACGAATGCGAATAAATGCAATAATGTAATTAAAAGTTTTTTGATACTTCAAAGTTCTTAAAGATTCAGCTACTTATTAAAATGTCTGTGCATGCAGGGTGGTCCTTAAGTAATTGTACAAAAGACACAGTAAATTCTACACTTTAAAATATTACGGTTTAAGTCAACTTGCTTAAATAAAATGTTGATATTAAGACAGATTCACGGTCTTTAAGTTGAAATTCAAATTTTTTTTTGTTATTCTATAACTTTTATGTTTTTGGATTTTAATGTATAAAATTTTATAACTGGGCTTTTGAGTATAAGGAATTATAATTGTATGCACTCTTTACACATATGCTACATTTGTGGCATAAATGTGCCCAGAAGTATTTTGTTCTTTCTTCTTCTTTGAGTGCCTCTCCTATCGGATATTGGATATCATTATGTCAATTCTAATTTTATTTACTGCTGTTTTGAATAATCCGTTAGTGTTACAGCCAAGTCACTCTCTTAAATTTCTCATCGAGGACATTCTTCTACGGCCTGGATTTCTGCGTCCTGCCTGGATTTTTACTTGCATTATATTTTGTAGGAATGTGTACTTTTGTCCTCTCATCAGGTGACCTAAGTATTCAAGTTTTCTCTTTTTTATATTCATGATAACTTCTGGATCGTTATTTGTTCTGCGTATTACCTCTTCATTTGTAAATTTATCCACCCAACTTATTTTTAGTAAACGGCGGTAGCACCACATCTCAAAACTTTCAAGATTTTTAATATTCCTCTGTTTTAGATTCCAAGCCTCAACACCGTAGAGCAAAGTACTGAATACATAGCATTTTAACATTCTAGTTCGTAGATGAATACTACTATCACGATTACAAAATAATTTTTTCATTTTTATAAAGGTAGACCTGGAAATTTCAATACGTCTTTTTATCTCGTGATTTTGGTCACCTGTTTGATTGATGAGATTCCCAAGTATTTGTATTCGCTTACTTTTTCAAGTTGGGTAACGTTTATTGCGATACTATAATATTATTGGGTATACAATAAATATTATTGTCGTGTATTGGATTCTTGCTGAATGTCATATATTTGGTTTTTTGGACGTTTATCCTTATGCCGTAGTTATTACATATCTCATTCATACTTTCAAGTAGATGTTGTAGATCTTTCCCTGTTCTTGCCATTATCACAGTATCGTCAGCATATCGAACGTTATTGATAACTTCTCCATTAACTATTATCCCTTCGCGTGCATGTGAGGGAACTTCTTAGTATATTTGTTCACTGTAGATATTAAACAAGAGCGGTGATAATATACAACTCTGTCGTACTCCTCTACGTATTTCTATTTCGTCCGATGTTTGGTCTTCTATTTTTATATTGGTTCGTTGATTCCAGTACAGATTTAATATTATTTGTATATCTCTGGTGTCGATGTTATCTTTCAGGATTTCTTTGAATTGATTATGGCGTACTTTGTCAAAGGCCTTTTCAAAGTCTATAAAGCAGGCATGTACCTCTTGGTTAACATCTTGATATCTCTGTGTTAAGCAAAGAGAGCTTCTCTTGTACCTAATCCTTTTCTGAATCCCATCTGTGTATCGTTAATATCGATATCTAACTTTTGATAGATTCGGTTGTGGTGACCTAAGAAATATTTTAAGCAGTTAACTGATCAAGGAGATTGTTCGATGATCTGAACATTGCATTGCCTTAGTTTCCCTTGGGTATGGGGACAGCAACAATTCTTGAGGTATTATACCAGTATTGTATATTGTATTGAATAGATATAATATTATGGTTACGGATTTATCATTTAAAAGCTTTAATAATTCTGTAGGAATTTCATCAGGTCCATTTGCTTTTCCATTTTTAGCGTTTTTTATTGCGTATTCTACTTCTTCTTTTAATATGTCTGGTCCATTTGCATTGATTATCTGAGTTAAGTTGTTTCTATCGTCTTCAAATAATTCATTCAGGTATTCTGTCCATCTTTTATTTTATTCTCTAGATCTACAATAAGATTTTCATCTTTGTCTTTAAGTTTACCTATGTGGCATTTCAGAAGATCAGGAGTTCAAGACGTCATCGAAAGAACCACGACGCTTAAGTGGCAGGGCACTTAGTCAGAACAAAAGATGGACGGTGGACAAGGCGTATTATAGAATGAAGGCCCAGAAATTATAAAAGAAGCCGAGGACGACCACCGACTAGATGGACCGATGACATTAAACGTGTAGCGGAAACTGGATACAAGCGGCCCAGTGTAGAGAACACTGGAAAGAACTGAGGGAGACCTATGTCCAGCAGTGGACGCGATTGGCTGATTGATGATGATGATGTGACATTTCTATGCTTCCTCTTATCTCTTTTACTTTTTTGTGCATATTGAACGCATTGTACTTTTTCTCATAGGTTTCCATTTTTTACACTATTCTTATATCCACTCCTCTTTGGCTTCTTTTATTCTCTTTTTTATGTGTTTAATTATTTGTTTGTATATGTCTGGGTAATTCTTCATCTTTCTTCTTTGTTTCATCAAGTCTAATATATCTTGTGTCATCCACCCCTTATTATTTGTTGTTGTTTTTGTAAGATGTTTCTTTCCCGCTGTTTGTATAGCTGTATTTATGTAGTTTTATTTTTGGTTAACGTTATTTGTATCGTTAATTTGTTGCTGCACTGAACATTTTCATTTATTTCTTCTCCTGTTTCTTGTCGTATATTTTTGTTTCTAAGTTTATTTAAATTTAGTTTTGTTCTTTAAGTTAGCGCTACTTGTGTCAAAAAATATTGAAGATACATTATTTCAACAAAAAAAGATATACTCGTTAATAACTTCAAAATTTAACCATTTTCGAGATAATCGTATTTTACAAATCAACTTTATAATGCTGATTTAAAACAATTACTACTCCAGAGAACGAAGAAAAAATGAACAAAAACATCAATACTTTTGAATATTGGTATAAAGTACCTTTAATTAAAGTTAGAAGATTCCGATATATTAGAAAAAAAGTAGGATAAGCTAATGTTTTTTTACATACTTTAGTAGTAGTCAAAATAAAACACATTTTATTTACAAATCAAATTAAGAAATAGTTAAGCTGAATAACATTAAACTGTTTGTCTAAGTAAGTGTTCGTTATGACCACCATTTTCTTCAATGCATTTATCAATACGTCCCATAAAAGATCGTCTCATATTAAATAGGATCAGTGATTCTGCTGCAGAACTTATTTCTTTCCAAAGTTGGTTGGGAGTGTTTAAGTAGTACTTGTAGACACGTTTTTCATTGCGTTCTATACACCAAAATCTTACGGAATAAAATCTGGGCTACGTGGTGGACGGGGAAAATGACTACCTAAAACGTCGGGTGGTCGGAAAACATCGATCTACCAAGAATCTGAACACTGCAAAAACAGTGCGGCTACCGGCGACATTGAATATCAGTTACACAGGAGAAAATTTTCAAAAAAAATTTATATCAACTCGACGGCAAAAATTCGATATCTTTTGATCCTATTGACAAAAATTAAAATAGTTTTTAAAACAAAAGAGTGAAGCTTCCTGATTTAAATTTTGTATTTTGCCGCAAATGAAGTCTGTTTCTATAAAGCTGCTAAATAAATAAACGTTGCCCATCTTTAAAACTTAGAATATAAAATTTTGATTTTAAGTTTTGGCAACAAATATGCAAATAAATATAGATAGATAGATAAGTTTATTGACAATTTTTGCATAGTAAACACTACATGTCATGTCACAATAAAAATAAGTCACTTTTGTATACATAGGACATAATTAAGAAAAAATACAAGAACACATAATAAAACATATACAGTGAAAATTAGATATATAAAATTATAAAAAAAAAACAATTCAGTAAGGCGTAATATAGTTTTCATAAAAACGACCACACTAAGAGCTCAAACAAACAAATTTCTGTATACTACAGAAATAGTGTTCCAGCAGGAAGTGTTTTGTTAATTTATAAAATTGTTTAGAATTCATTACCTTAATATCAATATTATTGTTTAGGTTTAAAAAACAAATATACAGATTATAATCTATTGTATTAAGTTGAGTAACACACAATCTGGAATATGGTATAATGATATGTCTTTTATTTCTTGTATTCTACTGATGCTAATCAGGATGTGTTTTTACATCTTGTATATTATTATGAACAGTTACCAAAGTTTCAAATGCATAAGATGAGTTTCCCCAAAGAAGTAAGCAATATGTCAGGATACTATGAACCATTCCAAACTAAACTGACCTAAGAATATCTCGACTAACAGAAGTAGCCAATTTGCGCATTGCAAAAATCTGTGAGGCGAGCCACTTACACAATCGTTCAATATGGTGCGACCAGTTCAACCTTGTATCCATAGTAACACCAAGTAACTTTTCTGGTTCAGATGGTGTAACCCATTTATTAGAAATAAATACTATTGTCTGGGTTTTCTGCTCGTTTAACTTAAGTTTGTTACAGTTAAACCAGGATTTAGATTTTTCCAATATTTCCTGACTGTAATCAGTTTTACCTCTACATAATAAGGTTGTGTCATCTGAAAAAAGAACACAGTTGGTGTTATCCAATGCACTTGGTAAATCATTTATATATATATATATATATATATATATATATATAATATATATATATATATAATATATATATATATATATATATATATATATATATATATATATATATCAAGAATAGCAGAGGTTCCAAAACTGATCCTTGTGGTACTCCGGTTGAAACTGGTAAAGGAACAGATTCTTGATTATTAAATGCAACAATGTGTGTTCTACCTGTAAGATAGGATTTTAAAAGGTCATGTATGGTACCCTTATTCCATAGTACTCCAATTTTATCAATAGTGTTTGAATATCCACACAGTCAAAAGCTTTTGTAAGGTGACACATTAACCCACTAGTAACTTCACCTGCATCAAAACCGTGAACAATATGTTCTATTAGTTCTGGTAAAGCTTTAGTTGTTGAGTATTTTTTTCGAAAACCAAATTGACAGTTAGATATAATTGATTTGTTATCCAAATAATTTGCTATACGATCTTTAAGATTTCAAAAATTTTACTTATTGTTGGTACTATGGTAATAGGTCTGTAATTGTCTGGAGCATTTTTATTTCCTTTTTTATGACGTGGAATAACTTTTGATATCTTGAATACATCAGGTCAGTAACCCTCGTTAATACATTTGTTAAATATTATTGTGAGTGGTTTAACAATTGTATCAAGCGATTCCTTAATAATTTTACTGTTAAAACCATAGTAGTCAACACATGAGGAATTTTTTAATTTGAATATGCCTTCTTTCACGTCAGATGCTACTATTGGAGACATAAAGAACGAACTTGCCCTTCTAGGTAGCCTGCTAAGATAGTAGTTTATGTCATGCTCAGAGTCTCCTATATAACAATACGATAAAAAAATTAAAATTACTTCGAATTTAAAATTAAAAATAATTAAAAAACAGTTTACCAGAATGATTTATTTCTTTGATGAATTATTAAGGTTAGTTGTTATTTAGGTGAATGTCAGCTATTTTGCACATGCATATACGTGTTTTTTAACATCTTATTCTCTTCTGCTGTTTATTTTTATACCAATCTATATCCAGCATTACTCATTATAATTTAATTATATATTTGCACGTTCAATAAACTTAATAGCATCTTAACTATAATCAAACCTAATTTACCTTGCGGTGTAAAAACCGCCTGATTTACCCGAACAACCCTTATTTATTTTTAATCAACATTATTTCAGCTATTTTACACCTTACCTTCGGATCGCAGGTGAACCGTAACCTTTAGCTCCCTATTCAATTCCGAAGTGGCTGCAATGTCAAGAAAACGGTCTCAAAGATGGGTAATGAATAGCAAATAGAATTTTTCCGCCATCTTTGAAAATTTGTAGGAGCGGAATAGAACTTGTAGCTCAGGATTGTGACTCATTGAAGTGTGCTCGCATTTCGCAGAAAATTTGAGAATTAGACGGTTAATGAGAAAGGGCTTTTGGGGTTTTAATCAACGTTACGGCCTGAGTGTTTCCATTTAAATATATATAATTTATGGTAATTGTACAATGAAAATTTCACGTTTTCGCAAAATAGATTTACGTAAACCTTCATTAATAAACCTAAATTAGGTTTTAATACAAAAGTCATCATTTATGAAAGGAAAAATAGCATAATGTACAACTATATGCGCATGATCCTCCACTGACGATTTTGTAAAAATTAACCCTAGAAAGATAATCATATTAAGATGTACATAAAAGATAATCATGCGTAAAATTGACGCATGCCAATATGTCGAGGTTTATACATTAATTTGAATAAACTGTACGGCAATTTAATATTTACTCACATATACAAATAATAAATAATACAAAGAATTTATATATATATATATATATATATAATATATATATATATATATTATATTTATTATAAAAAATCAAAACTAAACTTCTGTTATACATTAACAAAATATGGGAACAGTCTTTCTTCCACCATAACACTTACTTTTTACTATAATAATAAGACATTTTTATTATAAAAGAAATAATAAATATATCTTATATATAATAGGAATATAGCTACATAAAAATTCGTTACAAACAGTTTTTACATATATCAATATTATGCTCTCGACAAATAACTTTTGTACATTTTTTGCACGATGCATTTGCCTTTCGCCTTATTTTTGAAGGGCAATAAGTACAGTAAATGCGTTTCTTCGTTACTGGCTCTTGAGTGTCGTTTTCTGATGTACCAGGCTCTTCTTGCGATATCATAGTAGATATATTGTCGCGCAAATATCTCTTCAAAGTAGGAGCTTCTAAACGCTTACGCATAAACGACGATGACAGTGCCTTGCTAAGGCTTTTCATGAAATTTTTGCGATTTAGAGCCTTTTCACCTTTGCTGGTAACATTGGGGCTGTAGATAATATAAGCGTTAATGCAGGCAATGTTTATCATTCTATACAATAAAGCCATAGGCCATCTGTTAGTCTTCCTATTACAGGACATAAGAGAACACATTTGGTCTAGTGTGTCGACTCCGCCTTTTGTCTGCTTATAATACATAATCATTTCCGGTTTACCAGTAATTTCATTGATGGTAGCATCCTCACCACAAGATGATAATAAGTAAACCATCTTAGTTGGCTTTGGTTTATAGGAGACCAATGTAAGAGGTCCGTCAAAACAAAACATCGATGTACCCACTGGCCTAGAGCGACTGTTTTTCAGTTCTTTCGGTATTTCGCGTTTATTTGATCGCACGGTTCCCACAATAGTCAATTTATACGGTTCTTGGAGTAAGCTTTTTGCCAAAGGGATTGAGGTAAACCAGTTATCACACGTAATATTACAACTACTATGCACAGGCTTTGATAACTCCTTCACGTAGTATTCACCGAGGGGTACACCATTGGTCCGGGTTCCTCTTCCCAAATAAGGTTTTCCACTCATCATATACTTTGTAACACTATCACACATCATGAGGATTTTTATGCCATACTTACTTGGCTTGTTTGGAACATACATCCTAAACGGACATCGCCCTCTAAAGCCAAGTAACTGTTCATCTATCGTCAAGTCAGCCCCTGGAGTATAATTACGTGTGCATTGATAGATAAACAATATTCCATATTTTTTTCATCCATTCTAATGCATCGTATCAAAAAACCAAAACGATCACGACTCATCACGGATACGTACACCATCGACGAAGATCGATCAAACAGCTCATCGGTGGACATATGGTTGTCTTTTCTCACTGCCGTCATTACCAGAATACCAAATAAAGCTCGGATTTCATCGTCATTCGTGTCACGAAATGTAGCACCTGTCATAGATTCCCGTCGTTTCAGTGATATCTCTGCATTTGTCCATTTTATTATTTCCGTAATCATCTCGTCCGTAAAAAACAAGTTGAAGCATAAGACGGGGTCAAATATATTACGGCACATGCGCGTGGGACTTCTTTGAGATCTAACAATATTCTGTGCTAAAACTCGGCTACGCCTCGTAGACTTCGAAGTCGACCAGCAATGTTTATTTTTACCTGTAATAGTTCTTTGTGGTAAGACTAAGATTCGGTCGGAAGAAGAACCCGGTGAAGAGACTGGTTGTTCAACAATACCTTGTTCATCTAAGATTTCATTTCCACTTGGCGTCGGCTGTTCATTTTTCATCTCAGCTTCAAAAGCTTCTTCTATGTCGCTCTGCACATCATCTTCACTTTCGTGGTCTGCTACTTCACTACCGGAATCCTCACTAGGAAGATCATCATCACTTTGTAAAAGAGCGGCCTGGATACAATCATCTAAATTTCTACTTGCCATTCTAGTATACTATAGTCACAATACCTATAAAAAAAAACAATAATATATAGTCTAAAAACATGAAAAAGTAATACAATTACTATATAAATCAAAATCTTAAAAGTCACGTAAAAGATAATCATGGGTAGTTTTGACTCATGCAGTCGTTATATTTCAAAATGGGTGACACTTACCTTAGCGACAACTACGTATCGTGGAAGCTCCTAACGACGACTGAGATGTGCTAAAAGCTCAGCGGCAGATTCGAGCTATTTAGAAAGAAAGAGCAATACTTACAAAACTCATGCGTCAATTTTACGCAGAGTATCTTTCTATTTTTAGGGTTAAATAGTATTTAGTGTTTCTTCTTCTTTTGACTTTGCCGCTTCTGTCAGAAAATGGAAATCAAGACTGGTGGCAACATGGCGGAATACAGAACACACGGTGAAAATGCTGCATTAAATAAAAAGTGTCTAAAGTGTTAAAAAAAATTGTGAGTACTATAACTTATATAAAATGCAATAGTTTTTATCATCCTAGTTGTGCAAATTCTTTATCATGTGAGATACATAAATAAAAGCGTCATTGTTTGCTGTGAACTAGAGGATACGTTTAAATTAGACGATGATTTCCTAAATGCTATTCAGCAGGTTTCGATTGACAATAAGGTAGAAATAAAAATATTTAATTATATTGTTAAACAAAAAGACCTTATTAATATTGGTCTACATCAACAAATAAAGGTATTAACAGACCAAATCAACTTTTTATATCCCAATAAAAAAGGAAATCCCATGTTTATCAATGAAGATAAAAAACCTGAGGATAAACAAGTATTTGCGCAAAACAACAAATTAGAAAATTAGAATTTATTATTCATACATAATACCATAACAGCGTTGCCGAAGGTTCTAAAAATCTCAAATTACTATTAAACAAACTTCCAGTGCTATTTTAGAAGCTGAAACTGCTACAAAATGTAACAAGTATATTAGTTTAAACCAAGATATAATACCTGAGTCGGAAGAAAGTCATTGGTAAACTGTAAAAGTCCAGAAGAAAAGTCCGGCGGGCGAACTTTCGACACCAAATTGTCTTTGTACCTGGGGTAATCAAAGGGTCAAATTTTATTATAGGAAATTTCGACACCGCGGCATAAAGCAGGTAGGTAGGTAATTAGCGGCGATGGACATTTGCACCCAAGCAGGACAAGCGGGTTTTCCCAATATTTATTGTCACGGCGGGGGGCGTGTCACTTGTGTACTTGTGACTAAATTATTTCAGTTGTAATTTATTTCTTGTTTGACGTTGACTTGTGCACGTATACGGATATTTAAAAAATGAGTTTGATAAAAAGTTCCCGTGGTCGAGATTTATTAGTGGTGGAGCATCATTTGTTCTCGAAACAGAAAGTGTTAAAAAGCGATATATTTTGGCGCAGCATCCAAAGAAACACTAAGTGTTCCGCAAAAGTGTTTACAATAGGCTGTGAGGACCTCACCATCACAAGAAGTGATTTGGTACATAATCATGAAGCCGATCCAAAAAAGCTTGAAGTAAAGATGGTAACCAATGCATGTAAAAGAAAAGCCCAAGAGGACATATCGGAAAAGCATGCCAAAATTACAAGAACTGCTGTTGCTGGGTGTGATGCCAATTTGCTATAGGTACTAGTTGTATTATATTTAGATATTATTACAGTTATAAAGAAATTAATTAATTATGGTATGTTATTTATGTCACAGCTATATTTATTTGGTGTCGAATATACCTGTAAGATAAAAACGGGAATTGGGGCTGGTGTCGAAAACTGCCATTAAATTTTATTCGCTACCCGCTTAGTGTCGAAATTTCCTAAGCCCGAAAAGTCATGATTGGAAATTATGAAGATAATGGTGTACAATTTAAAGGTGTTCCTAAATATATGAACTTGCATGTTTATAGGCTAGACCCATCAATGTCTAATGAAAATTTATTGAAACTAATACAGAGCCATTTTCCCGAGGCTATGAGTAGCCCTCTGAAGTCAAAGTTTCCAGACCAGTATTTATCCTTTAGTGAGTATTTATTATCAATATTTTGAGAAAGCTATAGACCCTAGCATATAGCCCCAAGGTGCATATGTGCGGCATTTTTTAAGGAAGAAGATGCCATTAGTTCAAATAGTATAAATCAATCTAAAAAGTTGACGGTTTGTCACTTAAATTTTAGAAGTTTGCGGTAAAAAATTCAATACTTGGAGGAATTGATGGTGTCTCTAAATTACCCAGAAGTATTTTGTGTTAGTGAAGTGTGGTGTGATAAATATGTAATTTTAAATTTGTTCTTTGACTCTTCTGTATTAAGCGATTTCTTCCATCGTTCAAACTGAGGTGGGGAAGAAGTCACAATATTTGTAAATGTAAGTTGTGCTTTTACTACTAAAAACTGTTCGCTTGCTAAAATTGATAAAATATTTGAGTATGCCTTGATTGATTTGGAATATCAAAATAACATTAATAACTCTTCGCTGTTTTACAGATCATTAAAATATACACAAAACTTTCATAAATAAAATGGACGAAATGCTACCAGAAATATTAAACAAAAATAATATTATTTTTATCTGTAGTGATTTAATAAAAATTTTGATCCAAAGGTGTCCAATATAGATGCATTAAGATTAAAGAAGATCTTGGTCTGATAATAAATGGTGAGACGATCAACAATATAAGGTATGCTGACGATACAGTTCTCCTAACGGGAACGCTAGTAGAACTACAACATCTCGTTCAAAGTCTCAATATATACTGTAACAGGTACGGCTTGAAAATTAATTTGAAAAAAACTAAATTTATGGTAATCACGAAATCAAAGAACATCAGAGCTAATCTTGTAATAGACAATACAACGATTGAGCGTGTGCCCTGTTATAAATATCTAGGTGCTTGGATCACAGACGATACTGATCAAACAAAAGAGATTAGATGTAGAATAGAAATCGCTAGATCAGTCTTTAATAGAATGCGCAAACTCTTTTGCAATCGTGATATCAATATAAAGTTACGAATACGAATGCTGCGGTGTTATGTCTTTTCTACCCTGTTATATGGAGTTGAGGCTTGGACACTAAAACAGTTGACCATAAAAAACATCGAAGCTTTCGAGATGTGGTGCTATAGGCGCATTCTCAGAATATCATGGATGGACCGCGTCACTAACACGCAAGTGCTCCAAACTTTAGACAAAAGATGCGAAATTCTAAATGAGATAAAAACTAGAAAGATGGAATACTTGGGGCACCTTGTGAGAGGTGAAAAGTACGAACTTTTAAGAAACATCATGCAGGGCAAAAGAAGTGTGGGAAGAAGAAAAATATCGTGGCTTCGTAATCTACGTGAATGGTTCGGATGTAGTTCGATTGAACTTTTCAGGCGCGCTGCTAACAAAGTCGCAGTGGCCATGATGATTTCCAATCTCCGCTAGGAGTGGCACGAGAAGAAGAAGAAGATTAAAAAATGTTTTTGCCTCTTATGGTTTAAATCAATGTATTTTTGAATATACTAGAATACAATAATGACTCATATACTAGAATACATAAATATACTAGACTCATATAATAGAATACATAAAAGTGTACTAATATTTTCTGGAATGTAAATATTAAGTTTTAATCTTGTTCTGTTGCTTATACCGATGTGAGTGATCATTTTTTACAGAAAGTTGAAAACAACTTGAATGCTCCTTTTTCGGGGATAATATTGTTTATAAACGTGATTTTAATAGCACTCTTAATATTTATTATTTTATTCAATTGCACAATTGATACAAGATCAAGAGAAGCATGGAAAACGGTAAAAAATCTGAGAACAAACAGAAAAGAAACGAGTAGAATAGATTTAATAGAAGAAAAATCTTGGATCAAACACTACTCACAACTTTTGACTGTAATAAGACCTCAATTCACGAACATCAGTACAACAGCATATGAACTGGAATTCAGTGAAGACGATGAAATAACAGTACAGAAAGTCGAGAATGCAATACGCACTCTAAAAATGGGAAGTCATGCGGACCACAAGGTATACCAAATAAATTATTAAAACATAGCCCACAAGTATTACGGGAATTACTGGCGTATGTCTTCACCTTATTCTATAATGGACACGACTTACCACCGGAGTGGACAAAAGCACATATTAACAACATATACAAAAAAGGAGATAGAAATAATTGTTCAAACTATAGGGGGCTAAGTGTCATAAATTCACCCTCAAGACTGTATGGAAAAATAATAAAAAATAAAATTGAAAAAGAGATGACAGATGTAGAAGAACAGAATGGCTTTCGTGCAGGCAGATCCTGCATGGACAGTATATTCTCTCTAAAGCAAATTATCGAGAAAAGATTAGCCCACAACCTTTCAACTCATATAGTCTTTATAGATCTGACAAAGGCATACGATAGTGTACCACTTTCAATGCTTTGGGTAGCAATGGAAAAACAAGGAATAAGCAAAAAAAATATACAAGCAGTACAACAACTCTACAAAAATATGACGGCAAACATTAAAACTGGAAATAGATTAACTAGAGAAATTCCTATTAGTAAGGGCCTAAAGCAAGGCTGCTGCATAGCACCTACACTCTTCAAATATATCTAAATGAGGCACTCTCACTATGAAGAAGAAAGTGCTGCAATATGGGCATCCCAATCGGAGATGATAGATTGTACACGATACATTTCGCTGACGACCAAGCCATTCTATCTGAAGACGAGAGTGATATAAGCTACATGCTTAGAAAACTGGAAGATGAGTACACCAAATGGGGCCTCACAATTAATATACAAAAAACTGAGTACTTAGTTGTAAGAGAAAAACCAGAAAGCCTACAAATCGAAATGGGAACTATAAAACCAACAGACAATTTTAAGTACTTGGGAGTCCAAATAACATCAAAAGCAGGAAGTAGCGAAGACGTACATTCCAGGATTGGCCAAGCAAGATCAGCCACCAGACAGCTACATGGACTATTATGGAATAAAAAAATAACAAAAGAAAATAAAAGAAGAATTTATAAAACAATAATAGAAAGTATTGGACTGTATGGCGCCGAACTCTGGGAAATAAACCAAGGAAACAAATAAAAAATTAAGGCCATGGAAATGAACTACTGGAGACGATGTTGCCAGCTCACTAGACTTGATAGGGTGAGAAACGAAGATATTCGGATAGAAATGGAAATCGATCTAGACATAATAGACACAATCGAAGCCAAAAGACTTAACTGGTACGGACACCTTCAGAGAATGCCGGAAAATAGATGGCCAAAAAAAAAATAGAAGAATGGACTCCGCTAACGAGAAGACAAACGGGTTAGACCAAAAAAAAAAAAAAAAAAAAAAAAAAACAAAAAAAAAAAAAAAAAAAAAAAAAAAAAAAAAAAAAAAAAAAAAAAAAAAAAAAAAAAAAAAAAAAAAAAAAAAAAAAAAAAAAAAAAAAAAAAAAAAAAAAAAAAAAAAAAAAAAAAAAAAAAAAAAAAAAAAAAAAAAAAAAAAAAAAAAAAAAAAAAAAAAAAAAAAAAAAAAAAAAAAAAAAAAAAAAAAAAAAAAAAAAAAAAAAAAAAAAAAAAAAAAAAAAAAAAAAAAAAAAAAAAAAAAAAAAAAAAAAAAAAAAAAAAAAAAAAAAAAAAAAAAAAAAAAAAAAAAAAAAAAAAAAAAAAAAAAAAAAAAAAAAAAAAAAAAAAAAAAAAAAAAAAAAAAAAAAAAAAAAAAAAAAAAAAAAAAAAAAAAAAAAAAAAAAAAAAAAAAAAAAAAAAAAAAAAAAAAAAAAAAAAAAAAAAAAAAAAAAAAAAAAAAAAAAAAAAAAAAAAAAAAAAAAAAAAAAAAAAAAAAAAAAAAAAAAAAAAAAAAAAAAAAAAAAAAAAAAAAAAAAAAAAAAAAAAAAAAAAAAAAAAAAAAAAAAAAAAAAAAAAAAAAAAAAAAAAAAAAAAAAAAAAAAAAAAAAAAAAAAAAAAAAAAAAAAAAAAAAAAAAAAAAAAAAAAAAAAAAAAAAAAAAAAAAAAAAAAAAAAAAAAAAAAAAAAAAAAAAAAAAAAAAAAAAAAAAAAAAAAAAAAAAAAAAAAAAAAAAAAAAAAAAAAAAAAAAAAAAAAAAAAAAAAAAAAAAAAAAAAAAAAAAAAAAAAAAAAAAAAAAAAAAAAAAAAAAAAAAAAAAAAAAAAAAAAAAAAAAAAAAAAAAAAAAAAAAAAAAAAAAAAAAAAAAAAAAAAAAAAAAAAAAAAAAAAAAAAAAAAAAAAAAAAAAAAAAAAAAAAAAAAAAAAAAAAAAAAAAAAAAAAAAAAAAAAAAAAAAAAAAAAAAAAAAAAAAAAAAAAAAAAAAAAAAAAAAAAAAAAAAAAAAAAAAAAAAAAAAAAAAAAAAAAAAAAAAAAAAAAAAAAAAAAAAAAAAAAAAAAAAAAAAAAAAAAAAAAAAAAAAAAAAAAAAAAAAAAAAAAAAAAAAAAAAAAAAAAAAAAAAAAAAAAAAAAAAAAAAAAAAAAAAAAAAAAAAAAAAAAAAAAAAAAAAAAAAAAAAAAAAAAAAAAAAAAAAAAAAAAAAAAAAAAAAAAAAAAAAAAAAAAAAAAAAAAAAAAAAAAAAAAAAAAAAAAAAAAAAAAAAAAAAAAAAAAAAAAAAAAAAAAAAAAAAAAAAAAAAAAAAAAAAAAAAAAAAAAAAAAAAAAAAAAAAAAAAAAAAAAAAAAAAAAAAAAAAAAAAAAAAAAAAAAAAAAAAAAAAAAAAAAAAAAAAAAAAAAAAAAAAAAAAAAAAAAAAAAAAAAAAAAAAAAAAAAAAAAAAAAAAAAAAAAAAAAAAAAAAAAAAAAAAAAAAAAAAAAAAAAAAAAAAAAAAAAAAAAAAAAAAAAAAAAAAAAAAAAAAAAAAAAAAAAAAAAAAAAAAAAAAAAAAAAAAAAAAAAAAAAAAAAAAAAAAAAAAAAAAAAAAAAAAAAAAAAAAAAAAAAAAAAAAAAAAAAAAAAAAAAAAAAAAAAAAAAAAAAAAAAAAAAAAAAAAAAAAAAAAAAAAAAAAAAAAAAAAAAAAAAAAAAAAAAAAAAAAAAAAAAAAAAAAAAAAAAAAAAAAAAAAAAAAAAAAAAAAAAAAAAAAAAAAAAAAAAAAAAAAAAAAAAAAAAAAAAAAAAAAAAAAAAAAAAAAAAAAAAAAAAAAAAAAAAAAAAAAAAAAAAAAAAAAAAAAAAAAAAAAAAAAAAAAAAAAAAAAAAAAAAAAAAAAAAAAAAAAAAAAAAAAAAAAAAAAAAAAAAAAAAAAAAAAAAAAAAAAAAAAAAAAAAAAAAAAAAAAAAAAAAAAAAAAAAAAAAAAAAAAAAAAAAAAAAAAAAAAAAAAAAAAAAAAAAAAAAAAAAAAAAAAAAAAAAAAAAAAAAAAAAAAAAAAAAAAAAAAAAAAAAAAAAAAAAAAAAAAAAAAAAAAAAAAAAAAAAAAAAAAAAAAAAAAAAAAAAAAAAAAAAAAAAAAAAAAAAAAAAAAAAAAAAAAAAAAAAAAAAAAAAAAAAAAAAAAAAAAAAAAAAAAAAAAAAAAAAAAAAAAAAAAAAAAAAAAAAAAAAAAAAAAAAAAAAAAAAAAAAAAAAAAAAAAAAAAAAAAAAAAAAAAAAAAAAAAAAAAAAAAAAAAAAAAAAAAAAAAAAAAAAAAAAAAAAAAAAAAAAAAAAAAAAAAAAAAAAAAAAAAAAAAAAAAAAAAAAAAAAAAAAAAAAAAAAAAAAAAAAAAAAAAAAAAAAAAAAAAAAAAAAAAAAAAAAAAAAAAAAAAAAAAAAAAAAAAAAAAAAAAAAAAAAAAAAAAAAAAAAAAAAAAAAAAAAAAAAAAAAAAAAAAAAAAAAAAAAAAAAAAAAAAAAAAAAAAAAAAAAAAAAAAAAAAAAAAAAAAAAAAAAAAAAAAAAAAAAAAAAAAAAAAAAAAAAAAAAAAAAAAAAAAAAAAAAAAAAAAAAAAAAAAAAAAAAAAAAAAAAAAAAAAAAAAAAAAAAAAAAAAAAAAAAAAAAAAAAAAAAAAAAAAAAAAAAAAAAAAAAAAAAAAAAAAAAAAAAAAAAAAAAAAAAAAAAAAAAAAAAAAAAAAAAAAAAAAAAAAAAAAAAAAAAAAAAAAAAAAAAAAAAAAAAAAAAAAAAAAAAAAAAAAAAAAAAAAAAAAAAAAAAAAAAAAAAAAAAAAAAAAAAAAAAAAAAAAAAAAAAAAAAAAAAAAAAAAAAAAAAAAAAAAAAAAAAAAAAAAAAAAAAAAAAAAAAAAAAAAAAAAAAAAAAAAAAAAAAAAAAAAAAAAAAAAAAAAAAAAAAAAAAAAAAAAAAAAAAAAAAAAAAAAAAAAAAAAAAAAAAAAAAAAAAAAAAAAAAAAAAAAAAAAAAAAAAAAAAAAAAAAAAAAAAAAAAAAAAAAAAAAAAAAAAAAAAAAAAAAAAAAAAAAAAAAAAAAAAAAAAAAAAAAAAAAAAAAAAAAAAAAAAAAAAAAAAAAAAAAAAAAAAAAAAAAAAAAAAAAAAAAAAAAAAAAAAAAAAAAAAAAAAAAAAAAAAAAAAAAAAAAAAAAAAAAAAAAAAAAAAAAAAAAAAAAAAAAAAAAAAAAAAAAAAAAAAAAAAAAAAAAAAAAAAAAAAAAAAAAAAAAAAAAAAAAAAAAAAAAAAAAAAAAAAAAAAAAAAAAAAAAAAAAAAAAAAAAAAAAAAAAAAAAAAAAAAAAAAAAAAAAAAAAAAAAAAAAAAAAAAAAAAAAAAAAAAAAAAAAAAAAAAAAAAAAAAAAAAAAAAAAAAAAAAAAAAAAAAAAAAAAAAAAAAAAAAAAAAAAAAAAAAAAAAAAAAAAAAAAAAAAAAAAAAAAAAAAAAAAAAAAAAAAAAAAAAAAAAAAAAAAAAAAAAAAAAAAAAAAAAAAAAAAAAAAAAAAAAAAAAAAAAAAAAAAAAAAAAAAAAAAAAAAAAAAAAAAAAAAAAAAAAAAAAAAAAAAAAAAAAAAAAAAAAAAAAAAAAAAAAAAAAAAAAAAAAAAAAAAAAAAAAAAAAAAAAAAAAAAAAAAAAAAAAAAAAAAAAAAAAAAAAAAAAAAAAAAAAAAAAAAAAAAAAAAAAAAAAAAAAAAAAAAAAAAAAAAAAAAAAAAAAAAAAAAAAAAAAAAAAAAAAAAAAAAAAAAAAAAAAAAAAAAAAAAAAAAAAAAAAAAAAAAAAAAAAAAAAAAAAAAAAAAAAAAAAAAAAAAAAAAAAAAAAAAAAAAAAAAAAAAAAAAAAAAAAAAAAAAAAAAAAAAAAAAAAAAAAAAAAAAAAAAAAAAAAAAAAAAAAAAAAAAAAAAAAAAAAAAAAAAAAAAAAAAAAAAAAAAAAAAAAAAAAAAAAAAAAAAAAAAAAAAAAAAAAAAAAAAAAAAAAAAAAAAAAAAAAAAAAAAAAAAAAAAAAAAAAAAAAAAAAAAAAAAAAAAAAAAAAAAAAAAAAAAAAAAAAAAAAAAAAAAAAAAAAAAAAAAAAAAAAAAAAAAAAAAAAAAAAAAAAAAAAAAAAAAAAAAAAAAAAAAAAAAAAAAAAAAAAAAAAAAAAAAAAAAAAAAAAAAAAAAAAAAAAAAAAAAAAAAAAAAAAAAAAAAAAAAAAAAAAAAAAAAAAAAAAAAAAAAAAAAAAAAAAAAAAAAAAAAAAAAAAAAAAAAAAAAAAAAAAAAAAAAAAAAAAAAAAAAAAAAAAAAAAAAAAAAAAAAAAAAAAAAAAAAAAAAAAAAAAAAAAAAAAAAAAAAAAAAAAAAAAAAAAAAAAAAAAAAAAAAAAAAAAAAAAAAAAAAAAAAAAAAAAAAAAAAAAAAAAAAAAAAAAAAAAAAAAAAAAAAAAAAAAAAAAAAAAAAAAAAAAAAAAAAAAAAAAAAAAAAAAAAAAAAAAAAAAAAAAAAAAAAAAAAAAAAAAAAAAAAAAAAAAAAAAAAAAAAAAAAAAAAAAAAAAAAAAAAAAAAAAAAAAAAAAAAAAAAAAAAAAAAAAAAAAAAAAAAAAAAAAAAAAAAAAAAAAAAAAAAAAAAAAAAAAAAAAAAAAAAAAAAAAAAAAAAAAAAAAAAAAAAAAAAAAAAAAAAAAAAAAAAAAAAAAAAAAAAAAAAAAAAAAAAAAAAAAAAAAAAAAAAAAAAAAAAAAAAAAAAAAAAAAAAAAAAAAAAAAAAAAAAAAAAAAAAAAAAAAAAAAAAAAAAAAAAAAAAAAAAAAAAAAAAAAAAAAAAAAAAAAAAAAAAAAAAAAAAAAAAAAAAAAAAAAAAAAAAAAAAAAAAAAAAAAAAAAAAAAAAAAAAAAAAAAAAAAAAAAAAAAAAAAAAAAAAAAAAAAAAAAAAAAAAAAAAAAAAAAAAAAAAAAAAAAAAAAAAAAAAAAAAAAAAAAAAAAAAAAAAAAAAAAAAAAAAAAAAAAAAAAAAAAAAAAAAAAAAAAAAAAAAAAAAAAAAAAAAAAAAAAAAAAAAAAAAAAAAAAAAAAAAAAAAAAAAAAAAAAAAAAAAAAAAAAAAAAAAAAAAAAAAAAAAAAAAAAAAAAAAAAAAAAAAAAAAAAAAAAAAAAAAAAAAAAAAAAAAAAAAAAAAAAAAAAAAAAAAAAAAAAAAAAAAAAAAAAAAAAAAAAAAAAAAAAAAAAAAAAAAAAAAAAAAAAAAAAAAAAAAAAAAAAAAAAAAAAAAAAAAAAAAAAAAAAAAAAAAAAAAAAAAAAAAAAAAAAAAAAAAAAAAAAAAAAAAAAAAAAAAAAAAAAAAAAAAAAAAAAAAAAAAAAAAAAAAAAAAAAAAAAAAAAAAAAAAAAAAAAAAAAAAAAAAAAAAAAAAAAAAAAAAAAAAAAAAAAAAAAAAAAAAAAAAAAAAAAACAAAAAAAAAAAAAAAAAAAAAAAAAAAAAAAAAAAAAAAAAAAAAAAAAAAAAAAAAAAAAAAAAAAAAAAAAAAAAAAAAAAAAAAAAAAAAAAAAAAAAAAAAAAAAAAAAAAAAAAAAAAAAAAAAAAAAAAAAAAAAAAAAAAAAAAAAAAAAAAAAAAAAAAAAAAAAAAAAAAAAAAAAAAAAAAAAAAAAAAAAAAAAAAAAAAAAAAAACAAAAAAAAAAAAAAAAAAAAAAAAAAAAAAAAAAAAAAAAAAAAAAAAAAAAAAAAAAAAAAAAAAAAAAAAAAAAAAAAAAAAAAAAAAAAAAAAAAAAAAAAAAAAAAAAAAAAAAAAAAAAAAAAAAAAAAAAAAAAAAAAAAAAAAAAAAAAAAAAAAAAAAAAAAAAAAAAAAAAAAAAAAAAAAAAAAAAAAAAAAAAAAAAAAAAAAAAAAAAAAAAAAAAAAAAAAAAAAAAAAAAAAAAAAAAAAAAAAAAAAAAAAAAAAAAAAAAAAAAAAAAAAAAAAAAAAAAAAAAAAAAAAAAAAAAAAAAAAAAAAAAAAAAAAAAAAAAAAAAAAAAAAAAAAAAAAAAAAAAAAAAAAAAAAAAAAAAAAAAAAAAAAAAAAAAAAAAAAAAAAAAAAAAAAAAAAAAAAAAAAAAAAAAAAAAAAAAAAAAAAAAAAAAAAAAAAAAAAAAAAAAAAAAAAAAAAAACAAAAAAAAAAAAAAAAAAAAAAAAAAAAAAAAAAAAAAAAAAAAAAAAAAAAAAAAAAAAAAAAAAAAAAAAAAAAAAAAAAAAAAAAAAAAAAAAAAAAAAAAAAAAAAAAAAAAAAAAAAAAAAAAAAAAAAAAAAAAAAAAAAAAAAAAAAAAAAAAAAAAAAAAAAAAAAAAAAAAAAAAAAAAAAAAAAAAAAAAAAAAAAAAAAAAAAAAAAAAAAAAAAAAAAAAAAAAAAACAAAAAAAAAAAAAAAAAAAAAAAAAAAAAAAAAAAAAAAAAAAAAAAAAAAAAAAAAAAAAAAAAAAAAAAAAAAAAAAAAAAAAAAAAAGATCGCATGCGAGAGAAATGAATCGACTATGCAATAACCGCCAGAGATTTAGCAACTGAAGATTGCTTCGACAGAAAACGCTGGAAATTAGGATGCGAGAAGCGGCGCCAGCTGTAGAAGACTCGCTTGGTATAATATATATATATATATATATATAATATATATATGTTCAATTGCTCTCTAGGGAATATTGGTGCTTTCTAAACTTACATCTATCTTCGAATAACAAGTTTTGCATATTTTATGAAAAAATTTATGGAACTATTCGATAAAGCAGTTCCTTTGCAAACGGTGGATACTAGACTATTTTCTAAACAGTCTAAAAATAAGGGCTGGTTGACTTCTAATTTAATAAATGAGGGAGATTTTATTAGAGACATTTTCAGATCTATAAAATATTCAGAAAGTCATGAGCTCAGAATACGGTATACCATTCTATAAAAAAATCATAAATACAAAGTTAAGTTAGCCAAGCAAACTCATTTAATAATAAAATAATAAAAGCACAGAATAGTACGCCTGCGTTATAAGTCGAAACACTGTCGGAGGTAAAAATCGAAACTCTTCTAAATACCCAAGTAAATTTAAAAATAATTTCTGTGGATAACTCTCATGACATAGCAGAATCTTTCAATCAACATTTTTTAAATTCCGTAAAAAAATTAATTAGTTAAACTTTACCTGACTATAATCCTAAGAATCTTTCTTCGCCTACACACTCCCTTTTCCTTTATCCTGTTAGTGATTAAGAAATAAAAAGTATAATTAAAGATATCTCAAAAGAATCTTAGGCTGGACTAGATGAGATCCCGTATTCTATGTAAGCTTACATTTAAATTGTTTTGTTTCATACCACACTGAAACTTAATAGTAGTTTATACAGGGTGAGTCATGAGGAACTTTACAACATTCTACCATATGTAGAGTCCCTCAGGGAGCATATCATGTGGCCACTAAAAAATGTCAACTCCTCCTCTTTATTAATTAACAGGATGATTTGTGTAATTGACCATTTATTTCATTTTACTGTAGTGTTTATACGGCTTATTTGATTTTTTAAATTTTTGCATGATACAGTACACTACTATCAAGCATTCGACTGGTATTAGCTAAACTAAAAAATTCCAGGACTGGCTTTGGAAAAATTAATTTAGGGATCCGTAATAAATATTACACACTGTATATATATTTTTTTAATGAAATAAGTCATTTTTAAACTACATAAATAGCCAATGAAAACGACATATGCGACAATGTTGTCGCACTTTCATTAAATTTTTAGTGAACGATCAAATCTTACCAAAAATAGAACAACCATAATGAAGTATCAAATTATAAGGTAATTAATTTAAACAAATGTTATAAATTTCAAACATTTTAATTAAAATGATAAACTGGGTCATGCTCAACAAAAAACAGTAACTACTAACAATAACGGAGAACAATTAAAAAAAAACTAAAAATATGTACATAGTTATGATAAACCCATAAATTAGAACTGAAAAAGATACAATAATGGTAACAAAATAAAAATAATTCAAAATAGATTTTCGAAATGGAACCCTGCAGCCTGTACACATTTTTGTTGCCGAATTTGACGTATTGAATTACGGATACCGTGGGGATCGGTTCTAATAGTACTACAACAATGTATAATTCTATCAATTAATTGTTGTCGGTTATTAATATTAACTGCGTAAACTAGTTGCTTCAATCGTCCCCAAATATGGTAATCAACGGGATTGAAATCAGGGGATCTTGAAGGTCCACGAAATAAGACCTGCACGTCCTATCCACCTGTTGCCATAAACATTATTGAGATGTTGTCTCACTGCCAGTAAAAAGTGTGGGGTGTCCCATCATGCTGAAAATACATCCCTCGGATAGCAACGTTCGCGTTGGCAAGCAAATTCGGCAAAATATTTTGTAGAAAGTTCAAATAGACCTGCCCTGTTAAAGGACCATCAAAAAAGTTAGGACCTACTAATTGGTTATTTATGACACCAATCCACACGTTAACCGAAAACCTTAACTGAGAACGACGTTCTCGAATAGCATGGGATTTTCTTCTGGCCACACATGTGAATTTGGTGAATTATTTATCCCGTCTCTGGTAAATTGGGCTTAATCTTTAAATAGTGTCCTGTATAGGACACTGCATTTCAACCTATCGATCTCATTTCCAGCATGTAGTCGCTGAACGATTTGAATGTGATATGGTATAAATTTTTTTTGTAAGACTCTACTTACTTTTGGATTGAGTAACATTGAGTTACTCAATTACTATTTATAACTGGGAATAAGCCACAATTAAAGATAAAAATACGTTTGGACGTTTCAATTTCCAATTCGGAAATCGTTCTCAAAATACAAACAGTAAATTAAACAAATTTTGTTTTTTGTTACATAGTGAAAAAAATTCTTCTAATAATTTAATTTTATCTGACTCATTTATATTGACAATTCAGACATACATTATGCATTTTAAAGTAGACGACTTTAAAATGATATTGCCAATATTGTTTGAGTTGCGCTCCTGGAACGACTTTACTTATAAGATAGTTCATTCGATTACATGAAATCAACTTTAACTTGAGAATATCCGTCAGAAAAAATCATAGCATGTAATTCGTCTTTAAAAAGACAAACACATGACATGATGACAGTAAAATTCTCCTGTTAGTTTAAACAAAATTTCAAAACCACAGTATGGTGGAGGTATGTAGATGATGTATTCTCAATATGGCCTCATGGATCAGAGTTGTTGGACACATTCCTAAACGATATAAACGATAAAGAAGAGACAATAACATTTACCATGGAAAAGGAATATAATAACACGCTACCTTTCCTAGATGTTTTAATCTCTAAGAACGATACTGGATATGAGACTCAGGTGTATAGAAAACCAACACACACCAATAGATATTTAAATTTCAAATCAAATCACAATATTAATGTAAAAAAGGGAATAATTAAATCCTTATACGATAGAGCCAAAATTACTTGTTCTAACGAAAATTCGTTCTTGGAGGAGAAACATTTGTTAACATCTGTTTTATTAAAAATGATTATCCTTTATCGTTTATAAATAAGGAATTTTCAACAATCGATCGAATAGAACAGAACAACTTAGAACGAGATCCTACAGCATACACAAGGAATAATATGAGAAAAATAACAATACCGTACATAAAAGGATTATCAGAAAAACTTAAAAGGATAGGAAATAAATTCAACATTTCAACAACATTCAAAACAACAAACACGTTGAGATCTATTTTGTCCAAAATCAAACCTAACAATGAACAAGAAAGGACAAAGAATTGCATTTATAAAATACCTTGTGAATGCGATCAGTTTTATTTAGGTGAATCTTCAAGGCCATTAAATGTTAGAATAAGTGAACATCAATCTTATATTAAAAATAGAGAATTTGATAGATCTCAAATATGTAAACACGCATGGGATAATGAACATAGGGTTCAATGGAATAATTCAAATATAGTCCTAAAAGAAACGGATGGTAAAAAAGAAAAATCAAAGAAGCGGCTCTAATTATGCTAAACGAGGCCAATTGTGTCGCAAATTCCTCGGCAGAATGTAGTAGGATCTGGTTACCAATATTGAAAGAGGAAGTTATTAATAAGAAAATACCAGTATTAGTAAGTCAGTAACATATAAAAGATACATCATTTATGTTTTTTAAATAATGTAACATATAAAATCAGAATTTTGATGTTTGTTGAAGGTAAACTAAATTCACGAACAAATACTTACAATGTCGGGATAGTATTATGAGGTTTTTTTCCTGGTTTTTCCCTCATAATTTACTATGGAATCACTAACAGGAGAATTTTACTGTCATCATGTCATGTGTTTGTCTTTTTAAAGACGAATTACATGCTATGATTTTTTCTGACGGATATTCTCAAGTTAAAGTTGATTTCATGTAATCGAATGAACTATCTTATAAGTAAAGTCGTCCCAGGAGCGCAACTCAACAATATTGGCAATATCATTTTAAAGTCGTCTACTTTAAAATGCATAATGTATGTCTGAATTGTCAATATAAATGAGTCAGATAAAATTAAATTATTAGAAGAATTTTTTTCACTATGTAACAAAAAACAAAATTTGTTTAATTTACTGTTTGTATTTTGAGAACGATTTCCGAATTGGAAATTGAAACGTCAATAAACGTATTTTTATCTTTAATTGTGGCTTATTCCCAGTTATAAATAGTAATTAATTTACAATGCCACAAGAAAATAGCTTCAGAACAATATTGAGTTACTCAATCTGAGACTTACTTGTCTAGTGCTTATTGTAGGGTTTATAGTAACGGCGTCCATAATGTCATCTTCCTGCGCTTCATCTACATGTCGCTCTGTTGTTCCACTAGGAAAAGTGCCATTTTCTCGCAAAATAATTAAAAACTGACCCAAATGTTGGATGACTGGGAGTTCGACGATTAGAAATCTCCTGCGATATTCTCTACTAGCAGCCCTACCATTCCCATTACAGAATCCATAAACAAATATTATGTCTGCATATTCTGTGGTCGAAAACTGATGTGGCATTTTGAACGAAAGTAACAAAAGCTCTACCAAAACTAACACAAAGTACTTAACGTAGATATGACGAAATATATATTATTGTACACATAAATAACAATTGATAATGGCAATAATGACAATGTGTATAAAATATCAAGAAACGTCAAACGGTCAACGCCAACCTTCATTTTAAACTTTTTTAGATTTATTTTTATTTAGTACAGTTGATGCAATGTATTATTATTTGACATAAAATTTTAATCATTTACAATCAACAAAAACTAACACATACAAGAGGTTTGACTTTTTAATCAATTTAATTTATTATTTATCAAAAATAATGCCCCAATACGATCTATGAGTAAAAATTTAAAACTGAAAAACAATTGATTCTATCGTAGAGATAATACAAAGTGACAGTAAAGATGTTAATTTTCTACGTATTAGATTATGTTGTAGGAACTCATTTTAATTAAAATATTTGAAATTTATAACATTTGTTTTAAATTAATACCTTATAATTTAATACTTCATTATGGTTGTTCTATTTTTGGTAAGATTTGATCGTTCACTAAAAATTTAATAAAAGTGCGACAACATTGTCGCATATGTTGTTTTCATTGGCTATTTATGTAGTTTGAAAATCACTTATTGCATTTTAAAAAAATATATATGTACAGGGTGTGGGATTTGATACGAATCCCTAAATTAATTTTTCCAAAGCCAGTCCTGGAATTTTTTAGCTTAGCTAATACCAGTCGAATGGTTGATAGTAGTGTACTGTATCATGCAAAAATTAAAAAAACCGCATGAGCCGTGTAAACACTACAGTAAAATGAAATAAATGGTCAATTACACAAATCACCCTGTTAATTAATAAAGAAGAGGAGTTGAGATTTTTTAGTGGCCACATGATATGCTCCCTGAGGGACTCTACATATGGTAGAAGTATGTAAAGTTCCTCATGACTCACCCTGTATGCCTGGTGTACCATATTTTGTACAGTATTTTTTTTACTTATTTTTCATAAATATTTTGTTTTTACGATAAATATGTTTTTGTTAATTTATGTTAACACGTAATTTGAAGAAAATATTAAATAATATTTTCGTGTAGTCTTTAGACATATATGGGTTAATAATGTTGCACTAGTGTCAATGACTTTTTTATTTTAGTTCAGGGCAAAAGACAGTAGTAAAATAGAATTAAGCTAAAAGCTGAATACTAATCTACATCGATCGAAAAAAAATACAACAGCTGGACGACGAACTTCTCTATTTCAAATGCGGTATCTGGCGAGGATATAAATAATTTATGCATTGAAATCTTTCTTTCGCAGAGCATTAAAGACATAGAGATACAGATGAATGTTATATAATAAAAGCCATCAGTGCTTCTTTTTAAAAGGATATCAAATTGCTGTTTTGCTTTTTTGTAAAACACTCTTACGGTAAATTGTACGGCTTGAAAATTTGGACTGATTTAAAAGCCTTACATTTTATCGTAAGTATGTTTAGAATTTAAAATTACGACTTGTCTACAAAAGTTGGTAGAAAAAATCAATTACTTATTTACATATTCTGGATAAAGTGATACATCTTTTCTCTAAAGTAAGATAAAGAGATTATAACAATACTTTTTGATCGTAGAAAGCTCATTTTTAACTCTTAAGATGTTTTAGTTTAGTAGATTTTAGCGTAAAAGTTAGTAAATGTACAAATAGATTCGAATTATTGACAAGTGTAATTTTCTAAAGAAAAAAAATATAAATCATAAATGTGTTGCTTATGTAAGTCCATTTAAAAAAAATACAATTGGAGAGAAAAAAAAAATTATCACAATATTTATTCTACTTAAATTTAAATACACCGCAGCAGTGCATCAGTTCGGCTTATGGATGAGCTGTATGGTAAAAACTGGAAACTTACATTACGGTTATACTAGCGTAATTCGAGGAGAGATGGCCCACTTTTTTAGAATGGATGTATTTTTAAAAGTTTTTGAAATTTGGAAGTGAAATAAAATTTCATATAATGATTATAGTTTATTGATACTAATTTCAGTTATGAAATACAAATAAAACTTAAATATATGTTTATGTTAAAAAATATAAGTATGAAAAAAACCATCTCACCCACATAACGGAGGAGAGTTGGCTCTATGAAGAAGGTGAGATGGCGCATTATAAAAAAAATTAAGATAACTCATTTTTACGTTACATATAACTCATTTTTATGTTACATAACTAGTTAGGTACTTCTTGTTGAACAAATAAGTTTGCCACAAAGGTCGCAGAAATTAAAGTATTTGCTACAAGATTCGTGAAACCATTTCTTGCAATGCATACATTGAAGCCAGTCGTCCGATTTGGAAGTTTGTGAATATATTTTTACACATCCTGCACAACATTCTGCATCGGAATCATCATCCATATCTGAATCATCTTTGAGACTTATTGTTATTAAATCATTATCAGGAAGATTCTGAAACTAGTTTGATTTTGTTTGTGTTTATTTTGTTTTGTTTGGTTTTGTTTTCTTTGCCTTTAGAAATAATCTTTTCATTTGTTTTTAAAACTTTCACTTTTTTCAAAGCCTTAGCTTGCTTTTCTTTCTTCTTCTTTCTTTTCTCTCTTTTCTTTCTTTCTAGCAATGGTTTCTTTGGAAGTAAGAATCTCTGCTAGCTGTTTGCTTCTCTTTCTGACCGCAGCTACTCCACGTTTATTTGGTAGAGGTGAGATTTCATCAACAATTTTCCTGGAGTAATTTCAGAGGTTACAGTTCTAATCGACATATCAACTTCAGAGTGATTTTTGCTTGTAGTTTCTGTACTCTGTAACAAATCTAGTTCCCCCTTTTGTCAAGCTGATAATCACTCCAGTTTCTATAACCAGCTTTAGGTTGTAATTCAGGCATTAAAAGGTGAGGGTTAATTTCTTTTTCCTTCGGTACATTGTCCTCCATCGACAAAAAAGCATCGTCGGGAATTACAGAAGAATCCAAAGGTACAATTCCAGTTGATTCAAAAGCGGATACTGCGTTACTAACCGTAGCAGACTTTCTCCAAGCAAATTTCAGTAATTTCATAAATTGAAGCCGAGTTATTTTTCTTTCTGAGTTATTCTTCATGAACGAATTGCAAGCAAATTGATAATTTAATTTTAATGATTTAAAAAGCGCTCTGTCAAGAGGTTGCAAGAACTGTGTCGTGTGGCTAGGTAGGCAAAATAGGGTTATACCATTTTGTTCCGCATATTCAAGAATGTCAGGATCGTTGCAATGCGAAGAATGACCATCCACAATCAGCAAAAACATTGCCCAGTGGTTTTCGTGGAGTAAATTGGTCTCGTAACCAGGCAAGAAAATAGAAACTGTTTATATAAGCCGATTTTTCAGACATGTAAACCACTGACCCTGGAGGCACTCCGTCTTTAAACTCTTTCTTTTTATTTTTTTCCTTAAAAATGCATGCAGGAGTAATAAATGAAAATTTTAAATTGCAACATGCTATTAATGTTAACGTTATTGTCCCTTTCTCACCAGATGTGATGGCTGCTATGTTTTTTAAACCCTATATGGCCTAAACATATCCGGTTTATTATTTAGCTGTAGTCCAGTCTCATCCATGTTATACATATGGCCAGGTTTATCTAATAGATCAAGTTTAATGAGAATAGACTCCAAAAGTATGAAGTATTGTTCAACATATTTACAGTACATTCCATTAGAACGAGCAAGAGACACCCCTTCGGCTTTTCTTACGGACAAATCTGGATTTCGTGAAAGAAATAATGTTAACCAAGGATATCCAGCTTTTTCAGTATTTTTGTGGGATTCCCTTTTTACTATATTGCATTCCATACACGCAGAAATACATTTTCAGTTTATATTTTTATTTTAAATATTTAGGGACAATCAAACAACATTTTTTCATTTAAAGACAATCAAATGGTGATATTATTAGTTAAAAAAATCTTTTTTTACCTAATACAGCTTGATGAAACTTGTAAATAGTGAAAATTAATAATAAAAAGATACATTTATTTCATATTTTGTGTTTTGGTTTGGCTTGAAACCTTTAGCCATGTAATTACATATAAATATTAGTATATGTACAAGGAGGACACTTTTCACGCTCGGGGATTCACCATAGCGGCTTTATTGTAGCAAACAAGACATAAACCACATCTTGTGTTTTTATTTTAACTAAAAAATGTTAAAAATGGACAAAGTGCGATATGACATCGGAATAATATGTCATCATGATAATATGTCATCGGAACATGGAACACCAGAACTATCTCCATGCCAGGAAAACCAAGTATAATTGGAAAAGTGTCTTGTTCTTAACATTGATTAACATGGCGAAGCTGTCTCTGTCTCGAGCTATTCTAAAGAGCTCAGCTTTCCTTATTCCTGTCCACTCCCTGATATTCTTCAACCAAGGGGCCTGCTTTCTACCAATTCCTCTGCGTCCTTCGATTTTACCCATCATAATAAGTTGAGGAATATTCTATCGGTCTCCCCTTACTACGTGTCCAAAATAGGCCATCTTTCTACATTTGATCTTATCAAGCAGCTCGCGAGCAGCATTTGCTCTCTCAAGGACTGCCACATTTGTCAGCATAGCCGTCCATGGAATTTTAAGTATACGTCTGTGTAGCCACATTTCAAAGGCATCCAGATGATTAATTGTGGATATTTTTAATGTCCATGCTTCGACACCGTATAAGAGGACTGACCAAATGTAGCCTTTAACCATGCGCTTTCGAAGTTGAAGTTGCAAGTTATCATTACAAAAGAATGACCTCATTTTTAAAAATGTCGATCTCGATCCTACATTTTATCTCTTAATCTAGATCTAGTTGTTCAGTAATAATGGCAACCAAGATAATTAAAACTGGACACTCTTTGAATTATATGACCATCAACATATAATCGTGCATCTTGGTGTGCTAAACGGCTAAACACCATGTGATTTGTTTTTGAACAGTTTATGTTTAGGCGAAACTCTCTTCCCACTGTATCAATGGCATTTAAAAGGCATTATAGTCCATTCATGTCATCACTTAAAATAACTGTATCGTCTGCATATCTGATGTATTTATCAGAATTCCATTAACTTTCACGCCCCATTCCAAATTATGCAGCGCTTCTTTAAATATTCTATCTGAATATAAATAAATAACAGTGGGGATAGTATACAACCCCACCTGACACCTCTTTGTATTTTACACATTTCTGTTGATTTTCTGTTTATGCAAGCTGTCGCTGTTTGA
This sequence comes from Diabrotica balteata, assembly GCA_918026665.1. Lineage (NCBI taxonomy): Eukaryota > Metazoa > Arthropoda > Insecta > Coleoptera > Chrysomelidae > Diabrotica > Diabrotica balteata. Next base: position 20,206,951 of record OU898280.1, read on the forward strand.
CGCCAGTATAACTTTTCTATAAATCGTATGTCTTGACTATCAACTCCTTTATCTTTTAATATTGTAATTAATTTGTGATGCTTTACTCGATCAAAGGCCTTTTTATAGTCAATAATACAGCAAAGACGTCTTTCCTTTGATCTCGACATTTCTACAGTAATACATTTAGTGCAAAGAGGGCGTCCCGAGTTCCCAGTCCATTTCTGAAGCCAAATTGTGTTTCATCCTGGTCTTCTTCACATTTATCTCTGATTCTACTGTGGATGATGCAAAGAAATATTTTCAAAGATTGGCTCATAAGGTTTATCATTCTATAATCGCTACAGTTTTTTGGACGTTGTTTTTTTTTTTGTATTGTTCGGTTGAATTCGGACTTTAACCAATCTTCAGGGATATCACCAGTCGAATAAACACCATTGAAAAGCTTGACCAGTATTCCAATGTTCTCCTCATTTATAAGCTTTAACATCTCTGTCGGTATATTATCAGGGCCAACAACTTTCTTGTTCTTTGCTAACTTTATAACATGCAGTATTTCTGATTTTAGTATTTCTGGTCCTTCACCTCAACTAAAGTCTCCAGTTTCTTCGGATATATCATCATTATACAGTTCACTTATATAATTACACTAGGTTGCTCGAATTTTGTGTTCGTCTATTATCATTTTTCCCGACGAATCGTTATAGTATGTGGAGTTTTCTTATGATAAAGACCAGCTACTTCTCTAACTTTTTTAAACATATTAAACGTATCATGTTTTTCATTCTACTTTTCTACTTCCTTGCATTTATCCTCTATCCATTTTTCTTTAGCCACCTTTATTTTTTGTTTTTTTAGTTTCTGTTTTTCCTTATATTCTGTCTTGTTACCTTTCAGTTTCCTTATCTGCTTCATTAATTCCAGTATTTCATCAGTCATCCATTGTTGTTTTTTGTGCCTGTGTAACGTTGTTGAATATTTTTCTATTACTTTCAAGGTAAGATCTTTAAATGTGTTCCATATTTCTGTGTTGTTTTCATTTATTGGTTTCTTTAGCTGATTGTTTAAGTAATTTTCTATTAACGTTTTTTTGGATATTGAGATATTTAATTTTGGTGTTTTGGGGCTTTCTTGGACTTTTTTGAGCTTTACTTGAAAAAGTGTACTATCGAAAAATTAACAGTTTATCAGATCATCGAAACAGAGTAGACCTTATTGTAAGTCCAAAAATTTACCATGCAGTCACACATTTCATACCAGATAGAGACCGATTATTACCTTTGAAAGATTCTACGATTCAAGTTTAGTTAATTCTCGTTTAGATTCCCGCTCTAGCACTCGAACGAGTAAGACGTGTGCCTAGTACAATTAAAATCCAGTTTGCCTTATCGGTAGTAATTAGTGTTTAATTTAGATTTAATAGTGTAATTTCAAAAAGTGATTTCTGGACAAGCTTTGTACGTATTGCATTTGTTATATTATTAAATCATATAAATTATATTTAATTTATACAAAGTGCATACCAGAGACTGGTTTTTACCAGTCTGCTGGTTCTTGCTGGCCATCCAATTCAATGGATTTTAATACCAATTTGGATAGCAAAATTAGTTAAAGAAGAGAAATAAAACGAGGTTACTGTCTGTATTTACATGGACAGTACAAATATAAACAATACCCTACAGTTTCTACCTTAACAATGGCCCTTCAAACTGCTACAAACAACATTCCAGCAACTACATCTCTTTCATACGTAACCGCTGCAAAATCTACACCAAAACCACCTTTCCCAAAAAAAGCACAGGCGATAGTTCTTCACGCAGAAGAAAACCTTAAACTTCTAGACTACGTTAAAGCCATTGGTGACATGATCGGACCAAAAAATATTTCCTTTGCATCCAGAATATCTAACAATAGGATCTGCATATATCTAGTGAACTCAAATCTCGTTGATCAACTGCTGAAATCCCATCCAACCGTTCAAATCGGACACCTTACTTTAAGTATTCGTAAACTTGTCTCCCCAACAAAAAGAATATTAATTTCGAACATCTCTCCTTACATTCCCCATGAACTGGCCGAAAATGCAGTGAAAAGTTTTGGTTTCCAAATAGCCTCCCCCGTGTCCTTTCTTAAAGCGGGCATTCCAGGTGATGAATACTCCCACATACTCAGTTTTTCGCCGTCAAGTATATATTTTTCCTCCCTCTGATAATTTGAGCTTCACACCTCCTTGTTAATTCCTTTTGAAGGCAATGATAATAGAATTTTTCTGTCTACGGACAAAATGGAATGTTTCTTATGCAAACAATCAGGACATGTTGCTTCAAATTGTCCCAATACTTCATCTGACAACTTATCATCTGAAAATCCTACTGTTTCCCATGTCCTCCCAAATCCCCCCACCGAAATCAACGTCACAGCAACAGAATACACAATTTCCATCTCATTCTGAATCATCTCCCTCCCAAACAAATCTATTTTATTTGTCTTTTTCCCAGAGAATTGCGAAAATGATACAATATCTGAAAAGTCAGATAAACTATGTTTAAGTTCTCATCTTTCACAGAAAAGGCCACGCTCATCTGTATCATCTATAAGCGATAAAAACCTTCAATCTGGAGAAAACCCTGCAACAGAACAAACTATGTTTCCTCCCAAACAAACAGTTCCCAGTTCCTCTAGCACCTCCAACACAAAAAAGAAATGAAAACGTAGTTCTTCTCTCGACCCCAGTCTATCCACTGACTCCAAGCTAGCAATACACGAAGCCTATAAACAAAACCCAGAAGCTTTTGCAGTTCCTCCTGATAATATAATTGCCTTTATCGAGAACGCTTACGGCAGCTGTGACCCTGTCTCAGAAGCATTTAAATTCACAACAGATATTAAATCACTCATTCTAACTTTGCAATCAATAAACCCTAATTTTAAAGATAGGTCAACAAAAATCAGAGTTACACGCTTAATTAAAAAAATTAAAACTAAAATACATTCTGCAACAGATGATTCTGAAAGTATAAACAGTCTTGATAATTCCCAGGATGCTTGTGATAAAGAATACCTGTCTGATAGTTTCACAAACCTCGCAAACATCCAAACACTCTACATATTAATTTCAACCTTCACACTGATACAATGGAATTGTGACGGATTATATCCCCGTCGTCCACGCCTTGAACAGCTCATATCTGAGTCTTCTCCTGACTTTCTATGCCTACAAGAAACAAACTTCACTGATAAATATTCCGGACAACTTAAAAATTTTACAGGTTACCACTATATTCGAACTACCCAACTTCGTGCCAGTGGCGGAGCATCAATTTTTGTTTCCACTGATATTTTCCATAAAGAATTTCCGCTTAACACAAACCTCGAAGCTATAGCCGTTACAGCTTGGTGTCCCTACAAAATTACAATTTGTTGCATATACATCCCTCCAAACTACTGTTTAATAAGTTCCGATCTTGAAGATTTAACTTCTCAGCTTCCTACACCTTTTATCTTAGTAGGTGACTTTAATGCCCATAATACTATGTGGGGATCCGAAAAACACATTTGGAAGAGGTAAAACAATTGAAAATTTTCTAAATAACGTAAATATAAACTTACTAAATTCAGGAAGTAGTACATACTTTCACATCCAATCGGGTAGTTTCTCTTCCATAGATTTATCTTTCTGTAATCCCGGAATATTTCCTTTACTTTCATGGTACACGTTAAACAGTCTCTATGATAGTAATCATTTCCCTATCCTCATCTCTGACCAGTCAAAAATGCCCTTAAGAATTATAATAAAATGGAAAATCACACAAGCAAACTGGGATCTTTTCAGAACCACTGTTAAGGGAAAAAACCGATGAATTACTTTTAAACAATGATATAGATACAGATGTAAAACTATTAAATAACTGTTTAAAACCGAATCTGCTGAGGAATGTATTGGTAAATGCGCGATTGATCCTTCCAAGAAACCTGTTCCGTGGTGGAAATGAGTCGTGCAAAATAGCTGTCAAACAATGCAAAAAAGCATTAAATAAATTCCGGAAGACCCGTACCACCACGGATTTAATAAATTTTAAAAAACTTAGGGCCAATTCTAGGTGTATTTTAAAAGAAAGTAAGAAAGCCTCATGGAATCAATACGTTAGTTCAATCACAAAAGATACTTCTCCCGCGCAAATGTGGTCAAAGATAAGACGTATGAAAGGTCATAAATACTTCCAGCAAAATAGCCGCCATCTCCCTGCAGGATCATACAGTTACCGATGATCAACATATTGCAGATATCTTGCCTCTCACTTTTCAGATAAGTCAAATATTCCGAATCTTCCCAATAACTCAGATACCAACATTTCCAGCCCCAAAATATTTTCTAACACCAGCTCTATGAATCTTCCTTTTAATCTCCTAGAATTAAACGAAGCCATATCTTCTATAAAAAACTCAGCAGCCGGTCCTGACGATATCCCATCAATATTTTTAAAAAATCTCCATCCAGACACACATCTCAAACTGCTAGAGTTTGTACAATAAGATCTGGTCTCAAAACCAGTTCCCAATGTTATGGCGACAAGCAACTACAATTCCTATTAAAAAGAATGACTCATCTCCAAATCTTCTAAAATCATATAGACCAATTTCTCTCACTTGTTCACTATGTAAACTGTTAGAAAAGATGGTCAATAAACGCTTACTATGGTATCTAGAAAGAAATAATATTCTTGACCCATTCCAAACAGTTTCAGATCAAATCGAAGTACAATGGATAACCTGGTCACATTACATACTGACATTGTTAATGCATTTTCGAATAGAAGCGAAGTCCATAGCAGTAACTTTAGATATCCAAAGTGCCTTCGACACTGTACAAAGACCTCTAATTCTAAGAAAATTAACGGAATATAGTTTAACTGGTAACATTTATTTATTTTTAAAAAATTTTCTAACAAGTCGATATTTTAGAGTATTAACAAATGGAAAAATATCAAAACCACACGCTTTGGACAACGGTTTGCCTCAGGGCTCAGTCTTAAGCACTACCTTATTTTTACTTAGCATGAATGACTTTTCCTCATATATAGAACCACCAGTCAGGTACTTGATATTATGCTGATGATATTATATTATACTGCCGCGGCAGAGTCACAGCTACCACAAGCACTTTGCTACAAAACACAATAAACAAAATAGACACCTGGTCTACGCGTGCTGGATTTGTGTTTTCAGCTCCTAAATCCAAAGTAATTCACTTTAACCAAAAAGCATAGACCTAATCCACCTTCTATAACTCTAAACGGACTTCGTTTACAAACAGTTAGTTATTTGACACTTCTTGGTAATCACCTTTGATAAAAAGCTTATCTGGAGACAGCATATTCAGAAACTTAAAGGAAACTGTACCCAAAGAATCAATTTACTTAAATCTCTTGCTAGCTTCTCTTGGGGAGCTGACGAAGAATCTCTTCTTAAAATATATAGAGCGTTAATTCGCTCTAAGCTAGATTATGGCAGTATTCTTTATATGACATCTAGTAGCTCTCTACTAAAGTCTCTAAACACGATTCAAAATACATCCCTACGACTATGCCTCGGTGTTTTCAAATCAAGCCCCGCTGAAAGTCTGTGCGTTGAATCTTCAGAGCCACCACTCCATCTAAGAAGGCAGCAGCTTCTACTTTCATACTTTGTAAGAATATCAGCAAACCCAAGTAACCCGGTAATAAATCTAATCAATCCCATAGAACCTCCTCCAGTAAACGCTTCCAATCAGTCTCTCACATTACCACAAATATTATCCCCTTTATTAGATTCCATCAACCTCTCCAATACTACTTCTATTTATACCCCCAAGACAGCTCCATGGATGCACAATCTTCCAATATTCAATACAGATTTATGCAGATTCGACAAAACAGAAACCCCAAACTTAATCCTTAGAAAATCCTTCCAAAACATCCTTAACTTAACACAATTTGATGAAATTTTATACACCGATGCGTCCAAGAATGAAGACTGTTGCGGTTCCGCTGTGTCCACACTGACGACGACAATAAGCTCTGTGCGACTGCCTAAAAGTTGTAGTATCTATACCGCAGAATTATATGGAATACTCCAAGCATTAAAGACTTTAATCCGTCCTACTTCAAATGAAAGCATAAAAATCGCCATTTGCACTGATTCTCTTTCCTCGATTCATTCAATAAGATGCATTTTCTCGAAAAACCCACTTGTCCAAGAAATCCACACTATCTGTAACCAACTATATTCTGCTAACATAAAAGTCATAATGATCTGGACTCCATCTCATGTTGGTATATTGGGAAACGAAAAAGCAGACCAAGCCGCTAAAGCAGCATGTTCTTCTGACATAGCCTTCCAAGAGGTCCAAATCCATACGGATCTTAAAATATTGATAAAACAAAAAATATTCAGCTCATGGGCGGACCTGTGGAGTAAAACAAAAACTAAGCTCCATGAAGTTCAGCCCAACTTATCTCGTGTCAATATCTCCTCTATGAACAGGAAAGAAAAATCAGTTATTCACCGACTACGAATAGGGCATACACGCCTCACTCATGGATACCTTATGGCATCAGAAAACCCTCCAGTATGCCACTACTGTAATAACGTCCTTTCCATCAAACACGTGATAGTGGACTGCTGCCAGTATGACTCTTCCAGAAACAAGCACAGCCTAAAAGGAAATCTAAAAGACATTCTCAGTGTTCCAAACCGTTTTGACAGTGTTCTTAGATTTTTAAAAGAAACAAGTTTATTTCAGCTAATATAAACAGTGCATAGTGATAAGCTTTTATTGTTCTAACCTTTCTATAAAAAAAAAATGTTCATATTCTTGTACCTATACCTATATAAAATATGTATAATGTTGTAAAACTACTGTACCCGTGTCAATGACCATAAGCTGTCGAGACACGTTAATTTAAAAAAAAAAAAAAAAATTCTCGTTTAAATATTTTAAATATGCTTTTTCAAATAACCTATGATTTAATTCTATTTGCGTATACTGTTTTACTCTTTCATTTTCTTATTTCCTAGGTTTTTTAACTCAACTATGTAACATAAAAGATACCATTTCCTTTGCTTCTTTCCTTGACATAAATTCTAAATTCCGTTGCAATATATTTCTCAAGTCTCAAAGTATTTCGAATGTATTTCCATTCTGTGGAACTTCCGTTATATTCCTGGGAGTCCTGTAACACAACGTGGCCTTAAATATTAATACGTATGCTAAAAGGACCATAAGTTTTTAAATTAAATTGTTCTTTTTTCCTTTTTCTTGTCATGGCAGCGCAATTTTATTTTGTTTGTTTAAGTTTTCAATTAGCTTTCATCAGATATTAATGCAACCGAGCGAATACGGCGAAGCTATGAAAACAGTGCCAAAGAAAAAGCAATTTATAAACTCTTTTATGTAATTTTTGTACTAACAAATTAGTTGCAATGTTTACCAATAAACATTTTATGTTTTAAAAGCCAAAAGAGGCATTCAACAATTATGTTAAAATATTATTAGAAGAATATATGGTAAACTTCCATTATTATTAAGAGAGCAATTAATTTATTTACTACACATTGTTTTTATAGATACATTAAATATATATATATATATATATATATTATATATATATATATATATATATATATATATATATATATATATATATACAGACCAATTGCTGAGACTACAAATAATATTTAACACAGTACGGTCGAGAATAATTATTGTTGTTAATTATATATATAGTTGTAAATATATATATATATTATATATATATATAATATATATATATATATATATTGTTATGTTTCTTCTTTCCCAACCAAAGAAAAATAAATAAAAAAATCCGTCGAAATAAAATTTTAAGATATCGGTATAAACAAATTGTACATAGTAATTTAAGATAAGATTTAGGGTAGATAAGAATAGAAATTTGTTTTTTCCGTTTTAAACAAAATTATCAAAAAACCTTTGTTTAGAATTAGAAGACATTTTTCCTGTAAGTTAATCTTTTCATTGTTTTTATAATCGAGTATTAAATGACCATATTCTAATCTTTTGAAATATGTATAAATTTTGTATTGACAAAACCAATTTTAAAGTAAGCTATTTAGTTTTTCTCTGAAACCGAAATTACGCTTTTCCAAAATCATGATAAACACAATTTGAGCTTTTGATTGGACAATCGTCGGCTCACAATGGGAATTTGTGAGCCGATCAGGAGAACCGGAGAGGTTAGTTATAATTTGGTCATCGAAGGAAACAGTCGTTTGTCTCAATATAGGGTGTGGTTTGTGAGTTGGATACCGGCATTGTGAAAAGAATTGAATAGTTTTGCAGAAAGAGATAGCAACTAGATTAAAAAAGTCCTTGTATCTACCGTTGGCATTTTGTGAAGATTTGTGAAAGTAGTTTTACGGCATTAAGTTGACAAAAGGATGTTCTTGTGTCATTAATAAGTAGTTGAGTTTTTGAAGAAGTGCATCAGGTGTTTTTGGTTATTGCAGCAGGTTTGCAGAGACGTTAGGAAGGAGCCTAGGTGCCAAAAAGGAGAGATTACATCGTTGAGGAGACTGGGTATTTTCCAACATACAACTCAATAAGAAAATAAGCTGTAAGTGTTTTGTACAATTGAATTTTATATCTGTGAAGGATCTGTTTGACATCATGGTCATTAGCATTCAAATTTAAGAACTGAGGTTTTGTTAGGCTAATCAAAAGTTTAAAGTTTTGTTGTTTCTTGTTTCAAATAAAGAAAAATTTAAGTAAAATTGGTTTTCACTTAATATAAATGTATGTAGATTTAAAATTTTATTATTATAAAAATTTGATTTATTTTTTTGTATGCTGATTGATAAGATAACGGCAGAATTTGATAATTGTTTTATTCGTTCATATAAAATAAAGAAACGTACATTTTTGTAATATCTAGAAAATCTTTGAATCCATCGAACACAGGTAATATAAGGAGCTTTTTTACTTTTGATAACAAATAAGTTATATTTTTTTATTGGCTCAATAAACTAAGATTAAAGTCAAAATAAACAATCATAATATATATATATATATATATATATAATATATATATATATATATATATAATATATAGTAAACTCTTAAATATTGGGGAAATCTGCAAAAAAAACTCTAATGTGTATCAATTATTTCACCTAACGTTTTCGCCAAAGAGAATTTGGCTTCTTCAGGGCTAAAAGAGAATAAATTATAATTAGCTACCATATATTATCTAATAAAAAACATTTACCTTACCGTGAAATTTTAGAAATGTCAAGTTATGATGTTAAAAACTTTAGCTAGTAACAACATAGTGGTGTTTTTTTGTTACTATGTGCAAAAAGCGGTAAGGTAAATGTTTTTTATTAGATAATATATGGTAGCTAATTATAATTTATCTCTTTTAGCCCTGAAGAAGCCAAATTCTCTTTGGCGAAAACGTTAGGTGAAATAATTGATACACATTAGAGTTTTTTTTGCAGATTTCCCCAATATTTAAGAGTTTACTATTTAACTTATCTGCAAAGATTAAATTTCTTTTCTATATATATATATATAATATATATATATATATATATATATATATATATATATATATAGATATATATATATATATATATATATTTATATATATATATATATATAGATATATATATATATATATATATATACATATATATATATATAATATATATATATATATATATATATATCTATATATATATATTTATATATACATATATATATATATAATATATTTATATATACATATATATATATATTATATATATATATATAATATATATATTATATATATATATATATATATATATATATATTATATATGCTATGATGTTTTGTTTGTGTATGAGCAATGAATAATTTAAAATAACATATATAAGTATAGGGTTTTTATCGCGGTTCTTAAAGAATTAGTTTGTAAGTACTTTTTTAAATTATCTTTAATATAACTATGTTTTTTGCTTAAAATATTTCAAAGTTCAAAAAATCTAAATAATTTAGATAAGTCGAATAAATAAACTACAAACATTTCGAAGAATGAAAGTCTTTTATCTTTGGATTACCTATATTAAACAGAACGTAAGATATGCATAAATTATTTTCTTTGTAAAATATATTTGAGTGACGTGAGTGGGCTTAAGAGAAATCCTAGACAATAGAAGCGGGTTTTCCAAATAAATTTGTGCAGTAGTTAGGACAATAGAATAGATTTTAGAAAATATGTTTTTGTTAGTTCATAAGAATTGGTAAAAAAAGATTAGTTTGTAAATAAGTTTAGGAAATTTTATAATTGTAGGTAAAAATTTGTTTGTGTTATCGAAATAAAGAAATGGGAGTTGTATGACGAGTTTTGATTGGATGAGAGTGAAAAAGGTGGGATGGTTGGTTTGAGAATGAGACTTAGTTAGTTTTTGAAGAAAAAAAAAAGATAGTCAGTTGGTTTTCCAAGTGTGCAAGGCGAACAGTCATTGTTCTCTGGTGGTTCCCGAGGGTAGCAAGCAGTACTGTTGAATGTTAGTGAGTTTTGTGGAGTTGGGTATCTGACAGAAGCTGATCCAGCAAAATATTGTAAGTCATATTTTTCTACTTATATTCCAAGAGTCACTGTTCAGGCCCACGAAGATTCAGTTTATCGTAAAGAGAAGATATTCCAAGGGTCATTTTTTACTCAGGCTAACGAGAGATTCAGTTTTTAGAGAGTCATAAGGATTTGGACCACTCATCATCAGAAGAGATCGTTTTATTTTTCTGCAGTTTTTCTTTTATTGACAACACAATTTTTACAATTACTTTAGAAAAGATATAAATATTTTGATTAGGAGATTTAGAATAATAATTGGGATTTTGAGATTTTAACTAATATTGTTTGTACCATTAATTTTGAAGGTTCACGTACGTAGAACAAAATTTTGAGAATCATTATATGAGATATTGTTTATTGAAAACATTTGAGTGTGAATTTTATTTCATTATTTTTATTTCAATATATAGTGTTATATCATATATGTTGTTTTTTATTATTCCAGTATTATTTGGACCTTACTTTTCCATGTAAAGCATAGATATTGAAGCACGAATATAACCCGAGATAAGAGAATTAAAAAGTGTGATGGAATCATAATCATATCACTTAAATAATTTTTAATTAATTAATTAATTAGCTAATTAATTGCTTGGCGCACTAAGACTTTAAATATCACAATAATATATATATATATATATATATATATATATATATATATATATATATATATATATATATATATAGACACTATAAATTTAGAACAACCTATCTTAAATTTGAAATTCTTACAATAACAAAATTTGGTACCTTTCTATCACTGAATGCCTAAATCAAACTCTTATCCAAAATAAAGGGTATAATCAATACCTCAATAACTCAATATCTTCTTTATCAGCCTCGTTATCTTTGTTTTTGTGAAATTTCTTTTGTCAAATATACCCAAAATGTTTTAATTATATCAGCGTTTACCAATTTAAAATATTTTTCTATTGTTTCTTCTTTGCTTCTTACTTATAATCTATTTTTTCTTCTTAATAATCTCCAATCACCATATAGATATTATAATTATTTTAATATACTTTCAAATACTATAAAACTTTGAATCACTGATTACTTCATACTGTACTGTATAATTAATACTTTAATACTGACCACTGTATATTATCTGCTTGTACTATTTACTGATTAACTGACTAAATGATTTACTGCTAATTGAATGCACTGTCTTACTGTAACTCTTAACTGCCCAACTGTAACTGTCTTAATGAAAAACTGTTTAACTATTTTACTGTTTAACTTCTTAATTAACTAACTCCATACTGTCTTGAACTGTCTAATCCCCAACTCTCATACTGTTATACTAATTGTCTAATGAATCCTTGCTCCAAATTAGGGATGTGTAGTTCACCATCGAAATAGTTCAAATGACCGATTCTTTCAACTGAACTAATTGAACTAGTTCATCAATTTTCATAGAACTAGTTCACTGCGAACAATTTGCATTATAAATTGTGTCTCAACTTCTAAAAAAAATAATGAATGAATGAGATCATAGATTTTGAATGGAACGGGTCGAATTACATAGTCCCTGATGGAAACAATGGGAGTAGGAGCAGGTTTTTTCTTAAGAATTATAACTGCTAGCGAAACTGATTTTAACGTTGAAGGTTGAGATTCTTGAAATGTATTTTCTGATTTTTCGGATCCTTTTTCTATGTATCTTTCAACATTGAGATTGATAGCAGAATGTTTCATTCTTAAATGTCTTGATAAATTGCCCAGTGAACCGCTTGCAATACTAATATTACATGAACAGCAATTAAATTTTGCAGATTTTTGATTTTTATCGTTTTCCTCGAAATGATCCAATAAAAAACTTTTATTCATCTCATCTTTTGGGATTGATTAAGAAAATAAATTATTATGAAGAAAAACTAACTAATCATATAATAATTTAAAACATTTAAACCTAAACATAAGATCGAAAGAAATGGTTCCGAATCCGAACTACTTGTACGCCGTACGGTAGTCAAAGACTGACTAAAAACTGAATGAAAACCGGAGAAAACGGGCGGGCGGCACCGAGTTTGTGTGATGATTGGACGAGATATCTGGCAACCAGTTATGTTAGGGTTGGATTTCGATTTCAGTCCTAAAAATAGTTCCTTCGCGAACTAGTTCACTGAACTAGTTCATTTTTTGTGAAATAGTTCTCTTGAACTAGTTCGTCTCAAAAAAACCAATAAGCACACCTCTACTCCAAAATACATAGTATTTATATCTTTTCATCGTTCCCGAATATTCTAGCAATAAATCAAAATCGTGTGTAATTATGACATCAAGAATTTGGCCTTACCCAAGATAGGCCAAGCACTAGAAAAAACTGGATTGGAAGATTGTCAGAAGCGTGCTTGAAGTGATCTTTCGAGAAACCGGCGTACAAATTACTGTGGGTTGCATTAACCCGATGAGGTCGTATTCTTCAAAGTCAGTAGACTGTTATTTCTTTCTGAGGGTTCATGCAGGTCCTGTAGATTCCACCATCCTGGGCCTACAGATAGAGTTGCTGGTCGGGACGCTCAGATCTAAGAGGGAGCAGTGTTACGAACATGCATTCGACGTGGCCCGTATAAAGGTTACATGGCGAGATGACGAGAGGCTTCCAGATGATTCGAGCGTAGTAGGGATCGAACCGTCAAGCAGGCGAGTTAAAGGTGGACTAATCCAGAATGTTCTAGTACATGATAACTTTTATATACAGAGTGGCCCAAAAGTCTGGAAAAGGCTAATTATTTTGTAAATTACTAAACATAGTTGTACAAAATTTGAGATACGCTTATTTTAAGATACGGAGATTCCATATTTGGTATTTGCAATGTTGCCAGATTTTCAGTTTCTCTTATATTACTAGTAACTTTGGTTTTTTAAATGCATCACCCTATATATTCAGTCATTATGGGAATCTCCTATTAAATACGAGTTCAACCATATGTAACACTTATGATTTTATGTAGTCTGGAAGGTCATAAATACATAAAACAGAAGTCTGGCAACGTCTAAATTGTTTTAATACATTTTTTAATACTAACTATTTTCAAATACATTAAAACGTAACAATTGATAGTTTAGAATATTTTTTAACATAATGGTTACGTTATTAAGTGTTCAAAATCTGCTCCATTTGTGAGTTGACAGCACTCTAATCGATGGTAGAATGCGTCTACCACATTCTCTCCATGATTGTCTAGAAATTATTCGAGATTCATCGATAATTCATTGCCTTAGCTATGCAAGACTTGCTGGTTAAGTTTTGTAAACTGAATTTTTCAAGTATCTCTAATAAAAATAATCTTTAGGATGATATCGGTTGAACGTGGAGGCCATTCAATTCTACCTTCTCTACCAATTTATCGTCCAGGAAATATCTCATCTAAATAACGCCAAACATTTACACCAACTATCTGACGTTAAATTTCTTTTGATTAAAAATGGCCCAATTAAATAAGTACCTACTATAACTGACCATAACATTTTTGTGGTCTTTGAGTATGGTTTTCACGCATTCAGTGTGAATTTCACACGAGTTCAGCTATTCAATACGAGTTCAACCATATGTTGACGTGATTTTATGTATTTTGAAAGATCTTAAATACATAAAACAGTGCAAAATATGTAGATTTTGCACTGTTTTATTAGTGCAAAATATTTCAATTTAAATTTAAATATTTAAATGGAGAATGCTGTGATTTTGACATTTGTTCACCATTTAAATTATGAACTAAAATTGACAGTAGTTGTGGTTTAAAAAGTTCTGCAATTTAAATTGCTTCTCAAAAATACCGTTCTCCAAACCGTTCTCCTATTCATAAGACGACGGTACAAAAAACTGTAAGGCGATTTGAGGAATCTGGAGAAGTAAAAGATAGATACCGATCGGGTTGACCGAAACGAGTTATCAATGACAACAAAACTTCAGATATAAGCAAAGTTTTGTTGAAGATCCACATACATCCCCAGGCAGGGTTGCACAAGTACATGATGTAGGTCATTCTTCAGTCTTACGTTTATTACGTAAAAATAAATTTAAATCATACAAAATTAACTTATTGCAAGAATTAAGTGAAGATGACTTTGGTCGTAGATTAGAGTTTACTGAGGTAATGATGGATAAAATTGGAAATTATTAAAATTTCGTTAACATAATATGTTTTTCCGATAAAGCAACTTTTACACTGTGTGGAAGTGTAAATCGACACAATTTAACGTATTGGTGTGACGTAAATTCACACTGAAGACTGAATGCGTGAAAACCATACTTAAAGACCACAAAAATTAAATGTATGGTCCGATATAGTAGTTACTTATTCAATTGGGTCATTTTTTGTCGAAAGAAATTTAACGTCAGATGGGTGGTGTAAATGTTCAGCGATATTTAGATGAGATATATCCTGGACGATAAATTGATAGACAAGGTAGAATTGAATGGCCTCCACGTTTACCCGATTTCAATTATAAAGATTATTTTTATTAGGGATACTTGAAAAATTTAGTTTATAAAACTTAACCAGAAAGTCTTGCAGAGCTAAGGCAACGAATTATCAATGAATCTCGAATAATTTCTAGACAATCATGGAGAAATGTGGTAGACGCCTTCTACCATCGATTAGGGTGCTGTCAACTCACAAATTGAGCACATTTTTAACACTTAATAACGTAACTACTATGTTAAAAAATGTTCTAAACTATCAATTGTTACGTTTTAATGTGTTTGAAAATAGTTAGTATTAAAAAAATTTATTGAAACAATTTAGGCGTTGCCAGACTTAGGTTTTATGTATTTATGACCTTCCAGATTACATAAAGTCATAAGTTTTACATATGGTTGAACTCGTATTGAATAGGAGATTCCAATAATGACTGAATATACAGGGTGATGGATTTGAAAAACCAAAGTTACTAATAATATCAGAAAAACGGCACATCTGGCAACATTGTAAATATCAAATATGGAATCTTCGTAACCCAAAATAGGTGTACCTCAAATTTTGTATAATTATGATTAGCATTTTACGAGATAATTAGCCGTTTCCAGACTTTTGAGCCACTCTGTATAAGCAGACCTTCTATGAGTTAAGTTTAGTTAATAAGATATTTTCGTGCTGTAAACTTATAAATAAATATATTTATATAAATTAAGAACGGCTCGTTTTATTTAAAAACGGTAATCAACAGCATCCCATGTTAGATAAAAATATGTTTTGGAATCGCATAAGTTTAGGTCAAACGCTGACAAAGTTCCTGTTCTGATAGTAAAATGGGTATTAAAACCCTATTTTAGAAAACAAATGTCGGTAATGATTAGTACGTTGTCTACTACTTTCCTCTACCAAAAGTGGTACTTGAACTCCAAGTTATAATGAGGTTACCAAAAATGGTACTTTTTTTTGAGCATCCTATTGATACATAAAAAAAATTTATTTTTTGTTTTCAATATAACACGTTGCTTATAATAAGAAAAATTGTTAAGATTCCATACATTTTAAGAAGTGTTTTTACTAAATATGTATAATTTACTGGAAATACAAAACTTAAATACCAAAAATGTGAAAAAACAAAAACGATTTTAATAAAAACGACATTATAATTTATGTATTACGAAATAGACCGATTACCATATGATGATAATCTCGTATAAGTGTGAAATCTTAGGACCAACTAATTTGAGATAGAGAGACAATTATCAACAGCTTCAACCCATCGCAAGTGTTTATCCAGTGTATTACTTGCTCTTTACTCACGTCAATCTATCGATCCGCCTTAAGAAGACGGAATATTCTAATCATCACAAACCACTCCCACTATGTAGGTCAAATCTAACTAGTGATGGAAAATTCCCCCACGTTCGCTTTTAAGATTCGTTATGCGAATACGATTTACTACCGGAATTCGGAGAAGAAATTGTATTTATAATATCAGTGAGCCAGAAGTTAAAAATATCGACATTGATATTTTTATATGGAATTAAGCCATATATCGAAGTTTCGATTTCCAAGTCAGATCTCATTTTCAAAACATTCTGAAATAAAATTTATGAATCGATACACCAGTTCCAAAGAGTAACAAATCTAAATTTTAGTGATTTCGAGTAAAGTGTTGGGAAGTGCTTTAATAACCAATATTTACGAGTTCCAAAGGGTAACAACTCCGTAATAACTTCTGTGAAGATGTCACATATATTTTTTCATACAATGTCAATACAATGTCACACAATGATACTTATTTTAATTCCAAAGTGTAACAATTCGAGTTGTTTCATTTTGTATCTGATTTATTTTCCTAAGCAATATATTTTTTCAGTTCCCAACCGTAATATTTCTAAATTTTATACTTCAAAATTGGTAACGTTGCTTAAACTTAGTTGAATTTTCGAGCTTGATATAGCCAATTACCGTTCCGTCGGTGACTTATGATTTTACACATTCGACAAAGAGTTTTTCAAAAGTAATTTGCATAATTTTAAGTATATTGAACATTATCAGTAGTAATATCCCTAGGACATTGATAACAGACGAGATAATTTCATGACAATCGAAAGCTCGTTCCTTGGTAACAGCAAGAAGCCGAAGGCTGAGTGCTGTTACCAAGCAACGAGCTTGAGAAATTTGTCATAAAATTATGAGGCATTCATCAATGTCCGAGGGATATTCGGCGGAAAATTTTTCGAAAAAAAAATCATAACTCAGCATAACGAAACATTTATTTATTAAAAGTACAATTAGTGAAAGTACAATTATTAAAATTTAAGTTAATATTAGATTCGTTTTAAACGTGACATTTTGAAATTTATTTGGATGAAGTTGTCAAACTCGATCGTGTTGTCATAGGATTGAAAATTGCACTGAATGCAATTATCAGTCTAATGTTGACATGATTGGGTGAAATTGTTCCACATGACACAAAATGTCGAAATTTGAATGGTTGTTAGAACAGTCGAAAAATTATCACTAAAATAGATTAAAAACTTAATTTTGTAATAAAATCTGAGTGTATTTTACAGTTCGTTTGCCAAAATGAAGGATTCTACGAGTTAAACAAGATTATGTCAGCAGCACCTAGTGTAAATAATTACCATCACCTGATACAAATAGTAGCAGTACTTCAAAAAGGTCTAAAAAGCGACTTTTCCACCCTTCGAAGTACACTAAGAATATAACAAAATATATGCACAATTTTGGGCAACCTTCTACTTAATTATGCTGGAGAAGAGATTTCAGCCCATAAACTGCAAGGATATTGCACTGATAAATACAGACTAAAATGTCCAGCAAAAATAACTGATGAAGAAAGGCAACAGGTTCATACAAGTTACTGGTCTTTCTCAGACATCAACAGACGGACTTTTTTGAACATTTGAAAAGTATGATCGATTTTGTTTCGGAATGCAGAGTAAGTGCTTATCTCGAAAATAGCCATTCTTTTGATTTTAAAAATGTACAGATTTTGGAAAAAGAACAAAAGATGCAAAAAAATATCCAAATTTCATCAATAATAAGACTGACATCAAAGATATTTCCAATATGTATCATAATTTACTAAATTGAGTTGTTTTTTAAATGCACTATAGCAGATATTTAAGATAGATACTACCCTGAACCACTCCTATTTTAAGATACCTGCCAGATGTCATTTTTAATCTATGTTCAACTTTCTGAAAAAGTATAAACATGAAATTTAATTGTAAAATGTAATTTAAAGTTTAATAAAGTGCTTATTGAAAATGGCAAATTTGCTGAAACCTTTAAGCAAAATTTAAATAGTTTTATTTACATATATCTTTATGTTAATATATATTATTATGTTTAATATATATATATATAATATATATATATATATATATATATATATAATATATATATATATATATATATATATATATATATTGTTGTACTTTTGAATGTCCATAAGCAATAAAAAACCGATATACAAATTTTATTACTTAAATAAAAATTAAAATTATTGATATTTTTATAAAGACACGGGCATATAAATTTTCAAACATCCTGTATAAGACAAAATATGTATTTTAAGTTGTTCGAAGAATTGTTCATTAGGCCTTAGAGACAAGACTTTCAAATATTATCGATAAGAAATTTAAATAAGTCGGTTATTGTGGAATGGATTTACCCGGAATAAAAGTGTATATAGAAAGTGTTTAAACAATAGACCGGATTTGCGGTGGTTTTTCTCCCCGAAAGATTATATCGGTAAAAGTTTATTAACAAAAGACATTGAATTGAGAAACGTGTATCGTTTGTAGCTATTATTAAGAAATATTTGTAAAGCAGATAGATTTAGTTAGAATAATTAAAGAATGTTATTTTCTGGAATTACCCGAATGACGGTTTTATAGAGAGAGTTGGTTGGTAACGATATACGTCATAGAGGTGGATGATTTTATTGGTCAATTTTTGAATGCAAGGAGGTGGTGGTTTTGGCTATGAGATAGGAGGGAGAAAAAAAGTTAGTTAGTCAGTTTTCGTCGTTCAAGAAGGAAGGAGCTTTGTGATTTGTGTTTGTTTGAAGTCCCGAAGACGTAATTTACCAGGTGTGTTTATTTGCTGTGTAAAAGCTGACCAGTGTGAGGAACGTGGTACAGAGAGATAGAAAAACCAAAGGGTATAAGAATATTATTATCAACGAAGCCGGAAACATTTGGAGTTATAAACAGGCGCGGAGATTGGCTCAAAAAGGAGGCTGTATAGAATAGCACGAGTTGTTGGGTTGCAGATACAAGGACAGATAGGAGAAAGGTGTACGTCATTTGGACCACAATAGGAGCAGAAGCAGAGAAAGGTTTTGTTTTTGGCGTGGCCATAGAATTGCAACGGCAGAGAAAGAAAGGTCAGTCAATTTTATAGAGACAATAATAGAGACAGTTATTTTGCGATCAATTAAAAAAATATTATAAAGAGAGCTTAGTTATAACACATATTAAAAATCAATGTAAAATAACATTTTGGGTCCATGATAGAAAACAACTTCTAATATATTTAAAATTATTATATTGCAAATATTACAGGATTGATTGTTATATAAAATTTCATTAAAATAAAGGACATCCCACATATAGTTCAGTTGAAATTCTGTGTATTTTATTCAGGTCATATTACCTATCCCAATTAGGAAGCCAGTTGGAAAATATTTTGAATCCACGATCAAAGGTAAATAGTACAAGTTAAATAGCCTGAGATTGTAATTAATTAATGCTGATTTATTGTGATTAATTGGTAGATTAGATCATTTAATAAATATAGACAGGATCTTTTCTAAATAAGCAATATAATACAATTTAAATAACATAACAATATA
The DNA here is from genome assembly GCA_918026665.1 of Diabrotica balteata. NCBI lineage: Eukaryota > Metazoa > Arthropoda > Insecta > Coleoptera > Chrysomelidae > Diabrotica > Diabrotica balteata. The sequence continues at coordinate 20,226,879 of OU898280.1, forward strand.
TTATATATATATAATATATATATATATATATATATATATATATATATATATATATATATATATATATATTGTCATACTTCTTCTTTCCCAACCAAAGAAAATTAAATAAAAAGACCCTTCGGAATAAAATTTTAAGATATCAGTATAAACAAATTGTATATAGTAATTTAAGATAAGATTTAATGTAGATAAGAATAGAAATTTGTTTGGCAAACGACCTTTCCGTTTCCAACAAAATTATCAAAAAATCCCTTTGTTTAGAATTAGAAGACATTTTACCTGTAAGGTAATCTTTTCATTGTTTGTATAATCAAGTATTAAATGACCATATTCTAATCGTTTGAAATATGTATAAATTTTGTATTGACAAAACCAATTTTAAAGTAAGCGATTTAGTTTTTCTCTGAAACAGAAATTAGACTTTTCCAAAATCATGGTGAACATAATTTGAGCTTTTGATTGGACGTTCGTTTTTTGAGTGGGAATTTGTGAGCCGATTAGGAGGACCGGATTAGTTAGTGATAATTTGGCCATCGAAGGAAACAGTCGTTTGTCTCAAGATATGGTGTGGTTCGTGAATTTGGATACCGGCATTGTGAAAAGAAGTGAATAGTGTTGCAGAGAGAGTAAACAAGGATTAAAAGAGGTCCGTGTATCTACGTGGGCATTTTGTGAATTATATATGAAAGTAATTTTTACGGCATCAAGTTGACAAAAGGAGGTCCTTGGGTCATAAATAAGTAGCTGAGTTTTTTGGAGAAGTGAATCAGGTGTTTTTTGGGTAGTGCAGGAGGTTTGCAGAGACGTTATGAAGGAGCCGAGGTGCCAAAAAGGAGAGATCACATCGTTGAGGAGACTGGACTTTCTGGATATGTTCCAACATACAATTCAATAAGGAAAAAAGCTGTAAGTGTTTGAACAATTGAAATTGGTATTTGTGAAGGACCTATGTTGACATCATGGTTATTCACCGTTGACATCATTCAAATTTGAGAATTGAGTTTTGTTTGACTAATCAAAAACAAAGTTTTTGTTTTGTTTTGTTTTTTTTTGTTTCAAGTAAAGGAAAGTTTAAGTAAAATTGGTTTTCACTTAATATAAATGTATGTAGATTTAAAATCTTATTATTATAAAAATTTAATTTATTTATCTATTATAAGAGTGGCAGTAAGATATTTTAAAGCAATCCCAACTGTTTTTTAACTAAAACCATTTTAAAAAGATAAACCTAATTTTCCACCATCGTTCAATTAAAACATTTCTATTTTATATTCATTAAAATAAAAACGAATGAACTGTTCTCTGCATTTCGCTTTTTAATTAGGTCACAAGTTTTAAACATTTATTTTTCTGTGAACAAACAAACTGGCGTCGATGTCTTTAAAACTTCAATACTCATAAATATTGTGCATTTTTTGCCTAAGGACGTCTCGTTTCTCGGACTTTAGATGAAGTTTTGGTGGCACTAAATAACCTACGTCAAAATTATTATGGAAAAACTTAAAATAGCTATGCGTTCTAGTGAAAAATCCTGGAGAAAAAAAAATAAATTGTAGAATATAGTAGGTTGACTTATATTTCGACTCATGAAACCAAAACTGTAGTAACTTAATATTTGTATAATTGGAGTTACTACAGCTCGTCAAGAATTTAAATGTCTATGATTTTTGACAAGAATATAAATTTGGAGGGGAGGATCCGTCAGTAGCCCGAATATACTAAGTTCCATTTTGTTAGCAGAAGCAAACAGATCACACGCATATCAATTACAATGGTGCCGTTACAATGGAATTTAAATCAAAAGTTCATCGTAAAGTTTTAAGCGGTCAATCTCGTGAAATTATAGCAAATTTGATTATATTTGATGGCATCAGAAACGAAAATTTAAGAACGTGTTTCGGGCGCAACTGGTGTTAGTGTTGGTTATGTAAAGCAAATTTCAAAGGAAATAAGATCAGTTGAAGATGATGAAAGTGATTCGTTCTATACACCTAATATTAGAAGACAAAAAGTGCGACCAAAACTAAGTTGGATAATATAGATAAGGAAATTCTTCGGAGATTTATAATAAATTTTCACGTCCACGAAAAAAAGTTCCTACGTTGAGACGCATACACAGAAATTTGTCAATGAAATTAATTAAACAAAATCGTATGAAAGTTTACGAAAAGTATTACATAAGATTGGTCTCCGTTGGCGAAAAACTCAGACAAAGAAAAAATTACTTATGGAAAACCTGATATATAACAAAAAAGGATAGCTGTAAAGAGAAATTTACAGATGATATGTTCAGAGCTGAACTATACACTTTAGCAAAACGTTTATCAACCTGTCATAAATCATATGCAATAGATAAACTTCTAGAGAAAAATGGACATTCGGTAGTAAGACTACCACCCTACCATCCCGAGTTAAACCAATTGAGTTAGTTTGAGCATCCATGAAAAACTATGCTGCACAACGAAATTTAAGTTTAACTTTAAATATGATGTGATCAATTTTTTGACATGACATTTTCATAGGATGAATGGAAATCGCGGTGTGAAAAAGTCAAACAGACACAAGTGTTTTTTATGAAAACCGCACCGGCAGTGGACTTAATTACGGAGAGAGTAATAATTAACTTAAATGATGATAATGAAGATGACGATGACGCTGATAGTGATAGCGAAGATGATCTAGAAGTACAGATTCGAGTCCGATCCAGATATTTGAGGCATTAAACTATTGTAACGTTACTTTGTAAGTATACTTTTAGAATACGGACGTTATACAGAAAAAAATGAATGATTAAACAATTTATTTTATTTTTATATTTTAATATGATGTATACACATCAAAAATAATCATATAAAGAAAAGATGATGGTCGTGGAGATGGGTTTTTTAATTCAAAAATGAACTAGTTATGTTAGTATCAAAATTCTGGTTTTGCAAGATTAAACTTAATTATAATATTAAATGACCATTTATATATTATAAATCTTTATAAAATTGTAACTATTCTAACAGTCACTTTACTACTTTTCAAATTTGAAAGTTCCTGGAACTTTGACTTTTTTCAAGTTACAATCGATTAACAAAACCAGCGAAACATATTATCATCTGAGCAAAATGAAGATCACCAAAGTCAAGAAAATGCTGCTGATGAATATGAACAACTCTCATCGAAAAAACCTATTGGCAATCAAAAGATTGTCAACCATTATGTCAAAAAATTTGTCCCCCTATAATTGTTTTCGAATTTTTTCGGACGATGAAGTTAGTCAAGATTTTGAAGATGGTTAATCAAACTAACTTGTATGCCACCTAGATTATGAGCGATACTCATGATATCAGTAACGAATCTAGACTACATCGATGGGTTCCAACCAACAAAAAAGAATTGTACAATTTATTGGCAATGTGGAATATATGGGAGGAGGGTGCCGGTTTACAACATCCCTTCCATGGAGAGGCTTGTATGCAAACAGTGTCTCTTTCAGCGGCTTTGTTCTTGCTGCAAGTCCCAATTTGTCCCTAGCCTTCGACAGCTCAGTAGAGGAAACTAAAATGAAACTTTCAAAGTTGCTTTTATCTGGCCTGTGAATTGATATAGTGAAATAAAACCAATTACTTGATTTAGAAAGAAACTGAAATTGAAAAAAGAAAGGGCAAAAATAGAGCTTATAAAATTTGAGTGTGTAACTTATCGTAGGAACTTATTTGAATATTACAGTTTGCGAACGAAAGCGAAAACACCATAACACTTATTCACATATTAACGTGCTTCCGCCGCCAACTGCGTAAACTGGCAACGTGGAGAATCCTCTCCGAACTTTGAAATGGTAGATGTTAACCCTACGAAAGTCGCTAAATCACTAGCCTTGCTGGAAGATTTTTTTGTTTATGCACTTTTGAAAAGCCGGTCTGTCGGCAAGTATGGCGCTGTGGGCGGGGATTAACATTCTCAGAAACAAGGTCTAGGTAGAACTGGATTTCTGTTAGGTAACCGACGCGAAAATGAATTTGTTAGATACAAAATAGATTATTGTTTGGGAGATATAGTTCTCCAACATTGGGACTTACTGGAGCACTGATAATTTCTACAAAAACTGTATGGTTCCGAAATTATTCTAGAAACTGATTTCAGCTCCTTCTAGAAATGTGGCACTTATCCAATAATACCATGTGTCCAGATGGTGACCGCTTGCACAAAGTCAAACCATTGTTAGATAAACATATTAAAAACTTTTTAAGAGTTTATACACCAGTGTTAGCAACACTTTACTTGATAAGGAAACTCACTATATTATGAACCTTAGAGCAAATTCGTCATGAAACCCTAAAGAAGTAATTAAATAGTAATAAATAAAAAAAAAAAAAGGGAAAAACGTTTGGGTTGGAAAACGGAGAGAAGCATTCTGCGTTTTGGAGTGGTAAAGGATAAAGAGATGTCTTGGTAATATATTACTAAACACACTACGAAACTCAAGCAATTCGGCGACGAAAGTGATGTGGTTTATAAACCTCAGGTGTGTAATGGAATTACAATGAGGCAAAGTCCTCAATTGACCGTCAGACCAGATAGCAAGTTATATTCACCTCTACGAAAGTCACTGACATGGTACAGGAAGCTTGCTGTGAAATTTCTTCTTGGTACATCGCTCGTAAATTCTCAAATTATTTCAACCATCTAGCGGTAAAACGATGAAATATTGATAAAAATTGAGTCACAAAATGATTCCGAAAGGGAACAACAACAAATACGAATTATATGGAGATCGATGCAAACTCATAGGTGAAATTTGAACTTTGGTGGAAAATAAGGACCATATGATAAAGTGACGAAATACTGTAAAGGTGGTTATAAAGAGAAAGATTCGTATGACATTATGAACACAAAAAACGGGTCAAAAAAAGCGAGTAAATTTAAGTGACACTGTATGAGGTCAACCCACACCTCGTGTATTAGAACTGATTCAAACAATACCGTCCATAAATACCCGTTAATATTTTTAGAATATTCTTATGAGTTCTTGTTTAACTTTTGTATGCCTTATTAGTTTGTAATGGATGTTTTTTTACAGATTTATATATTTTCACTCGATAAGATAAGACACAGGATTGTCAAAATTTCGATGATCATTTCAGTCTCCCCAGTCATTCCAAAATAAAAACTGAATGTACATGCGAGACCTGTAAGCAACGGCGATCAACTATTGCCAGTATACCCCTCTGGCAAACCGAGGAACTATAATCACAGAACCATATCAAATCTGTCGTATACGACCGCCGTGGCAGCCAACAATGTTTAATGGATCAACTCCTGAAAAAAGCAATTCTAGTATTGCAAATAATAATCAATCTTTAAAAATTCCCACCAGATGCTATAATGGGACAATAATCCGGTCGAAAGACGCGGCCAGGACACTACATATACCATTTTTTTAAAAGTAAAACAATTTCCAGACAACAGTTCCAACAATTGTATCACCGACAGCTACTAAATACGAAATTCACACGCAACTGCTCGATCTTCAATAGACGTAAACAACCACACCACTATAATATTGGACGTCATCCTCCAGAATAGTGGTAATCATCATTATATCGGAAATTTTAGGGAAATTATAATGAATTAAATAACCAGAGAAACATTTGTTATTAATGATAATCTTAACTTTAATGAACGAACTTTAAGTCTAATTAAGTTACTAATAAACGTGGGAGATACAGCTCCAATTAAAGAGCTAAAAAATACGTTATTGACGTTTCCATTTCACACTTCGGAACTGTTCTCAATAATACAAACCAGTACAAATAAACAAAATTGTGTTTTGTTACATAGTGAGAACCTCTTCGACTAATTTCAATTTTATCTGGGACTCTATATATAATGACAATTGTCAGGACCTACATTATGCCATATTTAAAGCAGAGACTTAAAAGATATTGCCAATATATGTAGAGTTGACCGCTTCCTGGGACAGACTATTACGTATGACAGATAGTTCAATTCGAATACCGCCAAATTACTTGTTCTAAACGAAATATTCCAATCTCCTGAAGGAAAAACATTTGTTAACAACGTCTGTTTTATTAATAAAATGATTATTCACTTTATCGTTTATTAAATAAGAATTTTCACAATCATCAATAGAACAGAACAACTTAAACGAGATCCTACAGCATACACAAGAATAATATAAGGAAAATAACAATACCGTACAAAAAAAGATCAGAAAAACTTAAAAGATAGAATAAATTCAACATTTTCAACAACATTCAAAACAACAACAACTTGAATCTATTTTTCCAAAATCCAAATCAACAATGAACAAGAAAGGAAAAGAATTCATTTATAAAAACCTTGTGAATCGCGATCATTTTATTTAGTGAATCATCAGGCCATTAAAATTTAGAATAAGTAACATCAATCTTATATTAAAAATGGAAATTAATTAGATCCAAATATTAAACCGCATGGATAATGAACATAGTTCAATGATAATCAAATATACGCTAAAAGAAACAATGTAAAAAAAAAAAATCAAAGAACGCTCTAATTAATCTAAATAGGCCAATTTGTGCAAATTCCTCGCAAATTATAGATACTGTTACCAATATTGAAAGAAATTATTAATAAAAAATACATATTAATCATAACAATACAAATACATCATTTATTTTTTAAATAACGTAACATATAAAATCAAATTTGATGTTTTTGAATAAACTAAATTCACGAACAAATACTTACAATTCGGATAATATATTATGAGTTTTTTCCTTTTTTCCCTCATAATTTACTATGAAATACTAACAGAAATTTTAACTGTCATCATGTTCATGTTTTGTTTTTTAAAGACGAATAAATCTATGATTTTTTCTACGATATTCTCAAGTTAAATTGATTTCATGTAAGCAATAACTATCTTATAATAAGAGTCTCCCAGAGCCAACTCAACAATATTCAATATCATTTAAAGTCGTCTACTTTAAAATGATAATGTATGTCTGAATGTCAATATAAAGAGATCAAGATAAACTTTCAAATAGTAGATAGACTTTTATCAACTAAGTAACAACAAAACAAAATTTGTTTAATTTATCTATTGGGTCTTTTGAGCACGATTTCCGAGTTGGAAATTGAAACACGTCCATAAACGTAGTTTTACTACTTTAATTGTGGCTTATATCCCGATGAGAAATTAGAAGAAAGTCCAAGTTGTTGTTGACGTTAGTTTTGTCTTCTAGATTACTATATCGCTTAACGACGACGTTTAACCTTTTTATCAACGGAGAACCCTTGCGTACAGTAGCCAACAAAGTAGTGCACGCGAGTATAATAAATGGTGAAATGGAATGGAACTAACTATCCATGCAGCGCGAATTAATTCCGTCTTTTTTCTTCAACATTAATCCTAAATTGATTTGCTATTCGTAATTGGTGTTGACGTGACTATCATGTAAACTGTAGGGGATTTTCTTCTTATTGGAATTTGCGTGATACTTTCTAGGTTATGTACCACATCTGCCAAGAGGACCTATTTATTGAGGAAGGTAAGAAGGTAGATTCGTTTATTGACAGTTTCCAATTTCCACTTCGGAATCGTTCCTCAAACATACAAACAGTAAATTAAACATAATTTGGTTGTTTTGCGTTACATAGTGTAAAAATTCTTCTAAGTAATTTTCACTTTAATGTCTGGACTCAATTATAATGACAATTCAGACATACATTAGTGACATTGTTTAACACGCCGACGTAGTAAAATGACGATTGCCAATATAGATGAGATGCGCTGGGGGACGACGAGACCAAAAAATCACCATGTTATCTAACGAAAAGTCGTCTTGAGAGAAAAACATTTGTTCACATCGTTTTAATTAAAAAATGATTATCCTTTATCGTTTTATAAATAATGAATTTTCACCAATCGATCGAATAGAAAAACAACTAGAACGATATCCTCAGCATCCACAAGGAAAATAATATAGGAAAAAGAATCAGACCGTACATAAAAGGATATCAGAAAAACGTTAAAAGGGATAAGAAAACATTCAAACGATTTCAACAACAGATTCAATACAACAAACACTTTGAGACTTTTTTCCAAAACCAAACCTAACAATGAACAAAAAAAAAAAATTGGCATTTATAAAATACCTGGTAAAGCGATCAGTTTTATTTAGGGAATGATCAAGGCATTAAATGTGAAGATAAGTAACATGCAATCCTTTATATAAAAATATGAAGTGATAGATCTCAAATCTGTATACACGCAGGATAAGAACATGGGTTCAATGAAGTATTCAAATTATCCTAAAAAACCGAATGGGAAAAAAATAAAAATCATAAAAGCTCTCTAATTATACTAAATGAACTATGATCGGCAAATTCCTCGCAAATAGTAGAGCTGGGTTACAAATAATGGAAAAGTAGTTATTAATAAAATATACCATATTAGTAAGTCAGTAAAGATTATAGGGATACATCATTATTGTTTTAAAAACATAACATATAAAATCCAGAATTTTGATGTTTTGAAGGTAATCTAAAGCAGAACAAATACTTACAAGGTCGAATATATTATGAGTAGTTTCCTGGGTTTTTCCCTCCATAATTTTCTATGGGAATCACTAACAAAAATTTTATGTCCAATCAAGTTTTTTTTTGTCGTTTTATAGACGAATACAATCGAATATTTTTTTTCTGACGATAGTCTCAATTATAAGTATTTCATGTATTAAATGACTATCATTATAAAAATCTCCCAGAGCCAACTCAACTAGATTGCAATATCAATTTTAAAGTCGTCTACTTATAATTCATAATTTATTCTGAATTGGCAATATAAATATCAGAAGAAAAGTAAATTATTAGAAAATTTTTCCGACTATGTAACAAAAAAGCAAAATTTGTTTTTAATTACTGTTTTGTATTTGAACGATTTTTCCGAATGAAGAAATTGAAACGTCAATAAACGTATTTGATAGACATAAATTTGTGGCGTATTCCCATTTAGAATAGTAATTAATTTACAATGCCAGTAAGAAAATATGCTTCAGTTAACAATTTTAAGCCTAATATTTCACAAAATATTTAATTTTAATTAAATAATATTAGATAATTGCACGCAATGATAAAGAAAGACTTCCAAACTTTATTGACAGATTAAGCGTGTAGCAAAAGTGCAAAAAGTGGATGTTGCCCACTTTTTTAAGTTAATTTGTTTATGTTTTTGATCATACACAATTTGATCATAATGATATATATAAATCTAACTTGTATTTATAAAAATACAATATGAAAGTTTATTAACTGCTTTAAAAACATATTTTGTGTAATTATTTTGAAATGCCAAAACATAGAAAATATCCTTAAAACGTAAAACTTTTATATAAATAAATGAATTTAGACCAAGAAATAAATCGGCAACGTGTTTACTATAAAACTCTAAAAGAGTAAGTTTAAAATATATAAATATATATATTTTGGGTATTAAAAGTTTTTTCTTATGGATTTAATGATTCAATAGTCCCCCCTAAAAACTAAGTGTATTACTGTAGATATAATATTTACAAAAGAAGTTGACATTTTAAAAAAATCCTCACGTTACAACTATTTCTGATGTTTTTACAAACCGTGTGTTTTAACGACGTAAATCTTGAATAAGCAACTTTTTTAATATGAAAATGCTATATTTTGATGTTCGAATTAATTAAGCTCCGCTGTAAAATTCGACTCACTGCTAATAAGACCGATCCACCCACACAAATAAAATAACTCGATAGTGACTACAAGGATAAAGGTACATAATTAACAAAGCAAGTACGTCATACTGAGTGTAACTCACAAAGTTTCACCACTCCGGACAACATCTGACAAGTCTGTCAGATTAACCAACAATTAACTGTGGTGAAGGGATGAAACGTTGCGCGAATCGAGATAATGTGTTCGAACAATAAAAATTAAATTAGCTTACTAAATTGTTTAAGCTGTCTTATAGAAAAACTAATTTAAATTTTAAGACTTTTTCTTAAATATAGTAATTTAGACGCCTATGTTCAATTGCTTTTTAATCATAAATAAAATCAAATACTATCAACAAATAAATAAATTATATAAATTTTATATAATAACGAAAGATAAAGCATCTTTTTTTTAAAAACCTACTATTCTTATACTTAGTGGCGGGTTTTTGACAAAACAGCCGGTTTTAGGTCTGACCGTTGTTTTAAAAAATTAAGTTTATCCTAAATTATAACTAAACTTATAAAAGCACTATAAGATATACACTACACATCCAGAATCTTCAACGTGTTGTGCAGCCATCCTCAGCACCTAAACATCCTTGAAAATGTTAAATCAAAGTCCCAGTAACTCTCTCGTATGACTGCGAGTTGTTTGCAATATTAACAACACTTACCACAAAAACAAAGACGAAAACTCCCTCATCCCCCTCATAGAAACGTTTTACTAACCACTTCACACTATCAAACACGTTTTAAACCAATAATCCAAATTTCGCTCACAATCAAATTCAGAAAATAAGAGATTCTAAATTATATTCATAAGATCACTGTGACATCCATGTTTGGTCCAGCAGCATTCAAGATATACAAGGAAATGAAAAACAGATGACTGAGGCCCCTTAGCATCCGTTAAGCCAGGACTCGCATTCTCATTAATAGAGTTCATTCATATGAATTTAAGTCGGTTGATTGATAATCCATCGATTGACGCTCCCAACGAAATGCGTCTAGAACAACAATAGATATAGCGCGACGGACGCAGTATTTTTGCAGATCTCTGAACTGTTTGCAAAAATAATTTCATAATCACAAAAAAAGTAAAACACTGACTGATTCTTAATACTAAGAAAACAAAGTACATTATGTTATTGCAGTAAAGCGCGAAACTATAAATACAACACTTTTGGGTAACCAACTCCATTGACAGTACACTACACATACCTTGTACCAACATTAACGACTAATGGATCACGAGAAAAAAATAGTAAATAAACAACGCATAGGTAAAGCGAATCACTTCATAATGTTGAAGATCCTCTTCAAAGTCACGAATTACCACTTCACCAAAAACTCTCTCATTAGATCTATTAATTCCACCTTAGAATACGGAGTAAGACCTATCACTTCCGAAGCTTCCTTAAGAAAAACGCAAGTCATTCGGAATGTAATACAGACCTATCTTAAGAATTTCATGTTGGAATCGTTACTAATTTAACGTCCAACGTAGAATACAAAATGCAATATTACCAACCATCAAAGTAGCTCAAACTAGAATATCGTTGCAGTTATGAGAATTGGTAACAATATAACGCATGTTTGCATATCTTTCTTCAGAGCAAGGTATTTGAAAGAGAGACCAGAAAAGAAAATACTTTTTTCATTTAAACCTCAAAATGTTTAATACATCGACATACCGAACAATCAATGAGCACAAGCAAGTTAGATACCATGTTGATCGCCCAACATCCTAACGAACACGTATGAAAAGATTTCGCATAACGTTTTTTCTGGTGGCCTTTCAGTACATAATATAATATAAAATATATGATATATATATAATATATTTAGTATATATATATATATATATAATAAATATATATATATAATATATATATCGACATTACTATATCCAGTATTATTTCTATATATAATATATATTATAGATATATATAATATATTTTATATAACTATAAATATATAATTATATACATTGGCTCAATACAAAATTTGAGTCAGGTATATACCCTAAGGTACCAAAAAAAATTATAACATGCGAATTTTAAAAATAATCATAAAAACTATCAGAATCTTTAAAAGTATATAACTGAACAAAAACATAATTGCTTACAACTATCCGTATCAAACCCCTACAATAGAAGACAACCGTAACGGTAATAGACTCCTTACTATAAATGTACCATTATCTACTTTAAAAGTTTTCTAGAAATTTAAGTTACAGAACAATGTATTCAAATTTCAAAATCACAGTTTAATGTATGGATTATTTAAAATTAAAAGTGAAGCAATTAAGTTTACTAGAGATTAGAGTAATATAAAAAGAAAATCTGTTTATGTTTGAACCGTATGATATTTCTCACTCGTACATAATGAACACGTTTTTTTGAGAACAAATTGTTCATACTGTAATTTTACGCTCAACTATTTGATTTATCATCAACCTTTATAGCAAAATAAAACAAAAATTTAATCGTGCAAATAAGTAGTGCATTACAAAATAACTCACCACACTCAAAAAATCAACAATATATTGAAACCGTCGCCAAACCCACAGCGAAACAAGACACGACCAAGTGAAAAAAACACGTTTGCGACTAGGACGTATAACTTTACACATAAACACATCTTACGCTTACCGAACTTGCCTCCAAAGCTTTGAAACTGTCAATAACACTCTCCTGAAACAAATACTAACTCAGTGCAAAAATAAGAACAGCAAGAGACGAACACACTATGAAAAAATAAATTGAAGAACCCTAGAAAAAATCTGAACATTAAAAAAAACAATAATGTATCTTAAAAGACTTCATACTAATAATCATTTATTTTTAATTTTTTTTAACCATTACCATGTATTAACATTTAGGTCCTAATAAACCTGGTGTTACAGCTAAATAAATAAAGAAAAATAACAAACACGTTAACTTATATACTTCCTGATTGCTTTATTGTTCGCTTATCAACTGGACTATCGGAAGTGTAGTAGAAATTGTTTATGTAATGTTACCTGTATATTCGAAACAATATGTTATTAAAACTTCAGCAAAGGTAAAATTTTGCGATTGCGTTTATATAGTAAAGAGTTTATCATTGATATAATAAGTCCTTAATAAACTTTAATTTTATAAAAGAATAGAATATCCTCGTCGAATGATTTTATCTACAGAACTCTAGTTTGAATATTATTGGATGTTTGTTGTTGTGGTGAGTGGTTGTGTTCTAGGATGTGTGTGTATGCAAAGATAAACACGAAACAATCCCATCTGCGTACACAAATGTTTATTATTTAACACCATATTTTTTATTCTTCTAGTTTCTTGACTCTTTTTCGAGATATAATATAATATCACTAAACATACTAATTTATATTTCTACTTTTATCATCTTTTAATATAATTTAATTGAGCAATAGTTAAAGGTTTCTCTATTAGACTTAGCCATTTCAAATAGTTCATTTCAATAAATTTGAAATCGTTAATAAATATATTTCGAAATATTTGTTGCCCATCCAAAGTAGTATATGGTTAAGAACTCCGCCAAAATTTATATCACAACCTCAGATGGTGCACGTAATATTCCAAGATTAAATTTAATTACGACGGAAACGTTCATGATTCCTTTTAACAAAAGACACTTACGAAAACCAAAAGAAATAAAGTATAAAATTTGAATATATATTTGGGTAGAGTGTAAAGTGGGGGTGATTTGGAAATATGTAATTGTTGCAAATTTTCACAATATATCCCATTACAGAAACCAGTTAACACCATATTTATTTTTAATGAGGAAAATAATATTACCTTAATGGTAGTGAATAATTACAAACACTCCATTCTGGCACTCTTTCTTAGCGAGTATCAGCTTATTCATTCCCTGTACACTACAAGACCTCTGCCCAAAATAAAATATACACTTTCTCCAAAAATTAACGCACCACTTTGAAATATTAAAATATTTTATTAGCGTTTAATAACATATTTCATTGTAATGTATATTAATTAGCAACCCCTTGGTATTTGCTATTCCGTGGCACTCTATATTATTGACTGTCTTTTATCGGCTATATTTTTTTTTCAACTAAACAAAAAAAGCAAAAAATGTTCTAGTTCTATTAAATATCCTAATTACCAATGTTCAACGAATTTTATTCGGCTTCTAGTTTTATTAGTTTGATGATTGTTAATTGTGTGTTATTATTGGACGACAATCACGTAATTAACCCGAGATAAATGTCCAAGCAGTATACTGTCGAAGCGAAACCACAGTATGTTTACCGAAGAATGTCGTTTAATTGTCCCACCATATCCGTCCTCACGAAGTAAAAATATTCCTATAGAAAAAGGATCATACTCCAGACAAGGCAAGACAAACCTTGAACTAACCCCCTCATTCAGATCGATTTTTAATAATTTCTGGCTCTGTCGACAACTTTTGTAACCATCGAATATACAAATCAGCGTCGAGACACATGCTATACAATTATATCGAATACTTAATCGTCAGCATCTTAGTGGAATACAACTTACACCTAGATTCCTCCAGTCCTCTATTAACCAGAGCATCGAAGGGGAACACATTATTGCCAGAACCACTTTAATTGATAGAGCTACTGAAAACAATGACTAGTTTACAGATCGAAACCCAATTTTGTTTTATACAAGAACACACCCATATGTTCGTTTGCAACGACCCAATGAAGCATATCCCCATGAAACTTCTCACAACCCACCACAATTTTGTGTAGCGATCCATTATTGTGTGGGCGTGGTATTTCTTGACCGCACGTACGCCCTAGTTGTCATAAACATTTAAAAAATATAAAGTTAATTAACACAGGAGTAATATTTCAGAATACTTTTCAATTAGAGTAGTCAGAAAAAAAATTACTATCCTGGTAAAATATAGTAAAAATCTACAGAGCACTTTTTGTATCTCCAAAAAAAAAGATTTTGCATTACTAAGTAAAAAAGTGTAGCCGTGAATATTTTGCAATAACTGTCGCTTAAGCGTTATAAGGGAAATTATAAGGTTAAGGGCGAGTAGTCAATTCAGATAAAAACTAGCAAGCAATTTACACTTTCAGATACAAGTAAGTACAGTAAAACTTGAAAAAATAGATTATATATCACCTTAATAGCATAATTCAAAAAAAAATGTCGTTCACCTGCTAAAATCTAAAACATAGCTGAATTAATACTTCTCACAAAGAGATTTTGTCGGAGGTAAAAAATTACTATATGAAAGAAATTCGTAAAACCTAGCCAGAACTATTTGGTAATTTCAAATATATCAATGAATGATTATGCCTCAGTGAAAACTTCGCACACACCACAATTTTTGGTGAGTAATCCGTTATGGTGTGTGGTATTTTTTGACCGCAACTACGGACCTAGCTGGTCATACAAAATGGAACTATACACTGAAAGAGGTACATATTTAATCTGGACAACGGATACCATTTCCTTCTTATATCAGTAAAAATTTCTTACTAATGCAAAATTATCCAGACCTCCACGGCTGCACAGATCGTCATAAAGTAATCTAAAGATAAATTAACACTATGGAGTCCACACATTATCCTGATATAAAGTACATTGAAAATCTCTGGATACCATAAGAGCGATTAAGAGCGACAACCGCTTTCATCAAACAACTACAGAATAAGAAGCTGATCTAAATTGGAAGAACAGACCACAATGTTCAACATCAAAAAATAAACATTTTAAAAGAGCAACCAGGATGACAAAGAACTCAGAATAATTTAGAACTCTACTGAATCAGACCGCAATAATATAAAAATTAACGGGAAAATCAAGCACATCAAAATACTACGTGGAGTTAACAGATTATCCCTATCGCCGTTGATATTTATTTACTCAGGAAAAAGTTTTAACGAGCTCTTTACGGAATAGACAAGCATCCTTCTAAATGGTGAAAGAGATAAACAATGTTAGATATGCCGACGACACCATTGGTGGTAGCCTATATTAAGAGGGACTTCATCAGCGTAATGGACAAATAAATCCGAGTACATAAACATACGACTAAACATTAAAAAATTAGGATACCCAAAACGTAACGAATGGATATCTCAAGAGAATATAAACGGCTCATCCTATACATTATTGACCAATAGAGCAGTAAGAACAATTGTTTACCATGGAACTACAATTTTAACGATCATAGGAGAGAATGTACAGAAATAAAGTGTCTCATAAAACAAAACGTCTTTAACAAAATGACGCCATCTTCAAAATCACAATTTATCCCTTGATACAAAAAATGAACTTTAGGTGCTATTTTTCCTCGGTGTTGCTTAAACGGCGAGGCATGGACGTTTACAGACACCACTATTAAAAAACTTGAAGCATTTTAGATTGGCTTTATAGAAGTAATCTGAGAATATCATGAACAGCGAGATCACGAACAAGAATTCCGAAAAATAAAAGGAACCAAGTTTGTGTTTTACGATCAAAAACGCATAAAATTGCAATAATCTGACAGGGACGGATAAAATCATCACGTTACTTCCCTGCTACAGTCTAAATTGCAAGGTAAAGCCAAAGGAACGCGAGGAACCGGGATAGAGAATATTCATGCTGCGGAATTTAAGACATGGTTGAGAAAACCATCAACGAGCAGTTTCGACCGCTACGGCAATTTATTATTGCCAATATGACTTCCTCCAACATCCAGAAACGATAGGAACCAGAAAGAAGAAAGAAAAAGAAGAACCAAAATTACTTACTGCAATTAATTTTAAATAATTGCCAACAGGTTACTGTATAGTGTAATAAGAGGTGATAAACACTACTAGTGTTATTAAAATCTTTTATTAAGACCCATTTTCATATTTAATTTACCTTTTCTACGCATAATTTTTTTAGATTTTCCGTTTTAATTTTTTTCTTCTGTACTACACGCATTTTCTGAATGAATAGACATATATTTATCATTACCACTGTAAGTAGAATATAGTCTGGTAAGTTTAATTTTTTATTTTTGCCTGTTTTTGTTGTACAAATAAAATTGATTAGTGGAATGGTGCGTTAATTTCTGGAGAAGTGTATTTTAATTTGCAATCAGTTTTTTAACCAACATAATATAGATTACTTCATTCCTTCAAATTTTGTAGTTTTTTATAGAGTCCTAATGCAGATTAGAATCTGTTATAAGTTAATATTACTCCTTCGAGTATGTTTATGGTGTTAACCTTACAATAACATTTATAATGCAAAAGCTCGCAGTATAAATGATACAAATTAGTGTATTTATATTCAATGATTTGGTTGATATTTGATAAATACCCCACTACCAATACCTTCCATTTGTCTAGATTCATCTTAAGTATAGTCTTGTTTAGAAAACCAAACTACATGGATATGCTTAGGAGAATGTATTTCTATTTGATGAGGATTTAATATCCTTGGGAAATTAATAAACAACCCACCAGTTTTGATGCATTTAATAATCTATTTTTGGTTGATAACAAAACTCATATACGCTATTGTATTATCAAAGTTGCTTGACATTTATGAAAACATAATTAACTATGTGTTTTCCTATCAGGCGCTAAAGTTAATTATGTTGAAGGCCAACGAGCATTAAGGTAATTAATTATGTGTTGGAGAGACAGCGCATGCAAGAAACAAATCCGATACACACTTAAAAGTGTCTTCTGAAATGTATTTAGAATACATATTTAAAATAATATGAATGACAATGTAGGAAGAAAGAACACAGAAATAAGTATCATCAAATAGTTTTTTTTTATAAAAATCCACAAGGGAAAAATCCTGTAGCTGCGAATACCACATATCACAAAAAAGAGTTAGTCGCTTCGAAAATGGTATAGTTTTTAAAAACCCTTAAAAGACCTACATCAATAAAACAAACATTCGGACCACACATGTCCATCATCAATTTAAAAACGAAAAAAACGCTAAAAAATATAAACCATTAGGTAAAACAAACATGAATTATAAATTTTAGACTATGTTGAAAAGCAAAAAGTTATACTTACTTAGGTACACAATGCCTTGATCACCAAAATACTAGTGTAAAAACCCATAACTACATTAGTTATAAAAATTATACATCGTTGTGTAAAATAACTGTGAGTTTAGTATTAAATTAAATTTGGCTATAGGTAACCATGGCCGAGAGCGAGTTCCAGAGCCGGTGAAGTACCTCTACACACGGAGAACAGCTGTACGATGACAAATACTTATGAACCTGTCTAAAACAAAATGTCAATGCAACATAGATCATATATTTTACATAGTATTACTTCAGCCAAAAATTCCAACAAGTTGTTTGATGATTGTATAAAATAACCAACACTCAAGGTGTTGGATTTAAAAACTTTTTATTTAGAAATTAGGGTATAAAGATGTGAAATCATATGATGGTTTTATAGTCATGATAATAAATGACCTTGTCCTTCGCAACTGTATTGCTTTTTCGTTATGGAATTGTCTAGAAGTGTATTTTATTGAATACTTATATGATATATATATAGTATATAGATAAATATATATATATAATAGATAATATCCTTTTATGTTTAGGCACATCTAGGACAATGTTAAATATTAAATAACAATATTTGAAGCGAATATCATACCACATATTAAATGACTTTATTTAAGACTCACGTAATGTGAGCAAAATAATAAAATTAAGTTAGGTAAAATGGAAATCTACAGCTGAAGAAAATTAAAGTAATAACGCTATGTATTGAATTTACAATAAAGAGGCTGGGTTCCTCAAACGTAATGAAATATAATTAAAAGAAATGAACTGAAGAAAAGGGAAGCGCTTAAAGAGAAAAAGGAAGTTTAATCAACAATAAGAGAAATACGGGTCCTTCAACTTAAGTATCTAGCACCCTGAACAAAATCTATATTTGGGATATAAAAATCATTGTAAAACCTGAAAATTTGATGTATAAGTGTGGCTACAAATTGTTGACCGGAGACTTGACATGTGGATAAGATTCGTTGTAATAGGGGAAATATGAATTTTTTGGATACATGGTTAGAATAAGTTTGAATGATACTTAAGTAAAAACTATTGATACATTAATGATATTAATTGACCGAAGAAATAATGAAAAGAAAAGAATGACCAAAATGTGATGTAGAAGTTAAAGTAATAAGATGAAATGGGTATGATAGATGCGGATATTTACTGAAGTTAACGTTGGACGAAGAAGTTGTAGATAAGGAAGTTGTGCGATTTACGATTCTACTGTTAACTTACTTCAGAACTCAACCACATCTATTATACCAATATATCACCATCTTATCCACTCTTCACTCTTACAATCACATTCCTTCCATTTCTTTTCTCCTTTATTATTTATGGTCAATTCATATATCAACACATGTAATCTCAATAGTTGTAACTTAGTAATCATTCAAAACATTACTAACATCTTATCAAAATTCAATAATTTACCCTATTACAAAGAGATCACTTAACCACCATTGACCCACCTTCTGTCGTCAACAACTTAGTAGCACACTTATCTCAAAATTTCAGTTTTTTTACAAACTGAATTTAAATACCACCAAAATAGATTTTGTTCAGGTGCTAGATACATTTAGTATGAAGGAACCCCTATATCTCTAATTGTTGATTAACTCCTTTTCTCCTTAACCGCCCCCCTTTCTTCCGTCATTTCCTTACATTTATTCTCATTAAGTCTCTGGAACCCAGTCCTCTTCAATTTTTAAATTTAAATATCATAGATAGTACTTTAATTTCTGCGACCTTAAATACATTTAACTAAACTTATGTTTTTAATAATTTTTCACCATACGAGCAGTCTAAAATAAATCATTTAAATATAGTCTGTCATTACTTTCAGAGATTTGATATTTAAATTTTACTTTGACCTATATGTATAAACACAAAAAGTGACTAATTTTTCATATATATTAAAGCTAATCCAACATAAGAATACACTCTAGACCACATTCCATACGACAAACAAGCAACAAAATTCCTAACACAGTCATTCTATGAATCAGACTATAAAACCATCATTTTGATTCACATCTTCTATACCCTAAATTGAATTAATTAAAAAAGTTTTGAAATCCCAACACCTAATAGGCTGTTATTATTTAAAATCATCAAAAACTGTTGGAATCTTTTGGCTGTAGGAATACTATGTACAACGTATATAGTCTCTATTTCATACATTTTGTTTTCAACACCGTTCATAATTTCTTGTCAATCAGTTACCACTGTTCTCCTGTGATAAGTTCTTCTCACGCTCTGGAACGCGCTTCGGCCCATTTTACCTTAAGCCAAATTAATTTAATACTTGAACATCACAGGTATTTTTTTTAACAACACGATTATAATCTTATTCTAAAATTTAATTTAAAGGTTTTATACCAAGTATTTTGTTGCTCTGCATTGTGACCTAGTAAGGATAGAACTTTTTTTTGCTTTTCACATAGTCAAAATTTCATATCATGTTTGGTTTTTTACTAAATGTATATCGACTTATTTTAGGCATTTTCTCGATTTTTTAAACCGATGAGAACTGTGTGGTCGAAAACTTTTTGTTTAATGATTGTAGCCCTTTTAATTTTAAATAATATACACCATTTACGAAGACTAACCTCTTGTTCTTTTTGTTTTAATTAAATTTGCAAATAGACAATCTCTATACAACTATTATAAATGTAGTATTGCAAAGACAGAAGTGAGAATTCAATCCACTGATATCACTTCCAATACAACAGAAATACAATAGTACCCAAGACAAATTAACTTAATGTATGATACGATAATTGAAACATAAATTGAAATAAGTTGATCAATGCCAGCGTGGCAGAACGGCTCATTCTCATCGCTTCAAATGCATTACAGTGGGAGGTGGTCGATGCCCCAGCTCGTAGTACAGAAAAACAAAAAGTCTAACGCCAGCAGTTTAAAATTCTAGATTAGAATCGTGCTGCTAAGACTAGAATATGCTGTGTCTATCGTCTATGGGATAGCATTATACGTGCAAAAATAATGTATTAAACTAATGCTGCCACAAATCTAATTTGATTTTAAAGTAACCAAAAGTGTGGATTTAGAGGCTGCACACCCCCTATTAGAATTTTTCTGTGCGCTTAGGATTTGTTGTTTTTTTCTATTAAAACTAACAGAACAAGAAAATAACTGTCCATTTTTAGTACAAAAGTCAAGGAAGTGTAATATAATCAAAAAACAATAATAGATGATTCGACCGTTACTATAGATGAAATTCAAGTTATTAACAATAAAACTACTGAAACTTTGTTTCAAACTTCCACAAATTGTAAATTTAACTATTATCATCTACAGCGGGTTTCGGCTGATTAAAGGCAATCAGCCGAAACAGCTGTAGTGATAAAAATTATAGTTAAAATAAAGTTTGTTTGGAATTAAAACAAAGTTTTTAGTGCGTTATTGTACAGAATTGCAAAATAACAATTTTTAATTTTTGTTAACTTCAAAGGCTGTAACTTTTTTGTGTATACTTTGTTTGTACTAAGCTAAGTAAGATACGAGGAGTAATAAAAGAATATAGTTGTTTGTCACCGACTAGAGAGATTTAATTTATGACATGTATTAAGTATGACATCGTATTTAATAGCCTTTTACCCATTGCTTGATGATAATTTCGACGTTTTATAATTCTTACTAACCTCTTCTAATATCTACATCATCCATCACAATATCTCTCCATTCTTTCTTAGTCTCCGCCTTATTTGCGCCTCAAGGTACGCTCCACAAGCATATTCTTTGACTAGTGTCTCACCTTCATATTCCTTTCTAGAATGATCAGCCATCTATGTCGACGTATTTTCACCACTTTTGTTATGTGTAGTACGCAACCATTGAAACACTTCTGCATTGTTCGTTCCCTCCATTCTCGCCTAATAATTTGCCACCAAATATTCAGCAAGTATCGTTTCTTTCCCATGCTTCCCAAGTTTTCTTATGTTTTTGTTCATAAACTACTGATCTCGGCAGCTATATCATTATGGTCTAGATTATAGTATTTGTACAACTCTAGTTTTTATTACAAATTATATCTTGGCCTTAGTTATTTCATTAGGCTCCAACACACCTTATGCTCTGTCAGTCTCAGTCGATATCAAGTTTTCGTCACCCTTACATGGACGATCAATAGAGTACTAGTAACATATCGTCATCTACCTTCTCGAATTCTACACCGATCCATCCTCCACCTCCATTTTAGTAGATCCCACGGTGTTTATTCCTTTTTTCGCAAAACTCCATGTACTTCATTTTTTTAAATATTGAACTTTCAGTCCATAACATAGCTTTCCGAAGCCATCTTTAGTTATAAATGGTAGGTTTAATTTTGTCAATTCTTCAATAAGAACCTCATCATCAGCGTATGGCTAAGCATATGGTCTACCTTATAAATAGTCCAGACCCTAGTATCCCTACTAACACCTACATTTTTTTCCTAAACAATACTTGAAGAGAAATGTATACAACCGGGTCTCCTTGCGAACAATCTTTTTTCACTTCGAATGCGTTTCTGATACTGTACCGTGCATCTAACACACAAATAATTTTGTCTTACATTTTACCATCTTATTAGTTTTCTACACTTGGATATTATTTGAGTGGTTCTAGTAACCTGTTTCGTCTAGATTATCGCACAGCTTTGGTAACAATGAAAAGTACTTGTGCTGATATGTTGTATTCATACCAATTGATCAGATGGGTTTACATAAAAATTTGATCTTTATGACTTACTTCTCCGAAATCTTCCCTGGTATTCCCCTAAATTCTTCTCTAGATAATATTTCTAATCAATTTTTTAATTAGTTTGCGATACTATATAAATTACCTCTAAAAAAATATCCTCTATAGTTTGCGCATTCAGTTCATCTCACGATTTTGTGTATAGGAAATAAAATCTCCATTACTAATTTTACTCACCAATTTGTTAATTAAAGCATCTCCTCCATATTTTATTGGTCCTCCACAATCCGCTCTCCCCCGGGACGTTTTGATTTTCATATCTTTTATTACTTTCCTTCAGTTTCTTCTCCTTGTGAGCTCTGTATTTTTCTATTACAATTTTAGTTTAGAACATAACAATTTTCTCAGTAGTCACTCCTTCATGTAGCAACTCATCGAAATATTCTTATCCAGCTTCTCATATTTGGTCCTGTCGTACCCTTCCGGCTTCCTTTGCTTATATTACATTATCGTTCTTTCGCATGTACTCATTTTGATGTATAATTTATAGATACCCTTTTTAAACACCAAGCATTTATTATATAACAATTATACATAATGCCTGTCACTATTAGTTAAATTATCGTTGACTTTGACATACGTCTTAACGTATTTCAACTTTATTCGTCTACCATGGAAGTGTTTTTATATATGTGGCATAGTGAATATCACATTTAACCTCTTGACATATTTTACATATTACACAATAGATCTTGTCATTAGGTCAGAAGTTAGGTGGTAATTTAATTATTGGCATTGATTGACAAGACCATTACAACTCAATATCAGCCTTCTCTATTAATGCAATACAACTACAAGAGAGTTGGAATCTTTCTCATTATTTATACACTCTGGTGTCAGTCAATAATTAGAAATTGAGCAAATAAAATAAATAGACTATCAAAAAACGTCGAACACGTCGATTAGTATTTATAATGCGCACATTGTTTTTTCATAAAAACTTGTTAATAGAGGTGACAGATAACACGGTGACCAATACACCAACTAACTTATTTTAAATAGAACACCCTGTACATAATTAATTTTTAGATTTCCTCATGACAGATCAATTTGACCATTTTAATTGATACAATCCTATACTTATCTGTTACTGTTTTGTGAAATATTAATAAAATCAAAAATTCACATTAAAGGAAAATAATTTTATGTTGTCGACATCGCTACCACTGATCTTGTTTACTTCTTTTGCTCAATTAGGTCTGTGAAAGACCTAAAAATAAGCAACCACCTATACGCGTTTTTTTTTATTAATATGTTAAAAAAATGTTTTACGTTGGTTTTAAAAAGTAATCTTTGGATTTATTTAACAACCAAGCCAGAAAAATGGTTAATTAACAAAAATGCACAAATTACAATTAGTACAATGAGAAAAAAACAACAACAAAATGAAGTAGATCGTTTATTTTCAACATAAGCAATTCCTGGTTTGCCACACATATCTTAAGGACAAGTCATGACCTTAAGAAGGTAAAAAAAAGCTACCAATCAATAATTGAGGATACCATTTGGCTGTTACGCTTGATTTGAGAACACCCACATAGATTTTTCGAAAAGCAGCCCCATACTCCGAAAGAGCTATATATCGGTTATTTAAAATATTACAAAAAACAAATGCATCCTATAAAATGATACATACTCAAAACTTAGGAAATGATTTGCAGAGAAAGTACTTGTGTGAACAAATATATTGCACACATTAGACAGCAATGTTATCCAATTAAAACATGTTTTTGTTTCTGATAATCAGCTTTACTCCTGATGGACATGCTAATCGCAACATCCCCGCTAAATTGGTCAATAGGAAAATCTTACACTGATGAGAAGGCATTACTCCATACCCTGAGAGGTTAACGTCTGTGGCAAATGAAGCGAAGATTAATCATAGTCCCTTTTTTAAAAAGGCAATTTAATGTGACAATTATTAATTGCCCAAAATAATGTATGTGTCCACTTTGCCAACTTGTATTCTTGATCTGAACCACATTTACCAGAGAATATGATATGTTTCACTAATATTTTTTAACATCGACCTCAACAAATATTTCCAAATCGCGGATTGACATTTATGTAGTAATTTCGCTCCAAAAATGTTGGCCAACGATTGCCAAACTTATATTCTGATCTTTGGAACCACAAATCCGAGAATATGATAGGTTTCAACAAAAATATTTTTTTGAA
>OU898280.1:20252106-20273105 GCA_918026665.1 Diabrotica balteata
TCATTGAAATATCTATAGAATACAACAAACCTCTCGTCCTCACTTTCATAGATTTTCATAAAACGTTCAACATGATCGAAATAGATAGCCTTATAGAAGCAATGAATGACCGCAGGAATTGACTATAGGTACAGTGAACTAATTTACAATATTTACAAAAATGCCACTATCACTTTTAATAAAACCCGACCCATAAAAATAAAACGTGGGATAAGACAAGGAGATATATTGGCATGGAAATTATTCATAACGGCATTCGAGTATGCCTTTAAGACGGTCAGTTATATCCAAAGAGGAGTAACAATAGACAGCGAAAAACTTAACCATCTCTGGTGAAAAAATATACGTATTTGGTTCACGAAATAAGAATCAGCAGGGATAACCAAACATGCGAAATCCAAAGACGAATTACTTTAGCGTGGACAGCACTTGGAAAACTGCGAGACACACTTGCAAAACGTGACCAATTAGCCTCAAAAAAAAAAAGTATTTGACCAATGCGTATTACAGGTCATAACCTATGGGGCGGAACCTATGACTCTACCCAAGACTATGGCTTTAAAATTGGGAGTGACGTTGCGGGACCGAATAAGAAACGAAAATCTACGAAAAAGGACTATGTAAGTTACATAGCGTAACTTAAATCGAATTGGGCAGGCCATGTAGCGAGAATGCATGACTCACGATGGACGAAAAATTACACATTGAAGGCCAAGCGCAGGCAAACGTAGTAGAGGAAAACCACTACACGTTGGGCTGATGACATCAGGCGTACCACGAAAAATTGGCAACAAAGAGCACAAAATCTCAAAAATGGCGAAGTTTAAGAGAGGCATATGTCCGAGTGTGACGTGATAAATGAAGGCTGAATAATGATGGTGTTGATGACATAAAACTTAAAGAAACCCATAAATTCTTAAAATAATAAAATTAAAATTATTTGTTTTCAAAAGTCAAAGCACAATTAGCGACAAGCTATAATCGCCAAGCTAAAGCGACATAATATCACTGAAATATATTTTATTTTATACAAAATTTTTTGTCTCTAAAGACTTTAAAGTTTCTGTAAATGGTCTCTTCTCTTTTGTTTATACTCAAATCGATGGTATTCTTCAAGGTTCAGTATTAAATCCTACCTTGTTTAACCTCGCAATAAGTGGATCGTTTGTTTTAATATATCTTCTACTAACAAATATCTAGCTTATACAATGATCTAATATAAAACTGTCACGGTCTTTAACATCCAGTAGTTCTAAAATTTTGCAAACGGCAATAGACATCATAATCAACAGGACTCTGGGACTAACTTTATCCCTAGCAAATTCAAAATTATTAAATTTAGTAGACTGTCTTTAACGTTTAATACACCATATTTATAATTGATTTACCTTTTCCTGTAGTTAATAACTGTAAAATTCTGGTTTGAGTTTTGACCCTCGCTTCTCTAGGAATCACCATATTTTTAAGATAGAAAGTTCTGCCACAAAAGATTAAATAGTCTTAAAACACTATCTTATTCTCATAGGGGTGCAGATGAAAAGTCGCTCCTGAAAGTATATAAAGCACTTATTCGCTCTAAATTAGATTATGACAGCATTGCTTATATATCCGGTTCCAATAACGATCTGAATCTTTAAACTCTATCCATAATCTAGCCCTTCGACTCTGTCTAGGCGCATTTCCTTTCAGTCCATCTCAGACTCTTTACTGTGAAGCCGATGAACCCCACTCTGGATTGGACAAAAGTACGTTTTTCTTTCCTTTACTGCATCTGTATTTTCCAACCCCTTAATCCCGTCTACCATATATTCACAACAACCCTCCACAAAAATAAATCCTATATTTTTTGTATTATCCACAATAACAAATGACATTCAATTTAAACTCACAAATCCCATCCCCTTTCTTTCAATTTCTCCTTGGATTATGCACCCCGTCAAACTAACATATGTTTACCAAAATTTAATACATACGAAACATCTAAGGAATCAGATAAAAGCATTTTTCACAATTATACACAATAATTAATTTGATTAAGTATTATACACCGATGCTTTCATAAGTGATTGGTGGGTTGGCTAAAAATAAAGGTGGCTAAAGAAAAACGGATGGAGGATAAATGCAAGGAATTAAAAAAGTTAAATGAAAAACATGATACGTTTAATATGTTTAAAAAAGTTAGAGAAGTAGCTGGTCTTTATCATAAGAAAATCCACATTACTATTCGCTCCGTGCGACACCTACCGTCTTCATCAGACAATTTTGGAGTCCCAATTTTCAGGTTAAATATATGACATATGTTTGACATTGTTAAATACATGCGAAATTGACAATTATTAATAAATTAGTTTTTTAACTATATTTTTTCAGTTTATGCACAAAATAAATGTAGTATTAAAAACTGAGTTTCTCAAAATTCATCATAATATATCTTTTCAACTCCAAACGGAAAAGAAAGGGAAAAATCTAGTACTGGCAAATCAAGTTTTTCACGCAAAAGAGCATATAATTAAAAACAATAATAATAAAAGTTATGATATAAAAGCTAAAGTCATCTGCAGTTAGATTGAAGCCTTATGAAATATCATTCAAGCTAAATTATTTAAATTTTTCCTATTTCAATTGCATAAAAATGAAATTATGTGATATTTACTTTTTCATATTAATAGCACGAATTCATCTTTTTCTTTTCCCTAATTTATATGTAATCTTTGGGAACCCATAAAAACTACACTCACTGTGTTTGCTATTATTAGCAGAATTAAATACGCAACATGTATTTGCACACTTTTTTGATAAAACTTATGCGTAAAAATATTTTGTCCAATATTCCAATTTTGTCATATTTCGCCGCTACGCACGCTGGCATCGTTTCAATGTACCCCTACCATGGTCACGCACGGAGCGAATAACCGATTCGTCGGAAAAAATGATAATAGATGAACATGAAATTCGAACAACCTGGTGTAATTATATAAGTGAACTGTATAATGATGATAGACCCGAAGAACCGGAGACTTTAGTTGAAGGTGAAGGACAGAAATACTAAAATCAGAAATACTGCATGCTATAAAGTTAGCAAAGAACAAGAAAGCCGTTGGCCCTGATAACATACCGACAGAGATGTTAAAGCTTATAAATGAGGAGAACATTGGAATACTGGTCAAACTTTTCAATGATGTTTATTCGACTGGTGATATCCTGAGATTGGTTAAAGTCCGAATTCATAACACTACCAAAAAACAACGTCCGAAAAACTGCAGCGATTATAGAATGATAAGCTTTATGAGCCACACTTTGAAAATGTTTCTACGCATCATCACAGTAGAATCAGAGATAAATGTGAAGAAAATCAGGATGAAACACAATTTGGCTTCAGAAATGGACTGGGAACTCGGGACGCCCTCTTTGCACTAAATGTATTACTGCAGAAATCTCGAGATCAAAGGAAAGACGTCTTTGCTGTATTTATTGACTACGAAAAGGCCTTTGATCGAGTACTGTGTCACAAATTAATTACAATATTAAAAGATAAAGGAGTTGATAGTCAAGACATACGATTCATAGAAAAGTTATACTGGCGTCAAACAGCGACAGCTTGCATAAACGGAAAATCAACAGAAATATGTAAAATACAAAGTGGTGTCAGACAGGGTTGTATACTATCCCCACTGTTATTTAATTTATATTCAGATAGAATATTTATAGAAGCGCTGCATAATTTGGAATGGGGCGTGAAAGTTAATGGAATTCTGATAAATACAATCAGATATGCAGACACTACAGTTATTTTAAGTGATGACATGAATGGATTACAATGCCTTTTAAATGTGGGATTAAATGATTACAAAGTGGGAAGAGAGTTTGGCTTAGACATAAACTGTTCAAAAACAAAACACATGGTGTTTAGCCGTTTAGCACATCAAGATGCACGATTATATGTTGATGGTCATATAATTCAAAGAGTGTCCAGTTTTAAATATCTTGGTTGCCATATTACTAAACAACTAGATCCAGATCAAGAGATAAAATGTAGAATTGAGATAGCCCGCACGACTTTTTTAAAAATGAGGTCATTCTTCTGTAATGATAACTTGCAATTTCAACTTCGAAAGCGCATGGTTAAATGCTACATTTGGTCAGTTCTCTTATACGGTGTCGAAGCATGGGCATTAAAAATATCCACGATTAATCGTCTGGAGGCCTTTGAGATGTGGCTGCACAGACGTATACTAAAAATTTCATGGACGGCTATGCTGACATATGTGGCAGTCCTTGAAAGAGCAAATGCTGCTCGCGAGTGCTTGATAACATTAAATGTAGAAAGA
This sequence comes from Diabrotica balteata, assembly GCA_918026665.1. Classification (NCBI taxonomy): domain Eukaryota; kingdom Metazoa; phylum Arthropoda; class Insecta; order Coleoptera; family Chrysomelidae; genus Diabrotica; species Diabrotica balteata. The sequence goes on from OU898280.1 coordinate 20,256,435, forward strand.
TGGCCTATTTTGGACACGTAGTAAAGAGAGACCGATATTATATTCTTCAACTTATTATGATGGGTAAAATCGAAGGACGCAGGGGAATTGGTAGAAAGCAGGCCTGTTGGTTGAAGGATATCAGGGAGTGGACAGGAATAAAGAAAGCTGAGCAACTATTCAGAATAGCTCGAGACAGAGACAGTTTCGCCATGTTAATCACCAACGTCAAGGGGACTTGATAGGGCACGTTAAGAAGAAAAAGGGTTGGCTGTTCAGTCCCCTCTAAAAATAATCTCATTTGTACTTCTTTTATTTCTCTTTTGTGCAGCATACGTTCTAGAGAATTTTATGGTATCCTACAGGCTGTTAAGCATATCAACCTCAAGAACAAAAATGTTGCTATTTGTACAGACTCTCTAGCTTCCATGTTGTTGTTTATTTGTGTTTAAATGACTACGGACACTAAATCCATTCGCCAAGCTTCCATGTTATGCATTCAGGAATTATTTACCAGTCGTCCCCTTGTACCAAAATTCATCACTCTTATCACTACCCTTCTACATTAACACTAAAAGTACCTTTATATGGATTCCATCTCACATTGGTATACCTGGCAAAGACCTCGCAGATCAGCATGCTAAAAGGGCTTTAACAGATATCACTACAGAGTCAACAGCAGATTATGGCAAAACCTCTGGAGCTCTTTACGTACATCCTTACGTTAAATACAGCCATCATTGTTTAAACCATTATACACTGGCCTCACAGAACTATCTAGACAAGACTTTAAATTTATACGAAAACTCCATAGCGTCGGCCTAATTAGCAAATCACATAAGTCCACTTTTTGTCGAAATTGACATTGTGCTACCATCTGGTAGAGAATAAAAAAATCTTTTAGTTAAAGAATATCCCACAAGTCCCAAGAAATCTGCAATGGAGTAAAATTGAAAATAATACTTCACACAAGTCCAACGTTAGTTGTAACAGATAGGAAAATCACATAACTCCTGGTATTTACGCGGTAAACACACGTGCGTGCTAAAGGTCTTGTTAAGTTGTTCAATTTAGGCTGAAAATTGTACATTAAGAACTAATTGTTGTTATTCACCATTTCAAGTAAGTTATTGTGCTAATATTATCAATATTTTATAAAAATTAATCAATAAATTATCTGATAATTCGGCTTAAAAGGTAGCATTGGGACTTATGTGATTTTCTCTTTTTATGTTTGGTCATACAATGTGAATCCCTGATGGACTTGTGTGTTTATATATTATTTTATGATGTCAAATTGAAGTTAGATGTTAATAAAATAATTATACGTTTTTTGTATTTTGTATGCAATAATGTAAGTAATACGTTAATGCATAAAATTAATCTATTTAGCTGAGAATTCAGACACATGAAGATAAAAATTTTCATCTTTTGCCGAAATCAATAAGTATTTTATAAGTAATTCTTTTGTTGGTTGCAGAATGTCAAGCAGAACTCAGAAGATGCTTAGTATGGCTAAAATTCAACACAACAATTCTTTAAATCCCGATTTGAACTTGGAAATACCTGTTAACTCAGAAGAAAATAAAAACTACGAACTACATGTTTTAGAAACAAGCACGTTTCAAGAAGAAATAATCGTTCAGACAAATGAAACAAGTGCTGTTGCTATTGACATTAACACGGAAATCGTACTGGAAGAAAATTTGAATGAATTTGAAAGAACATTACTGCATAGTCCAGTAACTAATTATGAGACAATAAATAATACGGATGGAGAGATAATTCGAGAACAGAACTTGATCGAATTTTTGTCAGAAACTAATGATACAACAGAAGAGATTTTGCATGAAGAAGAGACCGCCGAACCAATTGTCAAAAAAAGACGCAAATGCAGACATGTTGACAAAAATGATTGGAAACGAGAGGAGAATAAAAGGAAGAGAGAGTTGGGCTCCGAATTTTTTGGGAAGAAGAAAGAAGGTAATAAATGGACATATGACTTGAAGAGACCCAGAAAGTCCTTGGCAGAGACATGTAATTGCAAGTTTGACCCAAACACTTCCAAGTTAAAATGTCGTGCCTTTTCTGAAGAGCACCGTAATAACATTTTTGATTCATTTTGGAAAAAAACTTGGGATGAAAAGAAGTTAACCGTTAATCTACTAACCCAACGAGTAAACACTTCGAGGGCTAGAAATAGAAAGAATAAGGAGACATCTCAAAGAGCATGTTCTTATAATTATTATCTTGAAAAGAATGGATTAAAATTAAGAGTTTGCAAAAAACTATTTTTAAACACATTAGGCTTGAAACCTTGGACAATACATAATTGGTTAAAAGCTTACCACATAAGTACAGAAAATAATGAGGATATCAAAAAAACAATTAATGAAAACACGACAGGATTGGAAAAAACAAGAAAATGTTCTCAGCGACAACACTTGCAAGATTTTTTTAAATCGCTTGCAAAAGTTGAATCCCATTATTGCAGAAGTTCATCCTCAAAACAGTATCTTGAACCAATTTGGAAATCTAAATCAGAATTGTACACATTGTATAAAGAAACATGGTGTTCTAAATTTAATGAATCTCCAATGTCAATAGCTTACTTTTGTCATATGTTTGAAGATTTGAATCTTAGTCTGTTTAAACCAAAAAAAGACGAGTGCGACGTCTGCATTTCATTTAAAAGTAAAAACATTACCGAAGAAGAGTATCACCAACACATACAAAAGAAAGATGAAGCGAGGCATGAGAAGGAATTGGATAAGCAATCTAATAATAGCGTCTTTACGATGGACTTGCAGTCGGTGCTTCTATGCCCTAAATCAAATGCTGGTTCACTTTACTTTAAAACCAAACTTATTGTGCATAATTTTACCGTGTATGATTTGAAGACGAAAGCTGGTTACTGTAACATCTGGCATGAAGGCGAGGGAGGATTAAGTGCACAATCATTTGCTTCTATAATTAGCACTTTTATAATAAATCACCTTGCAGAAACAGAAAATAATGGTGAAGACGACAATAACTGCTTAATTTTTTGGAGCGACGGATGTGGCTGCCAAAATAGGAATGCAACCATTGCAAATGCCTTACTTAATTTAGCTGTACTTAGGAAAATTACAATAATTCAGAAGTACCTCGAACGAGGTCATACTCAAATGGAATGCGATTCTATGCATTCCGTTATTGAGCGCAAGTTACGAAATAGAAACATAAATGTACCGGCAGATTATGTTGATGTTTGTAGAACAGCTAGACTACATCCCAAGAATTATAACGTAGAGTACCTTACAAATAGCTTTTTCAAAAATTTTGATCAGGTACATTTTGTCAATTCAATTAGACCTGGGCGCAAAGCTGGAGACCCAAGGGTTAATGATGTCCGGGCTTATAGGTACAATTCAAACGGTACCATAGATTTCAAACTGCGACATGTTGCCGACTGGAAAGCTCTTCCATCAAGATATAACAAAGTTAAAGCTACTGAACTGCAAGAACTTCCTCGTCTATATAGCGCTCCTTTAAAAATCAAAAGAGAGAAATTCGACCACTTAATGTCTTTAAAAAATATTTTACCCAAAGACTACCACCATTTTTACGATCAGTTGCCACATGAATAATACGAAAATAAATATTAAGTACACGAAATTTTAATTTGTTCAAAAAATCTTTTTTAAGTAAAAAAGTTATCAATAAAATGTAATAATTGTTTAAACTATGTATTTTTATTAAGTCACACAAGTCCAACAAAAATAAGAATAAGCGCATAAAAATCAATAAGTCCATTTATATAATTATCATTAACTGATATTATGTTTTAGACAAATATATACTAATATCTAACCTGTAGTAGATTTATCATCGATATTTAGAACAGAAACTTACAGTATTTTTTAATTTAATTAATTTAATGTGTCTCCTGAAAAGTTTTGCTTTTGTGACTTATGTGATTTGCTAATTAGGCCGACGATAGGCCATTCTAAACTAACACAGAGTTTTCTGATAACATCAGTTGTCTGACTTATCGTCGAACATACCAGTGCTAACTAACAGTGAAATCGAACCAGATAAAAAGAATTCTTTAGTTTTTTAGAAAAGTATTATTTTATCATAAACTGTTAATTATTTTTATATGACATAACTTATTAGTACCTATTTTATTGTTGTTTGTAATCGTTCCGTGCGAGTGCCAGAGTTGCCGTGGACCTAAATATAAAAAAATATTGGATCAAGGTTTACAAAACATGATTTTGTAGTTTTTTTTTAAGGGAACAAATTGAATTTTGTAAACTTAATTTAAATTTTTTAGTTTACATATCATAATAATTAAAATAATATTAAATTGTTTATGGTAATTATGTTAATATTGTTTGTTTATTGCTAACAATTTCCCGTCACTTCTGACACAAAAACAAATTTGAACTTCGAATTCAACTGGTATAATACATGGGAATAAACTCTTAAAGTCTGTGGAATTTGATAATTTACGAAACAGCTCTTATACGTACAATTTTTGTATATAGGAGTATGACTTTCACCCGACTTTTCTTATTAACAGTGACTATTTTGTAAACAATTTTTATTATCGACTTGTATTGTTTGCAGCTCCATTTAAAACTCCCATTAACTGCGAATGGGTGATTGATGCACAATTTGCTGCCACTCCCAATACTTCCATAGTCGTATATCTAACACAGCTGTTCGTTTACGAAGGCCTAACCTTTACAGAATACCAAATTTACGGAGATGACTACAAGATTAATCCCAAACTGATCCACAAAGTTAACGAAACTAACATCAGCAGAACGAGGTGGATTAAAACCTATCAAAGCTTTTTGGTGATACAGTTGAAGCTCAGCTCTGCTGACAGTGTACATTTGAGAGTGCTAGATAAATTTTTGGATGTTTATGGGTTTAATATTACGTACGAGATAACACCTGGAAATGTGAGAGGAAATTCCTGTACAATGATGGATTGTGGATTCACGGGAAACTGCTTTGATTATTACACGTAAGTGACATTATTTTATGTATATTGTTTTTAGAAATATATATATATATATATATATATATATATATACAGATAAGTACGGAAAAAACTCTATGATTGGTATTAAAAAAATAACGGGAGATCAAATATATTATAGAGGGCTATGTATTTCTTAAGGACTATAGAAGCGCACCAATGCCATAACGAGCACAAGCACGATTCAGGGTTGTATTTGTATTTTCTTTTTCACAAAAGTGAATTAAAATGATTGTTTTCTAACGTAACTAACCAGAAGTGCCTATCAGACTCAAGTGATGTAAAGTAGGGAAAACATTTTAAATTAAATAACTATTATTATTATTAAATAAGATAATTTTATTTATATTTTTATATTTTATACTAAAGTTGCACCTGTTTTTTGTCTTTTAGTTAAATCTTATCAAAAGCGTTAATAAATATGTTAAACAATAATAAAATTTAATTATTTCTTTTCATACCTATAGGTAATAATTACATACTTATATTAACGATATTAACGATACAAATAACGTTAACCAAAAATTAAGTACATAAATACAGCTATACAAACAGCAGGAAAAAAACATCTTACAAAAACAACAACAAAGAATAAGGGTGGATGACACAAGATATACTAGACTTGATGGAACAAATAAGAAAGATGAAGAATTACCCAGACAAATACAAAGAAATAAATAAACACATGAAAAATAGAATAAAAGAAGCCAAAGAGGAGTGGATTAAAGAACAGTATGAAGAAATGGAAACATATGAGAAAAAGTACGATGCATTTAATATGCACAAAAAAGTAAAAGAGATAGCAGGAAGCATAAAGTAATGCCAAATAGGTAAACTTAACGACAGAGATGGAAATCTTATTGTAGATCTAGATAGTAAAGTAAAAAGATGGACAGAATACCTGAATGAATTATTTAAAGACGATAGAAACAACTTAACTCAGATAATTAATAAAAACTGGGCCATACCTATTAAAAGAAGAAGTAGAATACGCAATAAGAAACGCTAAAAATGAAAAAGCAAGTGGACCTGATGAAATTCCTAGAGAACTGTTGAAGCTTTTGAATGACAAATCCGTAACCATAATATTACATCTATTCAATACAATATACAGTACTGGTATAATACCTCAAGAATGGTTGCTGTCTACGTTTGTCACCATACCGAAGAAAATTAAAGCAATGCAATGTTCAGATCATCGGACAATCTCCTTGATGAGTTATCTGCTTAAAATATTTCTTAGAGTCATCCACAACCGAATCTATCAAAAGTTAGATATCGATATTAACGATATACAGGTGGGATTCAGAAAAGCATTAGGTACTCTAGGTAGAAGCTCTCTTTGCCTTAAATGTCCTAACATAGAGATGTCTAGATGTTAACCAAGAGGTACATGCCTGCTTTATAGACTTTGAAAAGGCCTTTGACAAAGTACACCACAATCAACTCAAAAAAATCCTGGAAGGTAAGAACATCGACACCAGACATACAAATAATATTAAATCTGTACTGGAATCAGCGAGCTTATATAAAAATAAAAGGCTACACATCTGACGAAACAGACATATGTAGAGGAGTACGACAGGGTTGTATATTGTCACCGCTCTTGTTTAATATCTACAGCGAACAAATATGCCAAGAAGCTCTTTCACATTTAAACGAAGTGATAATAGCCAATGGAGAAATTATCAATAACATTCGATATGCTGACTTTAGTTGAAAGTATGAATGAGATATGTAATAACTACGGCATAAGGATGAATATCAAAAAAACCAAATATATGACCTTCAGTAAGAATCCAATACATAACACTAGTATCGCAATAAACGGTACCCAACTTGAAAAAGTAAACAAATACAAATACTTGGGAACCCTCATCAATGAAACAGGTGACCAAAATCACGAGATAAAAAGACGTATTGAAATTGCCAGGTCTACCTTCATAATAATGAAAATTATTTTGTAATCGTGATATTAGTATTCATCTACGAACTAGAATATTAAAATGCTATGTATTCAGCACTTTGCTTTACGGTGTTGAGGCATGGACTCTTAAACAGCGGAATATTAAAAATCTTAAAAGCTTTGAGATGTGATGCTACCACCGTATTCTAGAAATAAGTTGGGTGGACAAAATTACAAATGAAGAGGTAATACGCGGAATAAATAACGATACTGAAGTGATCATCAACATAAAAAAGAGAAAGCTTGAATACTTAGGCCATCTGATGAGAGGACAAAAGTACACATTCCTACAAAATATAATGCAGGGAAAAATCCAAGGACACAGAAATCCAGGCCGTAGAAGAATGTCCTGGATGAGACATTTAAGAGATTGGTTTGGCTGTACCACTAACGAATTATTCAAAACAGCAGTAAATAAAATTAGAATGGCCATAATGATATCCAATCTCCGATACGAGAGGCACTCAAAGAAGAAGACATACTTATATCCGTCTATTAAAGAAACAAGTATTTATAATGCATTATTCTGTAATCAACTATGTAATCTGAACATACTATTTACTTAAGTATACAAACAATCTAGGCTCTTCTGCTCGTGTCTCAGCTTTAAATCATATTGAATCATATAGAACCTGTTTCTATTATTTTTAAAATTAAAATGAAATGGGCGCCATTCCTTAATAGTTTATCCTCATAAGGAAACGAGCTTAGATCTAAGAAATAAAATGAAAAATTAAAAAAAAAGTTAACCTTTACTATTTTGTAAGGAACAAAAAGTTATTAAAAGATTTAACGCTAAAAAGTTACGTCTTCCTAGAAAAGAAATAAACAATTTGTGTTTACGGTTTTGAACTACACATTAGAAGGGCTCATACGAAACTTTATTTACGATTTAAATTTAACTTCTTTTTCTTCTTCTTCTTTTTATATAGACATGACTTTGTCTGTTTGTCAATGTGCCTCCAGTAAGTTGTCGTTCCATCGTTTTCGTGGTGTTCCAATTGATCGTCTTCCTATTGGAGAACCGTCTCTTACCTTCCTTACTACTTTATTTGTTGTTATTTGGCTTAAATGGTCATTCCATTCTACTCTTCTCTTTCTTACTTAGTTCTTGATGTTCTCCACTTTGAATCTACGTCGTATATCTGTACTGCTAGCTCTGTCTCATAGTGTCTTACCATCAATTTTTTTAAGTGTTTTCATCTCTACTATTTCTAACATCCTTTTTGTCCACTCTGTATTAGGTCTTGTTTTTGCCGCGTGTGTCGTTATTGGCCTGTGACTGTTTTGTAAATTCTGTCTTTCGTTTCTTTCCCTATATTTTTATTTCTCCATATTGTTTTATTTCGGCAGCCTCTGTTTGCTCTATTTACTTGATCTTCCACTTCGGTTTCGAGCTTTTCGTAGCTAGATAATGTGATGCCTATATATTTAAGCTCTGTCACTTGTCTCTGTCAACGCTAAAGCGAAGAAAAGTCGAATATTTTGGTCACCTGATGAGAGGACATAAATACGCATTACTTCAAAATATAATGCAGGGAAAAATAGAAGGAAAAACGGAATCCAGGCCGTAGAAGAATGTCATGGTTGCGGAATTTGAGAGAGTGGTTTGGCTGCACCACTAATGAACTCTTTAGGTCAGCCGTAAACAAGGTCAGAATAGCCTTGATGATTCCAATCTCCGATAGGAGTGGCACAAAAAGAAGAAGACTTGTTCTATTATCTGACCTTTCAGCTTCATATTACATTTTAGTAAATTTGCTGTGGTAACCATGCATTTTGTCTTTTTTAGGGAAATTAACATGTTAAATTTTCTGGCGGTTACTTTAAATTGGTGCAGCATTCGTTGTAAACCATCTTCACTTTGAGAGAATATTGCGTCGTCTGCATAGCAGATTATTTTAAGTTGTTTTTCTCCATTTGGTATCACTTTTTAGTTCTTACTTTTTTTATTATTGCATCCATAGTCAGGTTGAACAATAGAGGACTTAATGAATCTCCCTGTGATACTCCATTGTCAGATTTAAGAGGGTCGGTTAGTTCTTCTTCTACTTTTACTTTTATTCGGTTGTTTTTGTAGATATTTTCGATCGTTTTGATTATTCCTAGAGGTATCTCTCTTGTATACAGTAACTGGATAACATCTTTTAATTTGACCCAGTTAAATGCTGTTGTTCTGCTAGTGTTGTCATGATGTAATGTCATTCAATCACTTTGGTTGGTAATTTTAGTATTGTATTTAATAAATTAATTCCTCTGTAATTTTTCGGGTCCGATTTGTCTCCCATTTTAAAGAGATGTATTAGGATGCTTGTTCTCCATTCTTAAGGAATTTTGTTTTGTTCTATTACTTTTTGGATTAGTTTAAATAGTTGTTTGGTTAGATCTGGTCCTCCGTATTTTAGAAGTTCGTTCGGTATTCTGTTCTGCCCTGGTGATTTGCTATTTTTAAGTTTTCTTAGTATTTCCTTTACCTCTTCCTTATCAATATTTATTTCTTCGTTTGTCGTCACCTCTGGTGTTGGTGGTTCATTATAGTTACCTTTAGCAAATAGGGATTAACAGTAGTCTACCCATGTTTCCCTCTGAATGTGTCCTCTGATCATTCTCCATATTTATTTTTGTGTTCCAGAGAAGCCGTGTTCCATCTGTTTTGAAAAATTCTGCAAGTGTTCTTTTTTTATTTGTCTAACTAAAGTATTCGTTTCATTTCTGCTTTCTTTAAAGTAGTTGTATGTATGTTGTGTTTGTTTTGTTTTGTATTGTAGGAAGGTTTTCTTGTTTTCTTTACATTTTGTCTTCACTTCCTCTTTAAACTATGGTGTTTTCTTTTTTGATATGTTAGTGTTCGCTACTTTTCTCTTTCCAAGTGATTCTATTGCTGCATTAATTATGTAATTTTTAAGTTTTTTTTAGCTTTCCTCGATATTATCGTTTTCTAATATTTCATTCCCAGCGATCTTCTCTGATATTCTTTTCCTGTGTAAGTATTCCGTGGATTCCGTTTATAGTCCTTCAACTTTGCTTTTTGTTTGTGTTGGCGCCGCTCTTTTGGGTGGGAAATAGTTTAGGATTATTCTTATTTTACATAATACTAGATTGTGGTCACTACCTACTATCTGCTGAATTGAGGCATCTTACGTCGAGTAATTCTGATAGACGTATGTCTCTGTTTGGTTATAACATCAGAGATTTTTGTCCACGGGTGTTATTAAATGTGTATTTATGTTGATCTTTGTGGTCCAAAAATGTGTTGTTTATTCTTAGTTCGTTATTCGTACAGAAGTTGATCATCAGTTCTCCATTTTCGTTCTTAACATTCTCGTTTTGTTTTTGTTTAATGCCGGGTATTACTTGATTGCCAATTCGAGCTTTAAAATCCCCCAATATCATCATCTTTGCTCTGACTTGATCTACTGCTCGTTGTAATTGGCTGTAAAATGCTTTCCGTGTTGTTTGAGGCTTGTTATTTTCTGGGCCATCCTACTCCGATGATGTTCAGGTCTTCCATTCTTATCTTCGCTGTTACTATGTTACTGTTACAAAACACTGGATAGTCGAAACGTGGCTTTTTCTGACAAACCATTTTATGGTTTCAGTAGCTCAGGCAAATATTGTTATGTCTTACCCGAAGGATGCATAAGTCTGTCGATAAAAGATAATACATTATGATTTCTCATAATGGGGATATCCGATGTTTTAATTGGCTCTTGGTTTATGTGGACTGATCAAAAGTTCGACTAAAACTTCAACTGTGTGACTGTCCATATTTTAGAATAAAATACCAGGCACATATTATTGTAAATATCGATGAGAATATTAAATCTTGTATTATTATATGTCTCAGTCATTTAATATTTTGAAGTTGAAAACTACTCCGGGTAAAGTACTTTTATTTTATTTTTAATGCCGGCTCACCCAAAACACGAGGCGACTATTATACTACTTATGTCAAAATTGCCCGGAATTTTTAATTTTCAATACCCACAAATGATGTAAAAATCGATCACAACCAAGGAAAACTTTAAAGATAGAAGTAATTCCAACAGTATTCCAATAGAATTTGAAACTCTGGAAAAAAGTGTGTCAAATAAACCATTTTGGCGATAATCATCTATTTCCTAATTTGAGTGACTTTGAATTGTTTGTATTATTATCACCCCATTCAACCATTTAAAAGCAAATTGTGAAAGACAATTTTCAAAATAAATTTAATAAAGAAAAGTGCTGGAACCGCTTGGTGGTTAATTTTAAACTGTCATAAATATACGTTATACTATCTATGAATACTACCAGTTACTACAATTAATTTAGAAACTGCAAATTATACGAAGCTTTCCCTACTTTTTCTAATGTTGCCACTGCGCATCCAGAACTCGCGTATTTTCACTATCTTAGGCTAGTTTATCTCCAGTCAGCTAGTATATTTCCGTTTATATATCATTTTTAAGAAAATGCCGTTTATTATATCTACACAAAATATATTTACGTTAAACACCTCAAAAAATAAAATCGAGTTTGCTATTGAACAGTTTCGCAAATAACAGCCAGTGGCAATAAATAACAGCAATAAAAATGTTAAAATTTATGAGGCTACAGCTAATAAAATACTATTTACTCTTGTATAGGAATATAATAGATATTGTATAATAAAATTGTGGGGACATTATGCGTATTTATATATTTTTAAAGTTTTTATATTTTCAAATTTATTACAATATTTATTAAAAGAAAGGATGCAAATAGGGGCTAACCATTTTGTATTTCTTTATAAAAAAGAATAAAAATTTAGTTACTTATAACCTGCACAAAGTCCAAATTGATTAAGAAATATATAACTGTTTTAAATGTACAAATAATGAAAAAATGTATTCCGGCGTTTGAATAGTGATCCTAAATATGGGCTACACCGAAAAATGTGTATTAAATTTGTGTGAAATGAGACAAATGCGTGACAAATATATTTTAATATCTACAATACAAACAATATATCAAATAACTCATAGGCAATGACTTATGTGTTTGATTTTATCAAGTTTTCTTTTTATACGAGGGGAAAAACTATTTGTTATCCGAGGTTACATTTTGTGTAACAACATATCACGTTATTATGAAAGTTTTTAAAGTCGCCTACGTGGATTCTAGGATGGTTAAGTAAAAGTAGTAGTGCTCCGTTCATTTCCATATTGATCTTGGACTTGAACCTGAAATATCGTTATTTCTGACTTTTGAATATATAGATAGAGCTTTTAGAGCAAGTTACTACTTATGACTTATGTGCTATGTATAATTACTGTTTAAGATAAAATCCTTCATAAACTAATGATAATTTTTTTCTCTAGAAAATTTAGCTGCCAATGCTTGGATGGCTATACAGGACCATACTGTTCCAATGGACCAAAATCTTTTTGTGACGCAGGAGGGATACCCACCTGCAAAAATGGCGGTACCTGTATGTAAGTACAATTTAAAAATATTAACATTTTATTGTTACATCAGAATTTTTTTCTTAAATGAAAAAGACGTATGTTTTTTTATTGCTACCTTATTTTGCTTATTTAAAGTACGCCGTACTTACTTACTTACTCCGTGGCGTTACAACCCTTCGTAGGTTTTAGCCGACTCGACAACATGCCTCCACTGTTTTCTGTCTCAAGCAACCTCCATCCAATTCTCCACGCCCATAGTGCTTAGGTCTCCTACTATATTATCTCGCCACCGGAGACGAGAGCGTCCGCGTGGTCTCCTTCCAGTTGGGACTTCCTTCCAATTCATCCACTAACTTTGGTTACATATCTTGAATCATTAATTTAGTTTTAATAATATAGACTGTAATAAATAGTTTTAGTTCTATTTAAAACAAAATCTCCTCTACCATCTAAAAAAGATTGACTCAAACTAACAAAAATTCGTGAAATGGTTGCAAGGTACGTATCAAAATTCTTTCTCGCGTAGTTTAAATTCTGTGAAGTTTAAAAAAAAAAAGTATTATACATGTTTAAAATCAATATCTAAAAGCTTTCAAATGAGGTGTAATATGTTGTACTTTCCCATTTAAAAAAATCAAAGGTATAACTGTCTCCTAAAGTGGCAAAATAAAGTTCCAAACATTGATGCTTTACAATCCGTAAACTAATTTTCGAAACCAAATTCAGATTTTTGCTTTAATCTGTGCCTCTAAAAATTGCCAGGCAAAACAGACGTTGATAAAGATGTTATTAAAGACATGGGAAATCTAAAATTTGCATTCCACGTCATATCTCCTTAGCGAATCCGAACTAAGCAAAAATCCTTAGCGAATTGGTTTCTTGTACTCGTTCAGAGTAATCGGAATAAAAAGAAAAAGACAGTTAAGATTTAATTTCACTTATAATGCGTCAATGTAGCCGCTTATACTATTTCGGCCTAATATAATAATTTCGTCAGAACGGCAATTCATTGTCGCTCTGAACGTGAAAATAAATCTCTTCTGTCTTAGGAAGCAACTCTAAGATGTCTTCGAATGGACGCAAATAGCAACATTTGATATTAAAATCCGTAAACTAATTTTCAAAACCAGAATCAGAACCAGAACTAAAGTTTAAAATCAAGTAAAGCAACAGGATCTCTTAATGACACAATCTAAAAAAAACGCCCAAGACGAGATACAAAAACAAAAATCTGTTAAGCAGCAATTAGACCTATATTAACACACACGGCGGAGACAAGACCTGACACATCTAAAACGAGACGACTACTAGAAATAACAGAGATAAAACAACTCCCACAAATATCTTGATAAAATATTTATACTTTTTTGCATATAAAACTAATTTGTTAGACACAAATGTAGTTTAGGACAAGCACAAAAGCAATGTAACGACTCCCAAAACTAAAAAAAATTATAATAGCACAATGTAACGCCAAATCTAACTATGTGTTATAATATATAATATAATATACTAACAACCCCTCTAACACTTAATATCGAGGCTATTTAAATGCTAAATAATGCATTACTAATTATAAAACTTAAAAGAAAAGCAATTCAGTATAGATCAGAGTAATTTGGGAAATTATCCATGTTTGTATCTATCTAATTAGCCTCCTTCGGTCCATCTTAGGCCTTCCCAACTATTCTTTTCCATTTTTTTCTTTCTGTCGCTACAGTCATCCACCTGGAGTCCACGTACTTCTTGATATTATCTGCCGATCTCGTTTGGGGCTTTACTCTGCTTCGTTGATATTCCCACGGTGTCCAACTTATAAGAATTTTGTTCAATCGGTCTTCTTTTTGTCCTATATAGTGTCCGGCAAATCTTTATTTCAATTTTGCAAATTCTTGTCTATAACATCCCTTACTTTTTCTCTTATCCACTTGTGTCTCTTTTTATCCATTAGTGTTATGTGCAACATTTGTCTTGCCATTGCTCTTTGGGTTTTTTCTGTCCTTCCAGCTTCTACATCCAGTTCTTTCATCAGTTCAAACAATTCTTATTTTTTATTGGTTATCAATACGATGTCATCAGCGTACCTTAGATGGTTCAAGCGTTGTCCACAAACTTTTATACATTTTTTTCTTATTCTAATCTTTTAAAAATATCTTTCAGAGCCTGATTAAAAAGTTTGGGTGATATTGTCACCCTGTCTCACGCCTCTATTTATTTGTATTGATTTTGTTCCTTTATATACTTTAATTGTTGTTTTGGCTTCCTTATATTTTGGCTATTACTTCCGTTTATCTGTGGTCAATTCTGCTGTTAATCAAAAAACTTTTTACTACCCAATGTTCGACACTGTCGAAAGTGTCGAAAAAAGATTTATTTTCACGTTCAGAACGCCTGCGAAGAGCCATATTAGGGCGAAATAAGTATAAGCATATATACCTATATATATATATATATATATATATATATATATATATATATATATATATATATATATATGAAAGTAAAAGATTGCATTTCATTTCGATAGGAACTCCACCATAGCCCGACACGTGTTTCGGGTTATTCAACCCATCGTCAGGAGCTCTTGTGGAAGTTCAACCGAAATAAAATGCAGTCTAGTATTTGGCCATTATAACTAAAATAATAGCCAGGGTACGCTAGCAGCGAAATTTATATGAAACAAAGAGAAGTAAAGAGACCTCTTTGATAGCAAATTAGGTGAACCGCAAATTCAAAGCCTCTTGCTAGAGGCTTTCAACGACGCTAGAAGTACATTTTTACTTCGACATGCATCTACGATTCACCTTTGAAAATTACCATCTTTTTTCACTCTTTACGTAGAGAAAGACGTTTAAATGAAAGTAAAAGATTGCATTTCATTTCGATAGGAACTCCACCATAGCCCGACATGTGTTTCGGGTTATTCAACCCATCGTCAGGAGCTCTTGTGGAAGTTCAACCGAAATGAAATGCAGTCTAGTATTTGGCCATTATAACTAAAATAATAGCCAGGGTACGCTAGTAGCGACATTTATATGAAACAAAGAGAAGTAAAGAGACCTCTTTGATAGCAAATTAGGTGAACCGCAAATTCAAAGCCTCTTGCTAGAGGCTTTCAACGACGCTAGAAGTACATTTTTACTTCGACATGCATCTACGATTCACCTTTGAAAATTTACCATCTTTTTTCACTCTTTACGTAGAGAAAGACGTTTAGATGAAAGTAAAAGATTGCATTTCATTTCGATAGGAACTCCACCATAGCCCGACACGTGTTTCGGGTTATTCAACCCATCGTCAGGAGCTCTTGTGGAAGTTCAACCGAAATGAAATGCAGTCTAGTATTTGGCCATTATAACTAAAATAATAGCCAGGGTACGCTAGTAGCGACATTTATATGAAACAAAGAGAAGTAAAGAGACCTCTTTGATAGCAAATTAGGTGAACCGCAAATTCAAAGCCTCTTGCTAGAGGCTTTCAACGACGCTAGAAGTACATTTTTACTTCGACATGCATCTACGATTCA
Source organism: Diabrotica balteata (assembly GCA_918026665.1). NCBI lineage: Eukaryota > Metazoa > Arthropoda > Insecta > Coleoptera > Chrysomelidae > Diabrotica > Diabrotica balteata. The sequence goes on from OU898280.1 coordinate 20,272,370, forward strand.
CCTTTGAAAATTTACCATCTTTTTTCACTCTTTACGTAGAGAAAGACGTTAGATGAAAGTAAAAGATTGCATTTCATTTCGATAGGAACTCCACCATAGCCCGACACGTGTTTCGGGTTATTCAACCCATCGTCAGGAGCTCTTGTGGAAGTTCAACCGAAATGAAATGCAGTCTAGTATTTGGCCATTATAACTAAAATAATAGCCAGGGTACGCTAGCAGCGACATCTATATGAAACAAAGAGAAGTCAAGAGACCTCTTTGATAGCAAATTAGGTGAACCGCAAATTCAAAGCCTCTTGCTAGAGGCTTTCAACGACGCTAGAAGTACATTTTTACTTCGACATGCATCTACGATTCACCTTTGAAAATTTACCATCTTTTTTCTTTCTTTACGTAGAGAAAGACGTTTAGATGAAAGTAAAAGATTGCATTTCATTTCGATAGGAACTCCACCATAGCCCGACACGTGTTTTCGGGTTATTCAACCCATCGTCAGGAGCTCTTGTGGAAGTTCAACCGAAATTAAATGCAGTCTAGTATTTGGCCATTATAACTAAAATAATAGCCAGGGTACGCTAGGAGCGACATCTATATGAAACAAAGAGAAGTCAAGAGACCTCTTTGATAGCAAATTAGGTGAACCGCAAATTCAAAGCCTCTTGCTAGAGGCTTTCAACGACGCTAGAAGTACATTTTTACTTCGACAATGCATCTACGATTCACCTTTGAAAAT
>OU898280.1:20922772-20944761 GCA_918026665.1 Diabrotica balteata
AATAAATTTTTTACACGTAACATAATTATGCTACCAGTAACAAATATACATAACAACTTATTTCTACAGCATGTTCTGAGGAAAGTTGCACACCGAGCTATAATATAATATATAAAATAAATAATTGACGTTAAATCCCTATAAAATCATTGTCCAAAAATTTATTCAAAAACGTAGCTTTACCTTTAGATAAAGTAGGCGGGGTTTTTATAAGTCGTGTATTATATTTGAGTTGTAGCTTTACGATAATTAATTTCTTTTTAGAAAATACAGGCGCATCCACCATAAATGCCACGACTTTTAGTTTTGTATTTTTGAGCCTGCATGAGTTCGTGTTTTATGAGTTTTTTAAAAGGACATTTAGGACAGATCTTTTTAAGGGATAAAAGGGCACCTAATAAATACGAAGATAAATGAATTATTAGAAAGGTCATTAGAATTGACATTTTGGAAGGTGGGGTTTTTATAGTTCGACTATTATGTTTAAAGTTATAGCTTTAAAACTAATTATTTCCTTAGAAAATACCGGCGCATTCACCATAAATGCAATAGTTTTGTAATCTGACTTTGCATGGGTTCGTGTTTTATAAGTTTTTTAATAGGTCCTTTAGGACAGATCTTTTTAAGAGATAAGGGCACCTAATAAGTACGAAGATAAATGAATTATTGGAAATGTCATTAGAATTGACATTCTGGAAGGCGGGGTTTTTATAATTCGTGTATTATATTTCTGTGGCCATTTGCCAAAAGTTGATATGTCAAAAATTATGGGTTTCAGCTTTGCGAATCATGATATCTGTTTAAAGTTTTATTTTTATTTGCCAAATCTTGATATATCTTAGGACAATATTATTCAAGATAATGTTAAAGACTAAACATGATAATATGCATTAAATTACCTCATTTGCCAAAAGTCGACATATCAAGTTATGTCACCATCAGATTTAAAATGTAAACGGATGTTTTATAGACATATCAAGTTTTGGTTACCAGCTGACGATAACATAACCTAATTTTATTGTTGTGCATTTTACTAAATTATGGTGGTTCTTTGGATGTCTTAAAAAAACTATTAGTAAAAGTATGTCGCGCGAAAAGCTGTTAGTTATTAGCCAACATGAAGATTCGGCGGTTTTAGTTAATATCGAGGAAATAGTATTACACACTGAAAGTGAGGACTTTAAAAAATCAGTGGTGATATAAGAGGCATGAATGTGTTGCTTGTGTGAGTCCATTTCAAATAGGGGTTTTTATCATTTCAGCATTTATTTAACTTTGTATCGATACCTGAAGATGCTTTGCATATTGTAGAAAGCGAAACCAGTCGTCTGAATAGTTAAATTAAATTGATTGTGAGTAAGTCTTATTTATTATTTCTTTGCCTATTTGATATAAGAGGACTGAAAAGATGTTTAGTTGATGCCGAAATAAGTTCTACTTCTGGATCCACTAGCCATTCTGAAGAATTAGTGTCATATTTGAATAATGATAATTCAGAGTAGATGAGGATTATACTCCTTCGGACACTTCATCTGGCACAAGTGATAATGAGAGGCCAGGTAACTAATAAGCAATGCCATCTAAAAAGTGTGAAACAACAGCTACTTCCAGTAATAATACGGATGACATAGTAAGTAATGATACTTTTACAAATAAAAGTGACGATGGCAAATACCAAATAAATAACTCTAATGTTCAACCTTAAAAACCGAAATATAACAGAGTAGAAATGAAAGAAACGAAGATGTTAGGAGAAAAATATATTACAAAAAAAGGTATACAAAAACCTGCAAAAGTATTTCAAGCGCTTACTAGTTGATGTCGTACTAAATGTCACGAGAACCTCTCCATCTCCATAGATGAACAAAAAGAAATTTTTTATGATTTTCTTAAAAAACTGCATGACAAAGACCAAGTAATTTCTCAAAATGTAAAGATTGAGTCAAAGAAGACAGAAAGAAAAGATAAAGGAGAACGAGGAAATAATGAAAACAGACAAATTGTGGTATCCTATAATATCACATATAACGACAAAACGTTAAAAGTTTACAAATACATGTTCCAGAATCTACATGGTATCACAAGGGGAAAAATTGATATTTTGATAAAAAAAAACATCTATCACTCACGAATTTTATAGAACCTAATGGATTTGCAAAACGCAAACCACATAACGCTCGACTAGATGAAAAAGTTGAAGCTATAAAACACATAGAGTCTTTTTCAAAATATGAGAGCCACTACTCTCGAACACACACAAGTCGACTCAATTTAGCTCCCAATTTAAATATTAAACTTTTGTATGATCTTTATGTATCAAACAGAACAATGCCTGTATCACTGCCTCTATTCATTTTATGCTAAGAAACTTGGATATAAATTTAAAAATCCTAGTATCGATACTTGAAACCCATGTAAACCACGTAGGACGTGATTATCTAGAAAACAAGAAAAATCCTTTAATATTGAAGAAATATGTGCAGCCGTGGATAAAGAGAAAAATAAACACGTGAAAAAAGTGAAAAGACAGCAAATATTTGATTTCACGCAAACAGCGCCTTTGTATCTGTTGATACGTATTTCGACCTAATAGGTCTCATCAGAACAGTTATTCAAAGGTGTTCTCAACGTGAAAGATCAATATTTCCTGTCTTTTAAGAAGCAACAATAACATGGCTTCGAATACGGACGCACTAGCGACATCTAATTTAACAATCGTAAAATAATTGAATTGTGTTTCGAAACTATTTTACGATTGAAAAATAAACACCTTTAGCTAACAGAAAATGCCTATAGTGAAAAAAAAAGCAGATATAGAGTTCTCCAGAAACAGTAGCGGTAAAATGGTTGTTTTAGTATTTGACTTATAACAGAACCTACCAATACCTAATTTAAGTGCAAATGTGGTCTACTATAAAAAATTACTCTGATCATATAACCTCACAATCAGAAATTGCACTGAAAATACCACTTCATGTTTTATGTGGCATGAGGGGTTGTCAGACCGTGGATCGTATCCAGTTGGTTCTTGTATTTGAAAATACCTTGACAGATTAGTTGATACAGTTGAAAAAGTTGTTCTATATTCGGATTCTTGTCCCAGACAAAACGTAAATAACATTATTGCAGCAGCACTGTCTTTATTTGTTTACAGATCAACCACCATAAATGAAATACAACACAAGTTCCTGGAAGTGGGTCATACTAGAATGGAATTTGATGCTGACCATGCAAGAATTGAGCGTGCCAAAAAATCGTCACAAATTGAAATAAGGATACCTCATGACTGCAGGTTGTTAGAACTGTCCCCGGTAAGAAGAAATAAGGTTATCGAAATGCGGAGGAAAGATCTTCTAACGTATTCAAAACTTTTCCAGAATATCTATGTAAAGCGTGATAATGATGAGGATAGTGAAAATGTAAAATGGCATGATATAAAAGTTTTACGTTTTGGTAAAGAGTTGGGTGTTATAGACGTTAAGTATAAACATAAAGATCTTGACGTTTCTACCCTTAATATTAAACGCAAAAGGCAGCAGATGGGTCCTATATTAGAACCTGTTTACAGTAGACCTAAACCCATAAAACACAAAAAAAGAAGACTTGCTTTTCGTGCTGCAATACCTTGATCCAGTGTACCATCCATTTTACCACGGACTCAAGACAAATGATAAACATTGCATTTTTATGTAGATTGATAACAGTGAACAATAAAAATAATTTTGCCAATTGTTATTACTCATTTTAAAAAGATTTATACTGAAGTTTAAATTTAGATATTCAATAACTTGGTGAATTTTACATTATTTGTTAAATTGATTTAAAGTAACGATTTTTATTAAATATCAAGTTTTAATTTCAGTATAAATTTCTTTAGTTTTCATTTTGTAATTATGATATTCACATTTTTTATATACTTCACTTTGACATGACTTCACTTCACAAAATACAAACATAAGTACACAAACAAAATAGTTATGTTTGTATTTTGAGAACGATTTCCGAAGTGGAAATTGAAACGTCAATAAATGTACATTAACCTTTAATTGTGGCTTATTCCCATTTAAATAGTAATTACTTTAAAACGCCACAAGAAAATAGCTTCAGAACAATATCTCTTAAAAATGTTCATCGGGAATCCATCTTTTAAACGCAAGGCAGAAATACGATAAAGAACTAATGTTATCGGGCACAGAATAAAAATAAAAATGAATGTAAACTTTGAATTTAACCTAGATAATAATATCGTTATATGATTTTGTACTACCCGAATAGTATGCTTTAAAAATTAAATAAATGTACATACAACGCTATCTAATGACTACCTTTTTAATAGGTTCTTTAAGGGTTAGAAGGGCACATAATGAGTACTAAGATAAATGTATTATTAGGAATGTCATTAGAACTGATATTCTGGAAAGCGAGGATTTAATAATTCGTGTATTATGTTTAGAGTTACTGCTTTAAAATTATTAATTTCTTTTATTATTTACAAACACAAGCGCATTTACCCCCTCTGTGGCTCAGTGGTAAGAGTGCCTGCCTTTAAACCTAAAGGTCGTGAGTTCGAATCCCACCTGGGTGGAAATTTTCGTTTATTAAAAAAATTAATAAATGAAAATAATTTCTATCCTTGTGTGATCGGTACACACTGGAGGGACCGCAGACGTTCGGATACAATTAGCGTCTCTTAGCAAAGACAATGACGTCGACTTTGCTAAGTATCAAGACAATTACTCTACACACACACACACACACACACACACACACACACACACACACACACACACACACACACACACACACTACACCTCAAATTGTAAGATTGGCGAATGGATTTAGTGTCCGCAGTCATTTAAACACAAAATAAACAAATAAAAGCGCATCCACCATAAATGTAATAAATTTTGGTTTTGTAGCTTAAGCCTGCATGAGTTCATGTTGTATGAGTTTTGTAATAGATTTACGATAGGTCTGTTTCAAGACTTATAAGGGCACCTAATAAGTACTAAGAGAAACGTATTCTGGAAGGCGAGGCTTTTATAATTCGTGTATTACGTTTACAGTTATCGGATTAAAATAATTAATTTCTTTTATTATTGAAAAATACAGGCGCATCCACCATACATGCAATAAAGTTTTGTAGCTTGAGGGTGCATGATAGGGATGGTGGTTTTTGAAAAAATACCGGTTTTTTTAATCCAATAGATTAGAAAGTTACATTTACAATGCACTTTAGTTTGCGATACTACATTCGACTCGATATCAATATGATCAAAATTAGTACTATCGAAAGAACATCAATATCAATGTAAATACAACACAATTTATTGTGTTTTGTGAGAAAAAAATTCCCTAACAAAAATTTCCCAGGCTCTTTCAAATGGGATTTAAAGAAAATCATATCAACATAAATATTTCACTTAAAAATACATTGGATAATGCAATTCATCTTTTATTTTTACTACCATCAAAAAAAAATTATTATGTATTACTTTTAACCCATTTATGACTTCCGGTATGGGTGTAAATAGTTTTGAAAACGTAGGAAAATCCTTGGAGATTCGTATTCGTAATCGGTAATTTGATATTCATAGTCATTATTTTTGGTAATCAGAAAAAGCCATTCACCCACTTTCAATGTCAAGAGTCAAGTGTGAAAAATAGATGATATATAAATACCAGATCAGTTCTTATGTAAAAATATTATGATTACAAATACTTTTTCAGCGAAATACTATAATAAAATTTAATTGTTTATGGCTGATGTGAGCTTGCACTTTCAGTTTGCTTCTGTATTTATAAAATAAAATAAAAATTGAATTTTAGTTTTGTTTGGAATAATTACTTGAGAATAATAATTATGATTGGGTGGGATTCAAAATAATAACTAACCTAATTCTAATCACTATAAAAACCTAATAACCAGTTTTTACTTCCGGATAAAACCAGTTATTTCGAAGTAAAAAAACCGGTTTTCGGTTAAAACCGGTAGGTTTTTCCCATTCCTAGTGCATGAGTTCGTGTTTTATTGGTGTTTTAATATTATTTAAGATAGATTTCTTGCAAGGGTCTGTAATGAGTACTAAGATAAATAAACTATTAGAAATGTCATTAGAATTGACATTCTGGAAAGCTTTGAGCACCCCATAAATCTCAGCGGAAAAAATCGTAAAATATGTTGGGAGCCGAAGTTTATATGTGTGTTTGCTTATTGTAACGAATGCAGCGCGAACTCGTGTGTCATGCTTTGATGCATCTGTAAAGACTAAATACTAACTATATGATGTATTATTTCGAAGTAAGCTGTTAATCAAACCACATACCCAAGAATGTCATACATGATTTAAAGAATTGCGATGTGTTACAGAACTTGAGGTTAAAATTGTTTTTTGACTTTTTAAAGACCAACCTGCTGATAATCCACTATTGATACCTATTCAAACACAGACCTCTAGAGAGACATTACAGAGTTGTAATAACCTTTTTCCAACATTTAAATAAAATTACCGGAGCAGATTTGAATTTTGAAATATAGTTTGTTTAAATGTTTTTACAAAATGATGAGAACAATGGTTTAAGCAGTAAACAATCTAGCAATATACTTTTAAAAAAATACTAGCGTTCATCTTTTTTCTAAATTTAGGACTGGCAAAATTAAATATTTTTCAGTTACGAAAATTTACCACTTATTATTGATATTAAAGTAAAAAACACTTAATCCAAATCATCGTCATTAAATGTTTTTGTGAAATGTTATCAAAAATATGATGTCTTTGTTTATATTATTGAAAAATAATTAAAAAAAATTTCTGCGGTTTACCTAAATACAAATTTAAAAACAATTTTATATTTCCGGTAAGTACTTAATAAATACATTTTCGAAGAATAATTAAATGGGGCGGGATCATTTTCAAAATATTTAAATAACGGAATTAGTTATTTTTAAGCAGTATATTTTGTGGTTCTTTCAGCCAGAGTTTGCCAAAAAAAAAGTGTTGTGACATATTTTATAATATGTATTATTTCTCATAGCACTCAAAAAACTAATAACACTACGAAAAACAGAAGCTTGCACATTAGCAATGATATTTTTGTACAAAAGAATTTAAAAATATTACTATTTTCTAATGAGAGCTATCCTAGTGAAATTCTGAAGCAACTAATCTTATAAACGTAGACTTATATATGCCGGGAAATGTGATAACAGCCCAACAGATCCCGTTACTTACAAAAAGTTCCCCTTCGTTAATGATTTAACTAACAATATAATAAAGCTCCTGAGTGGAATTTTTAAAATCAAAAGAAGCCAAATATAACGACATATCCAATTACAGCTTATTCGCGAAGATTTTTGATTTCATTTCTCTCTAGAGATATCATTTATAAATTTATATATACTAATGGAATTTGAATTTCTTTGTAATAAAAAATAGTAGACTTATCCGTTTCAAAATCACTCAAAAGCACTTAATCAGTGTTGTTTGATGGTCGATTACCATCAAACTTACTTTACCTCAACATTACATCAAATTGTAATTCTTGGTTAAAATCATACATAACAGAATTCACATGAAATTAAAACAAGAAATAAGTTATTTTTCAGATGGGTTTTAGAAAGGGTCTAGAAACTAAAGAAGCATTATTCGGAGTCAATGTTCTGACACAACGATGTCTAAATATTAATCAGAACATAGATGCTTGCTTCATAGAATTTAAAAAAGCTTTTGACAGAGTTCAATATAAAAAGCTTTTAAGTATTCTTAAGGCCAAAAACATAGATAGTAGAGATCTACAAATTATATCGAATCTGTATCAAAATCAGAAAGCAAGAATAAGAGTCGAAGGAGAACTGACAGAGGAAGTAAGTATACTTAGAGGAGTTTAAAAAGGGTGCATACTTTCACTACTCTTATTCAACGTCTAGAATAAAGTGATATTTCAAGAAGCTTTATTGGATATTGTGGAAGGTAGTTTGGTCAACGGAAATAACATTAATAATATTATATATGCGGACGATACGGTCATATTTGCAAGTAACATGGAAGATCTACAGTACATAATACAACATATTATATATAATGCATGTGAAAGGTACGGACTGCAAATGAATCTCAAGAAAACGAAATCGATGATATTCTCAAAAAACCACAAAATGCAGATAACCTGATTTCTGCATAAATATTTGGAACATATAAATATTTAGAAAGGTGGCTAACCAAAGATGGAGATCAAACAAGAGAAATCAGATCTAGAATAGAAATTGGAAAAAACACGTTCCTAAAATTAAAAAACTTACTCTGCAACCGTAATCTTAATCTAGAGATCCGCTCAAGAATGCTACGTTGTTACGTTTTTTTCTACTTGACTATACGGCATGGAAGCGTGAACAATAAAACAGTCTAAAATCAAAAAATTAAACTCCTTTGAGACGTGGTGCTACAGGAGAATCTACAGAATATTTTGAACTGAAAAAGTAACTAATATAGAGGTGTTACAAAGAATGAAGAAAGAATGTGAAGTCATAGAAAAAACTTAAAATTAGAAAGATTCAATATCTGGGTCATATAATGAGGGGTGAGAAGTACATATTAATTGGGTTAATTATGCAAGGTAAGATACAAGGGAAAATAAACCCAGGATGACGCAAAATATTTTGATAGCAATGGTGATTTTCAACCTCCGATAGGAGAAGAAACCTGAAGAAGAAGAATATATTAGTTACTTCTGCCTGTTAAGTTTTTTTTCAGAAATCGTTTGTTATACATAATCGTGCTGCAGCCAATGCTACGTAGTAGATGAGTGCCTTATATTTTTGTAGTCGAAGTGGTTTCCAAAAAATATGTTCCGTTCGTGATCTATAGTAGCAAAATATGGTTTTCAACTTCTTATACCGAGCGATAAGAAGTCTGAAGTTCAATAATCCATCCAAATGTACTGTCGGACTTTTCACAACACCAATATTCTTAGACAAGGAGAGGGAGAGGACATGTAATACTCATTTAACACTAGAACCACAAGGTGGGGTCGCCGTTGACCCAACTGCACTAATTTTTTTGACATGCCCGCAATTCTGATGAACCTGTAAGTTGGCCGCCCATCTACCTTTAGTATTTCATATAACTTGTAACTGGTGATGTATGTTTTTATGTATGTTTACATTTACTCGTATTTGCAGAGCATTTCCGATTTTTTACCCTACCTTGTGATTAACGTAACAAGTTCTGAGTAAGTTTTTTCTAAGTATTAATATTTATAGAGCCTTATAAGTTTGTTTTTTAAATACAAAACCCCTATGGATCTGAATAAACGTCTTTTTTCGCAAGAAGAATTGTGGAAAGCCCTTTATGAGATTGATTCCAGTGGTAAAAAGGAATGTTCTTTTGGTAAAAGTGAAGAGAAAGATTCCAGTAGAAGAATTATTTCGCGCAGCAGCCAACAGAGAATGGTTTCAGAAAATTGTAAACATGATGACGGCCAACGTCTGAATACGGACACGGCGCCCAAAGAAGAAAAAAAAGATGAAGATGATGTATTACTCAAAGACTATTTTTAAGAGGGTGTAGTGATTTGTATCAAAACGTCATAACCAAGATTTAGAACGAGAGAATTGCTCCAAATTATTAGGTCGAAATAATTATATTTGGTTTAAACAACCTCAAATTAGTAAGAGAACCAGAAATTAAAAAAAATATATATATATATATTTTTTCTTTATCTGCATGGTCTCAGTAGAGAAGCTACACATATAACCAACATAATACAATTATAGCAACTGTTTTTCCTGACTTGCTGACAGAAATAAGTTTTGAATAACACAAATAAAGAAATAGAAATTATGAAAACTGCTGGAGTTTTAAAAGATGCCCATCTTTCAGTAATAGATATGTGGTCTAAAAAATTGGGGTTCCCATATTTAGATGCACTTTGTCCAAAAACCGTTTTGAATTTCTATTAATGAGTTAACGCTTTGACGATAAAAAAAACTTTATATAAGTTTGCATCTCTCAGCGAAATGTGGGCTGTGGGCTTTAGAGATAGAAGTCCTTTTAAAATGTACATTCTCAGCAAGCCTGAAAAGAATGGTTTCAAACTTGTAATGATGTGCGATGTAAAATGTGTTCTGCTATGCCATATATTGGTAAAGAGTAGTGAGATCCGCAGCAGGGTTTAATTTCTACCCAGTAAGGTTACAGAGTAGCTAGAGATAAACAACAGATATGAATAGGCAGAATTAGGAGAGGCCTTTATTCGGCAAATCCGAATAGAGAGAAGAGCTTAAAAAAAGGTTAAAATCTAACTAAAAAAATTAAGGGGACCATTGCAATATTACCATGGATAACTGGTTTTCTTCATGTGAATTATCCCAAAAATAATTAGAAAAGGATTTAACAATGGTCGGAACGCTTAGAAAAAATAAAAGAGAAATACTTACAAAATATTTGGAAAAGAAGCGATCAGAAATTCCGTTCTCAGCATTTGCATTTACGTAAAAGTTGACACCAGTATCTTCTTCTTAACGTGTCCTATCAAGTCCCCTTGACGTTGGCGATTAACATGGCGAAACTGTCTCTGTCTCAAGCTATTCTAAAGAGTTGCTCAGCTTTCCTTATTCCTGTCCACTCCCTGATATTCTTCAACGAGGAGGCCTACTTTCTACCAATTCCTCTGCGTCCTTCGATTTTACCCATCATAATAAGTTAAAGAATATTATATCGGTCTCCTTTTACTACGTGTTCAAAAGAGGCTATCTTTCTACATTTGATGTTATCAAGTAGCTCGCGAGCAGCATTTGCTCTCTCAAGGACTGCCACATTTGTCAGCATAGCTGTCCATGGACTTTTTAGTATACATCTGTGCTGCCACAATTCAAAGGCCTTCAGACGATTAATGGTGCATATTTTTAATGTCCATGCTTTGACACCGTATAAGAGGACTGACCAAATGTAGCATTAAACCATGCGCTTTCGAAGTTGAAGTTGCAAGTTATCATTACAGAAGAATGACCTAATATTTAAAAATGTCGTGCGGGATATCTCGATTCTACATTTTATCTCTTGATCTGGATCTAGTTGTTCAGTAGTATGGCAACCAAGATAATTAAAACTGGACACTCTTTGAATTATATGACCATCAACATATAATCGTGCATCTAGATGTGCTAAACGGCTAAACACCATGTATTTTGTTTTTGAACAGTTTATGTTTATGCCAAACTCTCTTCCCACTGTATCAATAGCATTTAAAAGGCATTGTAGTCTATTCATGTCATCACTTAAAATAACTGTATTGTCTGCATATCTGATTGTATTTATTAGCATTCTATTAACTTTCACGCCCCATTCCAAATTATGCAGCGCTTCTTTAAATATTCTATCTAAATATAAATTAAATAACAGTAGGGATAGTATACAACTCTGTCTGACACCTCTTTGTATTTTACATATTACCTCTTTGTTGATTTTCCGTTTATGCAAGCTATCGCTGTTTGACGCCAGTATAACTTTTCTATGAATCGTATGCCTTGACTATCAACTCCTTTATCTTTTAACATTGTAATTAATTTATTATGCTCACTCAATCAAAGGCCTTTTCATAGTCAATAAATACAGCAAAGACGTCTTTACTTTGATCTCGACATTTCTGCAGTAATACATTTAGTGCAAAGAGGGCGTCCCGAGTTCCCAGTCCATTTCTGAAGCCAAATTGCGTTTCATCCTGGTCTTTTTCACATTTTATCTATGATTCTACAGTGGATGATGCGTAGAAATATTTTCAAAGTGTGGTTCATAAGGTTTATCGTTCTATAATCGCTACAGTTTTTTGGACGTTGTTTTTTTGGTAGTGTTATGAATTCGGACTTTAACCAATCTTCAGGAATATCACCAGTCAAATAAACATCATTGAAAAGCTTGACCAGTATTCCAATGTTCTCCTCATTTATAAGCTTTAACATCTCTGTCGGTATGTTATCAGGGCCAACGGCTTTCTTGTTCTTTGCTTACTTTATAGCATGCAGTATTTCTGATTTTAGTATTTCTGGTCCTTCACCTTCAACTAAAGTCTCCAGTTCTTCAGGTTTATCATCATTATACAGTTCACTGATATAATTACACCAGGTTGTTCGAATTTCATGTTCGTCTAATATCATTTTTCCCGACGAATCGGTTATAGTATGTGGAGTTTTCTTATGATAAAGACCAGCTCTAACATTTTAAACATATTAAACGTATCATGTTTTTCATTCAACTCCTCTACTTTCTTGCATTTATCCTCCATTCATTTTTCTTTAGCCACCTTTATTTTTTGATTAATTAGTTTCTATTTTTCCCTATATTCTATCTTGTTACTTTTCAGTTTCCATATCTGCTCCATTAATTTCAGGATTTCATCAGTCATCCATTGTTGTTTTTTGAAGGTAAGATCTTTAAATGTGTTCCATATTTCTGTGTTGTTGTGCGTTGTTTTCATTTATTGGTTTCTTTAACTCATTGTTTAAGTCATTTTCTATTAACGTTTTGTTGGATATTGAGATATTTAATTTTGGTGTTTTGGGGCTTTTTGGACTTTTTTGAGCTTCACTTTGATGTTAGTTATTACAGTTATTACACTAGTATCTTATATTCCAAAACGAAACAAATGCGTTATATTAATCAGTTTTATGCACTCGTTAAGGCCTTAGCTTATGCATTAGTGCAATATCATATGCAACAGATAATAAATAATATATGGCTTTCAAAAAAGCTATGGGAATCTATTTGTGATTGATGTTATTATTGTCCAAGAAGTAACGATAGAAGAGACCGCCATATTTGTGTTTATTGTGAAAAACATATGTATGCAAAAACACCAATATGCTATTTGTGGAGATTGTAAATAATATGAAAATAAACTATTCAATTTCTAACTTGTTTTTTAATTTACTTTTGACATCTCAAAAAGTATTTGTCAAATATAAGTGCTTCTATATTTTGGCTCACTCTGTATATTAGTTTTACTTATTGTTATCTAACAATACATTTTATGATTAGAAATCAACTCATTTAGTAATTTTTTTAACAAATAACTTTAAATGACATTTAACTCTCTTTTATTTTGAAAAATATTTTCGAGTCGCCGGTGACCCCATCTTGTGAACATCATACCACCGATTTCACCTTGTAATTCTAGGGTTAATAAACCTTCAAAAAAGTGAAGCCAGTTTTAATTTCACCGCCATATTTTGGTGCCTGTACGTTGCATATTACTACCTCTCGCAGGGTTACCAGGCCAATTAATTTTTCAGTAGATCTACTGTTTTCAAATTCATTTTACTAATTTACTAGAATATTATATCGATCTACCAAAAAATATGTAATGAAAACATTATGTTCAAAAAATGATCATTATGTCACTGTTTAATTATAAATAAGTAAGTTAACTGACAAATTTGTAGTGTTTCGCCACTCTAAAATTAATATAATATAATTAGAAGAAAGAAGAGCGAGTGTAGAGTTTATTGGCACTTGCGATGGTGTAGAAATAAGTAGCTTAATGTGGAAAAATAACAAATTAGTCACGTTTCTATCGACTTTTGCTGGCAAAGTTTCTAAAACTATTATCAAGGAATATGACAAGAAAGAAAAGAGAACAAAAGAAGTAAGTTGTCCATATCTTGTACACGAATACCATCTACTAGATCTAACCGTTAATAACAGTTAGATTTTTCCAAGAATTCAGCTTAACATAGAACTAGCGCGAAGCCTAAAGTTACACACGCTTAGTTTTGAATACAACTGGCAGAAGCATTATGCAGGACAGGAGAGTGATTCACCATTACAAAAAGGGAAAGACCTTTAGCAATTAAAACTGAGGAGGCGCTACAAATAAAGAAAAGAAAAGAAGAAGAAAATAGGGCCAACAAAGATGTTTTAATTTATTAAATTCACCATTGACCTGTATATTCTGATAAATAAATAAGGTGCAAATTTCCACAGTGCAATATACACACGTGTTGTGCGAAAAGTTTGGTGTAGCTCTTTGCTTCACTAAAACGAAGAACTACTGTTTTAAAAATTTTCATTTTTAATAACTATTGTTTTAAGTATATCGTTATTTGCAGAATGTTGTTGATAAACAACACTTATATTTTGCCAAAATAAAAAATGCTTGTTCAGAATTTTTGTTATTATATTTTCGAAACATAACGAAAATCCAGTCCGCCAACTTTTTTCTAACTAAAAATAAAAAATCATGCAGTGAAGGGTTAAACTGGTTAAAGTTACATATTCCTGTAGAATCATAATTGCATCGAAAGTAAAAAAGTACAATTTTACCCAAAATGACTAAGAGGGTTCAACAGAATGCAACAGAGTAATACAAAAAAAAACAAATAACATAACGATATGCAGAATTGTAGAACGCTTTTTACAGAAATGTACTTAAGTTTGATGCCAAAAGAGGTTACAAATGCCTAATCTTTAAATTAAACGAAACAGTGAAAGCAAGTATGGTTTTTTAAAAGTATAAAGTTAGTATTATATGAACAAGACGAGAGTTCACCATTAAGTACGGAATAGATAATTGGCTCCAATTATAGTCAAACTTTAACAATGGAGCAAGCATCTCAAAAATAAAAAAAATTCAGCTTCTAAAAGTTGTAAAATATAAGTTTTTAAAATTCAAGCAAACTCATTAGAACCGAAAACTTTATTCAATTAAGGTTAATACGTGTTTTTATGGAACTAAAACACTAGTTCTCTATAATAAAGAAAATGTATTCTATTATACAAGCAACTACTACCCCTGGAGCTATTATCATAACAAAGAGACCCCAAAAAGGAGCAAAGCATACTTCAAACGATATGTACGTAAAGTTGTAGTGTACTTTGTGAAGGAGTCGCTTACATTAGACAACAACTAAATGGTTTTTATTTGTTTCTCGGCACATTTTTATCAGATAGGGAACAATAGAAGTTCCGGGAGAGAACCATACAATGCGTTTTACATACAATGTTTATTTAAATAAATGACATACTACAAGAAACACTTGCTGCTAAAGGCACTTTATATAAAGACAACAAATTATGTGTCTTTTATTAAGTAAGGAAAATATACAAGAGTACAAATTTAAGAATATATATTTAACCTTCAATCGTCTTTATAAAGCGTACTAAATTTTTGATTTGTATGTGAATCATAATACGGTAATTTCTATAAATCTGGTATTTTATACCATCGCTATAGGTTCTAATTTAAGTAAGTAATAATAGTAGTAATTATTAAATTATATTATAGTAGTAGTACTAAGTAGTACTAAGTAGTACGAACCCTCGGGAGAGTTCTCAGGTGGCGGATAGGGGAATGCTTGACTTGGCTTACCGGTGGGTAGGAGGGAAATAAAGTACCTCCCGTGGACCAACAGGTAATTCACCGAATGATTGCCGGCTTCGGGCGGACGAGTTGGTAGGTGGTAGGGCATTTTTTTGTCCTGGAGCTGAGAATCCGGCCCCAAAGGCAAAAAAATCAGTTTTTTGGTCAACGGAAAAAGAATATAGAAGGCAGCTAGAAATCACTATATTAAAGATTCCTATGGATATATTTGGGATGCAAGGAATAGTGATGCGCAAATTCTAGCCTCTCCCTATTCAAATGTCAACCTCACCTGCACGTGTGACGATCTTCATTATGGTCATCCGGTGCATCCTGCTAGATAACAAATAAGGCTCTAACGTTCGAGTGATTGCCCGTATAAGCAATTCCCAATTACTGACCAATGGCTTAGGCGGATAAGTAGATGAGTGGTAGGGCATTATTTTGTCCTGGGATTCAGAAATCGGCTTCAAAAGCGAAAGAATGAACAAATAATGGTCATTGGCACAAGAATGCAGAAGGCAAAGGGGAACCACTGCATTAACGGCTCATAGAGCCCCCCAGGAAAATCACCATAGAATTGACACTGTAATTGCAAACCGTTACTAATCATGGAAAGCGCAGGCCAAGATTCAGCGGAAGAGGAGAAACATACTTATACATGCAAAAAATAAAGAAATTTATTTTTTGATGAGAGGGGGAACCAATCCCAAATATCTATGGAAATAGAACAACCTATACTAGTGACAGAAATAAGAGTACCCATAATATCATCAAAGAAGGGAGAGTCTCAGGACCAGACGTGCATCAGAGTACAATCAGAATTTCTTAAACTTAATTTCAAAGTATGGCTAGTTTCAGAATTTTTTACGTTACCAAAGAAACAGGGAAGGTTTAGTTCCGTGTCTTAATTAAGATTACTCTGAAATTAAACTCCCAAAGGAGACCGAACTTTGGAAGGATCTCCTCCCAAAGTTCGGTTGAACATTCGAATTTGTACAGCCTTGGCACGACTTAGCAGACCTTGTAGATCTCGTAGACTTTGTAAGAGGATGGAGATTGTGTTATAGACGTAGCACCTTTTATCGGAACGACCACATCGAGCGCCATAGACGGGAGATGGTTCTTGACAACTGGTCCTCATAAGACAGCTAACTCTCACTTATGGCTCCACGTGCCACACCCCGAGCAACTGCATTGGTCTGCAGGCTTAACTAAGTGAGGGTAGCCAGATATGGCGAAAATTTTACCGAGCGATTGCCGGTATAAGCAATCCCACACTTACTGACCAACGGCTTCGGGCGGATGAGTTGGTAAGTGGTAGGGCAGGGTTTTGTCCTGGAGTTGAGAAATCGGCTTCGAAGGCGAAGGAACTATTAAGTAGTGTCCACCTTTGTAGCAATACCAGGAACAGTATATGCCAAAGATTGTTCAGACTATATAGAACAATATCACTAATAAGCCATACCCTCAAAATATTTTTAAAGGTGATTCATGGAAGATGGTATAGAAGGTAGAAGGTATAGAAAGTATAGAAAACTAGAAGATGATATGGATAATACTTAGTTTTTGTTACACAAGGGACTGGAAACGAGAGAGACATTGTTTGCTTTTAATGTCCTCTCTCAAAGATGCTTAGATATGAACCTAGATAGAGAACAAATACAAAAATAAATTCATGTAAAAAATAGTCCACAGAAAGTAAAAAGAAAGAATGTTATGCTTAGTAGCTTTACGACTCATAGCTGGTAAGTAAACGAATTTATTTCTGAGCACAATGGTAAACAATTCACCAAAGAACAGATTATTCTTAGAACAATTCAAGTAGTAAATTTTTTTATCGTCCGGTATAGTAATTTATACTTGTAATAATTATATAATGTAGTAATTTCCAATTTTACCATTTTATGTGATATTTATTACCAAGCCGTACATATCTTCCACCATATTCCAATATATATGCAAATTACTAACATATATATTTATAGAGATTTTCTGGAAAAGCTCTAACTTATGTACACAATCTATAGGATATATCTTTTTACAGGTAAAAGCCAGAAGGTCATCGTAGTGATCAGACATGAATTAAAATAAATTAGGTAATAAATAGGAAAGATAAAAGAAGAATAATAGGTTATTGGAAAAATTAGTCTGATTAATTATAAAAGTAGAATTCCTCAAGTTTAATTAAATTATGTTTAATTTGAAAATTGAAATAAAAAGGCAAATAGTAATTGTGTCCTGATAGAGAATAGATAACCGACGACGTGGACTAGAACGCGCGAAAACTAATAATGGATAGGGACGATATCGAAGATACAACGGATAAGAACCAAAAAAAGGAGGAGGGGTAAAAGTTGAAAAGTCTAAAAAAATAAAATGAATCTTATACTAAAAATCTTAGAAAATCTGACTAATAATGTAAAAAAACTAACTACAGATATCCAAGGAATAAAACATAAACAAAATCAGTATAGACAGGAGCTTAAAAAACTAAGAAAAGAAAACAAAGATATAAAAAAGGAAAATGAGGAACTAACAGAAAATTAACATATGGATAAAATGAAAAAAGAAAAGAGAAAAAGTGTGGACACAAGCCACAGAGTAGCAAAATAAGAGAACAAAAAAATTAAGAAAAATTTGGTAATACATGACTTTGATGTAGATTTGGAAAAAAAAGATACTAAAATATGGGGTGACCACCATTATTGTCACATAATTGTGTGATCGCCAATTTTAGGTTGATTACTTGAAATCATGAATTATATTTTTCTTGTTAATAACTAAATCCTGTAAAGAAGAACCAACCCTAAAGGAAATAGAAGAAACCATAAAGGTTGGACTGTATATTTACGTTGGTTATGAACTTCTTATTAAATAAACTTGCATAAATTAATTAAAACTTTGACAGAATGAAAAACGTGTTTGTCTAGTTGAAGGAACAATTATCTGACATCTACAATGTTGCAGTTCAGAAAATTGTGCGCTTATTGGCGTGTAATTTAAAGTCTAAATATACGTAAATATTTGAAGCTGTAGTAAAGTCATTCGATACTAAAATATTTCAAAAATTCACATCATTCGACAAAGAATACCAAACGCTTTAGACTTTGCCAGCAACGCCAGGCTATTCGATGATTTTATATAATTTTAAATTCAAATCTGAAATCTCGTTAGTCAATTATGTGATTTATATTGTTGTAAAACTATTTCCCTGTCTAATTTTACTTTTGTAATTATATACTGGAAGTTTACCACCACAATTTTATTGATGTTTTAAAATTCAGGTCGCATGCTATGAACACAAACATTTTTTGGCTTTGGTTTGGAACCGTTAGCCACGTAATTACATGTAAATTTTAGTATCTATTTGTACAGGACTGTACAGAGATAACACTTTTCACGCTTAGAGGTTTGTCAGACCGACCTTATGGGTACATATATAAAGGAAATATCCATTCAAATGATCAAAATTGTTCAGTTACACTTTAAGTTTAATTTTTTGCTGCAATATAATTAGTTTAAAAATGTTTGTATGTATTATCTTCACATAACTAAAAGCTGTAGTTGTAGTTGTAGTTGTAGTTGAAGAACATTAAGTTTTGGCGTATTCAAACCACTGCCTTCACCAATTCGCGAAGCAGCCACGTACTCTATCCTCATAAGCTAAACGATTCTAACTCCAACATTTTTGTAAATGTCTTTTATGGGCATTTATAAATCGGGGTATAAAAATACTCCTATAAATGTCATTAGAAAGCCTTAAATCCATCAAAATGACGAGTAATTGTGAATTATAAATATATCGGCCTTAATCCAGTTTGGTGTCTTTTGGTTAAAAGAAAGCTCTATGTAGCGAAAAAGAACTAAAAGTACTCCAAATCAACAAAAATTTGTATTTCGGGCTTTTTTCTTCAAATTACGCCTATGAATACGGAATTAAGGCCATCTTTTGTATTTATTTAGCGTATGGCTACATCACACGTTCATACCTGTGATGTAGCCATACCTTTCATTTTTCATTCAAGATTTTGTGTGTTCAGGAAGCAAATTTAGGGAAAGTGGAAACAAAGGACCATAGTGGTAAGGATCTTTTCGCTTGGAAAAACTACACTACCAAGCCAAAACTTAAGTAGCGTTCCATAACTCACAGACATTGGAAAAATAATAGCTAAGCAATACAAATCTACAATATTTCACGATTACCAAGAATATAATACCAAAGTGCTAAATTTCTTACAAGTTAAATATCAAGAACGTTCCAATGCTTGAAAAATTTTAAGGAGTAAGAGAATTTAATGAAGCTAAGAAAAAAGAAATAGTTGAACAATTGTGCCCTCTTATGCGATTTAATCGCCGTGGATTTTGGTTACCCATTCAAGAGTCAGAGGAGCCAGATCTACTAAACATTTATTGACGCTGAATGAGTCATAAAACCAATTTTTCGCTTATGTTACTTAGCTTTAAATTATTTCATAACTTTAAATTTTTATATGTCCATTCAGTTTTAGATATCACACAGTTGTTAAAAACATAAGTTGTATTTTCAATAAACCTTTTATGTTCAGTATGTATAAAATTAGTTTATTTTTAAAGTAAAAAGCTTTTACAAGAGAGTTAGGGATCTTTAGAATCTGATATGTCAGCATTCAACTTTAAAATAAAAGCCCTAAATCCATTTTCCCCCTCTAAAATTTCAATATTTTTATGTTAACGTCCATAATTTTAACATTGAAACTAAACCATTTACACATTAATTTAAAAATATCAAAACTGTGACGCTGGAGAAAAATTTGGTTTATTCTCTCTCCTGGAAAATTTTGTTCTTTGGCGATAGGTAGACTTCGGTAAATATGCATATTGCATATTTTGCATATTGTGCATATTTTATGCAAATATTTCATATTTTGGCATATTTGTATAAAAGTTTGCATAAAGTGCATAAAAGTTCAGATTTTTATACTGTATTTGAAAATTTTTAAACATACCAATTTATTTCAATTCTTGTATAAAATTTTGTAGTCATTTTAATCAAGAAATGATCTAAGTACGTAATCTCTACAGGTACAAAACATTTACAATTTCAAAGAAGATCAATTAAAGTAGCAATCAACATTCTTAGAAAGTCTCGGTCACTGAGGCATTCAGGTATTGGATAATCGCTAAGGGTTCGCTCATTTGCATTTTATGATCTAATCCCCAAATATATCTACAATTTATTGTATCTTAACAGCAGGTAAACGGCTAATAGTTTTGTTCCTAATTTAGGGATTTTCCAAAATCTCCCAGTTTATTGAATTAGGTACCTAAACATTTCTAATTTGATGCTCAGATTTGTAAATCATTTTTGTTTTGATAATCAAAGCGTAAACACTCGTTGTGCGTAACAAAAAGGAAGATTGTGATTTTATAATGCCTAAAACAACCAGTGCTTCAACTTGGATTAAACCTTATAAAGAGCTGTCTATGGATATGGGAAAAATCTACTGTTCAGTCTGTGGCAAAATTGTAAGTATATAATATTTTCTATTAAATATCTAATATTTCATACATACAGTGTGTTTCCAAATGACACTTACAATGTTTGACTGTAGATACTTCTCGAAAAATTGAACAAAACAATATAGTTAATGAGGGGTCAAACTTATTTACTTTTCGAGATACAGGGTGTTAAAATTAAAAAAAAATAAATTCTTTTAACAACAATAACTTTAAAACCAATAAACGTATTTATTTGAAATTTAGTACTCGTAGGTTGTTTTTAAATGAAAAATAGCTTCTTTTAGTGAGAAAAAATTGTCCATGGTACATTACAATGGTGTGTATTTAGAAAAAATTTTCAACTTTACTTTTTTTATGAAGTCAGTAATTCTAAAACACAATTATTTTTATTGTAATTGAATTAACAAAAAAAAACTTCTGTTGAATTTTAAAATAAGTTATATGATGTACTAATGGTTAGTAACAAAAACTAACTTGTGGATTAATACTGCATTTAAAACACTTAGCGAGTGTTTTTCTTTCCAAACCAGTTATTTGATTAACCCAAAACACCTTGTATATTTTTATATTTTAAAGGTTGGGTTACAATAAAGGTTTTTATTTTTATTTATAGATAGCATGTGAGGAGAAATTTCAGATAGACCAACATGTGAGAACTGCTTCACACATTGCAAAAAAAGGAAAAATAGGAGGAAAACATCAAACTTCAATGGCTAATTGTTTCCAATCTACTTCAAAAAAATTTGATGAGATAGAAACTTTTAATGAAGACTTGTGTCGCGCATTAGTGTTTGCAAACATACCGCTTTCAAAATTAGCAAATGTAAATTTTAGTTCGTTTCTAAAAAAATATTGCAAACTTAATGTTCCAAGTGATCGGTCTCTAAGAAGAAATAATGTGAACGGGCTATACTCGTCGGTGTTAATTAATATTAAGGAAGAAATTGCAGATAATTATTTTTACATATCTGTAGACGAAACCACTGATTCCTCAGGAAAGTATATTGCTCATTTATTGATTGGTGTTCTTAAAGAAGATACCTTACCAAAATCTCATCTTATTTCATGCCAGCAACTTGAGAAAACAAATGCTTTAACAATTTCGCGTTTTATACAAGAAACATTAGCAACTTTTT
>OU898280.1:20945261-20963261 GCA_918026665.1 Diabrotica balteata
GAGAAAGGCACTCTGTCGAACTGTAGTGGAAATTAATTAGAATAAAAAATTGTGGAAATGGTAAAAAAAAACGTTTTTGGTATTTCATTGCTTAACAAGTAAGAATTTTAATCAAATGAAAGGCTGATATCGAGCACAGTTTATTTATTAAATCTTGACCAAGTACTTTGGGTCCTAGAGCATCTTCAGGGGCATTACTTGGGCAAGATTTAATAGAAAATTCTGCTCAATATCTGGCTTTTATTTGATTAAAATTCATTTATTCGAGCATTCAACCTTATATACTTATATATTCAACCTTTAATGCGTACGAGGTTTGCCGTTTTCCATGTTTTATGGGAATTTTTTGCTTTCTCGGAGATCGTTTTATGATCTTTACACTAAAAGCTTTTCTTCTATGATTATCTTTAAAATTCGGTAGAACTCTGTCGGGTCTGGCACTCTCCTGCCTTTACTGCTTTTCCGCCTCCGTCAGCTTCTCGGTTGAGAAAGAAATCAGAAATAAATTTCTTTATCTCTCTTTGTGGGAATAGCTCTTCTGTCATCTCTCTTCTGCGGCTTTCTTCGATTTTGAGGATATTAAATTCCTTGAAGTTGAAACCAGCCCCAACCCTAATCAGTTGAACCAATCTGTTTGTTCCCTTAATAATCCTAAAACATTTCAACCATCTAGTCACCACAATTTTAACATTTAATAATGTTTATGTTGTCCATTTTAATCTAAGTGTTATTTTATACCTAGATTTGTAGCTAGTTTCAACTATTCTTAAGATGTTTCACTAATTTGATGGTCCAACTGGACCGAAAAACGTTTTGAAGATAAATTTATTCTGTTTAAAACAATTTTTTTAAAATTTTAATATAATTATAAAATACCATCATACAATCAGAAATTTAAAGTTTGAAACTATGGTTATACATACAAGCCCAAATCGCTGACGAGTTTTCCCTTATAATTTATATTTATAATAATACCACTCGTATATAATTTTTGCAAAGTATTTTCTAGTTCATGTTCCTATATTTTGTTTTAAATGTAATATTTTGTATTCTGGTTTATGGCATTTATTATTTCATATAAAAATCTTATTTACTGACAATAAAGTTATTCTCTAACAGATAAACTTTGTTTTTGTTCCATCAATTATATCAATAAAAGCGAGGTTAAAAATTTATAATGCATTGATTGGAATTTTAGGGAGTAGCTACATAACCAACTAATAGCAGAATAGAATGGCAGTCAACTGGATACACAGTAAGTAATTTTATTGTCTTACTTGAAATATAAGAAAGGAAAGGCATCGTTTGCAATGAAATTGAGATTATATTTTTTGATAGCGGACATTTTTCTGAAATAACCTCTATAAATTTAACAAATACCGAAGGGGTACATAGTTTTAATTTCCCAAAACCACAAAGGTTTTTGGGAACTGTAGTGGAATAGTTGAGATTAGTTTTTCTGAGCATAGGAACTTTGAGAACTACTCATCATCATCATTGGCTTTTACAACTCTTCGTGAGTTTTTGTGCCGCGTTTACTATTGCCTTCCATATGATTCCGATCCTGTGCTATTATTTTCCCATGGCCTTACTCTCCATCTTCTCCAGGTCTTCCCTGACAGCGCTTTCCACCTTTTTCTAGGCCTTCCTGTCGATCTTTTACCATCTGGTCTTTCCCAAAAACATTGCTAATCAGTTTGTCGTCATCACTCCGTACACGTGGCCTGCCCATCTTAATCTATTGGCTTTTTATGTATCTTACGATGTTGCCTTTCCCGAAGAGAGTCTCTATTTCATTGTTGTATCTGCTCCTCCATTCATTTGTCACGCTGTCCCTGCAAGGACCATATATAATTCGCAGGATTTTGCGTTCCCATACTAATAGCTTATTGATTTCTTTCTATCTCAATGTCCATGTTTACACTTCCATATGTCACTGCTGGTCGTATTATGGTTTTGTACATTTGGATTTTGGCACGCCTTGAGAGAAGCTTTGACTTATTAGATGTTGAATGGCAAAGAATGGTGAGCTGTGTCACGCCGCCAAGAACAGAATTCTAGTAATGAGATAGTCGCCTACGCACTTTGTGTTGGGTTACTGGCATGTTAAGAAGAAGAAGGCAAAGAATGATTTATTCCCCGCCAGTATTCGTATTTCAACCTCCCGTTCTCCTGTGTTTTCACTGGTAATTGTTGCTCCTAGGTATTTGAATTCTTTGACCACCTCAAAATTATGATCGTTTATGGTAATGTTTTGTCTTATTCGCTGTCGTTCCTTTTTTGATACGACCATGTATTTAGTTTTTTTCTCGTTTATTTTCAGGCCTACGCTTAGTGTTGCTTCCTCAAAGTTCGATACTATATCCTTAACTTCTGTGTTGTCTGTAGTAACTAACCTAGTGTTGTCCTGTGCTACTGCATCTACATCATCTGCAAATGCGAGAATAATCTTTGCTCCTCTGGCAGTTATGTCGGGTTTGACTCTTGGTATATATTTTTTTCGCATTACGTATTCCAATGCTAGGTTTAAATAGTAATGGAGACAGCGGGTCTCCCTGTCTGAGCCCGGTGCTTATGCCGAAAGCCTTTGAATTTTTGCCTCCTATTCTAATTTGTACAAAGAAATTGTGTTGACACATTTGAATGTGAACTACTGCAATCACTATTAGTCACATTGATAATTAAAGGTTTAACGGTTAAATCCACTCTAGTCCCATATTTTACTTTTTTCTTTTCTAGTATCTGTAATGTGTAATGCAATTTTTCCATGAGTTTTGAAGTTTTCTACACCAGCAGCGAGCAGACCTTTGGCACATGATCAATTTTTAAAGTTAATTTTTGCTCGATACTTCATTTTTTATTTGAGCCCGTATAAGTTCGACAGGGTTCAGCTAACAATGATAAGGAGTAAGACGTAGAACAAATATGTTCTTTTCACGCACCATTTCGCAAAACAGTAAATTTACTGTTTGTATTTTGAAAACGATTTCCGAAGTGGAAATTGAAACGTCAATAAACGTATTTTTATCTTTAATTGTGGCTTATTCCCAGTTAAATAGTAATTAATATAAAATCTTATCGAACATCCTTTTAAGTAGGCTGACACCGTTTGTAGAAAATTTCATGGGGTAATACCAAGCCGGCTGAAGAAACCATAGATCGACCATAGATCAGACCTTTACTCTAAGACAGCTGCTTGAAAAAGGATGGGAATTAATAGAACTATCCAAAATCTCTTTAAAGATTTCCGGCAAGCGTACGACAGCAATAAAAGGGATCAGATGTGAAATGCAATGGCAGAACTTTCAGTTCCAAAAAAACTTATCCAGCTTGTTAAGTTATGTGTCAATAGCTGTAGATCCAGAGTACGGATACGTAACAAACTCTCAGAATCTTTTGAAATAAGCAGTGGCCTGAAAAAAAGGAGATGTGCTGTCACCTCTTTTTTAATATCATCCTGGAGAAAGTAGTAAGGAGCAGCACAACTTAAAACGGAATTACTGACAGTAAATGGACCAAAATTAATACTAGCATATGCAGATGACATTGACATTGATATTGTGGGAAACACAGTCACAATTGAAGAACTTTTAATAAATTGGAGGTAGAGCCAAAGAAAACTGGTTTAAGGGTAAACGAAGAGAAAACCAAATACATGTGCATCAACAGACAAAAGGAACGAGATAGAATAGGGCAAAATATTACAATATCAATATTAATATCAATATGAGTTTTAAATATCTCGAAGCAACAATCACTGCAGATAACAATATAGTGGAAAAGATAACGAAAGAATTCAGGCAGTAAATAGATGTATGTACAGCCTCCACTTCTGTTACATCTAAAAGACGAAGAGCGCTTGTTAACGACAACAGTCAACGGGTCGTTTTTGAAACCGTCCCGTTTGTCGTTGCTTAGTATCTTTCAGGTTCGTATGAATGTTTGTTCACGCAACGGCAACCAATCCGTTGGTTAACTTTTCACCGTCTACGTATCCAGTTACCCTCGGCAATACGTTCGTCGGGCCTGCAGTGAGCCCTTTTACAAACTGAACAATTTTAGTTTATGCAAGTGTGTTAACGGCGTTGGACGAGCATCCGTTTGTTTTTTCAATAAATTTCTTTCTTTGTTGCCGCTAAAATATGGATTTTGATATGGAAATTTTAATAAATGCGGTAATTGAAGAATGTTGTTTCATCTTTTTTCAATTCTTCGTAAAGTGTATGGAAAGCACCATATTCTTCTCTTTCTAACAAAATAGGATGTATGCATATTTTTCTTTTACGCTTATCCCGTTTCTTCTGCATTTTTTTATACAAATAATACGCTAGTATATTTTTTTGCTTTAACGAAAACATCATATAACATGTATTGCGTGTACTTGTTACTTTAAAACTGACGATATTTCGGAGATTCCATACTGTCAACGGACGCATATTTCTTGAAATTTAAGAACCGTCGACACGGGTACCCGTTTAGCCTCGGCCCGTTACCCGTTGAAAAAAACGTTAGTTAACAAGAGCCCTAACACGAACATCAAAGATTAGAATATATAAAACGGTGATTAAACCGGTGCTCATGTATGGGTATGAGACATGGACCCTGACCAAAGAAAACTTAGATGTTTGAGAGGAAAATCCTCAAAGAATCTTTGGGCCTTATCACGACATTAATATAACATACGGCAACTACGGCATAACTCCAGCATAAGGATGAACGTCAAAAAAAAACAAATATACGACTTTCAGTAAGAATCCAATTCATGACACCAGTATCACAATAAACGTTACTTAACTTGAAAAAGTAAGTGAATACAAATACTTGGGAACCCTCATTAATGAAACAGGTGACCAAAATCACGAGATAAAAAGACGTATTGAAATTGCCAAGTATTTACCAAGCTGGGTCGGATACAGAAAAAAAGTATCCGGATACCGGATACGGATACTCAAAATGTATCCGGATACTTTTTAAAAAAGTACGAATACTTTCACTTCAAAATGTATTCGGATACAAGTATCCGGATACTTTTTTCGGATACTTCTTAGGATACTTTTAAGGATACTTTTAAAAGTGACCTAAATTGCTAGTGATAGAATTATGTGATGAGCATGTATTTTTATTGTATATAATAATAAAAAGAACGTGCATAAAATACTGGAAACAGAAATCAAAAAACACTCAAGAAATTGTTTATTACTTATGAATAATAAAACAAGAACATGATTAATCAAACCAGAACATACTATAATATGTAAAGAAAAATTAAATAAAAATAAAAACGTATTAATAAAGAAATTGCTGAAGATTTTTTCGCATATATTTACAGAAGTGCCTTTGAATTTGCCTTTGTAAGTACCAATACCTCAAAGTGTTCATCGCTTAAAGCTTTTCTTTTAGGTGTATCAATCATAGTTGCAAAAGAGAAAAGTCTTTCAACTGGTGCTGACGAAGGTAAGCATGTGTTATATTTTGTTGACACCCTTTTTAAGGTTGGGTATTCATTTAGGATTTGTAAATTGGTTCTTTTGTCCTCCAAATATCGTAACAATTCTAACTGTATTTTTGAAGTTTTATTATTTACGCTGGAACCCTGTTCCTGTTCATTATATGTAATAGTACAGCTATTGTCCACTTGCTGGTCTCGGAAATCGCTAAAATCAAAAAAGTCATCTAAATTTTGATCTCCACTTTCGTCTGATTCATTGCAACTTTCCAACTCCATTTGTTTTTTTGCAACAGTTATAATGCATTTTTTGATATCTTCTAAAGTTTTTTTGGGATTATGTACTACATTGTACCACTTTAGCTTAAATTTAGGAAGAAGAACTGCAGCTATAATTGGATCTTCCCATTCCAAATTTAAAATGTTAGCAAAACGAGTATTTAAGCTTTTAATGCACATTTTTGCTAGATGTTCTCCTCCATATTTCAATTTTGTTTGGGCAAGAAGTTTCTCATATTTATTAATTAATGAAATTAAGCTGGGTAACAAATATCCAAAAGATACATTCTCTTCACCTTGTAACAAATCTAACGTTAAAGCCAAAGGTTTCATAACTAAACAGTATTCCTCTAGGTATAATAGTTCAGTTTCCTTAAAAGGTTCTAATGTTAGATTTTGTAGCAAAATTGGAAGTTTTTCTTTTGCTTGAAGAATCTGTGAAACTGCATCAAAAGTGGAGTTCCATCTAGTGGCCCCTGGAGAACTTAGAGTATGTCCTAAAATTTTAATTATAACTTCATTGCTTTTTGGTTTATTCGATTTTTTCCATAACTGAGCACATTTACTAAATGCATTCTTTTCTCTTATGCGGATAGTTGGAATGTTTATAACAGTATTTTTATAATCTGTTGTGGCTATTAAATTTAAAGTATGTGTGGCACATCGCATATGCTTGGGTAGCTGTATATCCTGGTCTTCTAACTCTTTGCCTTCATCAACCTCTAAATGTAAAATTTGCAATTCATTTTCTTCTTCGTCAATTTCCTCATCGTCGTCCTCTTCATTTTTCTCGCCGAATACTTTAAAAGCTTTAACGAAATTGCTACCGTTGTCTGTTACTGTCCCCACAATTTTATTTTCTGTTAAACCAAATTTTAAATTTATATCTTCTAGCATCTCAGCTATGCTTCTGTAGGAGTGAACACCTTTAAACCTAAAATAAACAATGGTTCTTAAATTTTTGTTTGTACATCGTCCATGTAGAATGTACAAGACTATGAATTTGTATAGTGGGATGGCCGAAAAATAAAGGCTGTAAGATGTATTTTCGTTACAAAGAAAAATTTTAAAGAAAGAAAATAGGGTAGGACCCTTTAAAAATATTTAAAAATATAGAGTGTTGCACAGAAACGGTGGATAAGCAATATACATATTTTCAATTGAACCATCCTATATATTTTTACAATTTTGAATTCTCCTGCATTATCTGATTTCGGCATTTTGTTTAAATATTTGGGTTTAGGAGGTATAGATATTTGAAAATCACAATTTAGCTGTGTACCTGTTTTCACATGATAATTGTTGAAAACAGAAAATCGGCTGTCTTGTAAATATCTTTTTAAGTGAAAAGAAAAGAAAAATAGCAAAAAAAATATTATAAAAGTACATACCATTTACTTCATAATGTTATAATTCATTTATACTAAACTTTCATTAATAATAATTAAAAATTAATATAAAAAATATGTATTTTCCAAAATCTAGCCTTTGGTGAATTCGGAAAATAGTTGCTAAGAGTGGACCCCCTTAAAAATTATTAACAAAGTTGTACCAATAATTGAAAAAAAGTATTAAATAAAAGAAAACATGATCTACTTTCTAAATAGACGTATATTGCAACAATTTCGAATATAAAAACATAAAATATACAAAAATATTTAGCAAAATTATTAATTTATCTGCAAAAATCGCATATGTAGGCATCCTTATCAGCCCCAGCACAATCCACATGAGCCCACAACGAACACATAATGCACAAGACCCAAAGTTCGCCTTTACAATCTTCCGAATATTTTCTGTCACAAAACATGCACAAAGCGTCATCCTCTTTAGTTGGTGACATTCCCGGAATAATGTCAAATTCAGATGTTCCAGAAGAGACACTGATTTCATCTTCTGTGTCTGATTCTTGTTTCTTAAAATTTAGACATCTTTTTACTATCTCTTTCCCTTTTCTAGAAGGGCCTGCTGTCGAACAACCTTTTATGCCGCGGTTGCCTTTGAAACTTTGATCACGTTCTTGCTGTTCAGTTTTCACGGCGTTTTTAGCTTTTTTAGATTCCATTAACTTGAATTTATAAGGAGAAGCTGTGATGATTGTTGAACTGCAGGCTTTCCGTCCCCTATTAGTGGTCCTTTTTTTGATTTTTGGAATAGGAGTAATTTCAAACGGGCTTATCATAGACGATTTTGGACTATGAGGATTGTCAGATGTAGATGGTAACACAGGATTACCTTGACCTGCCGAAGATGTTGACGGTTGATTCGGATAAAACTCTGCATTAACTTGTGATTCATTCATCGTCATAACACATTTTTCACTAATCGCTGTAGAGCTTTCATTACCTGCCGTTTTTTGCTTTGACATGGATTCGTAGAAAGATGAATCTCGCATTTTGTTTGCTTCTTCAATATATTCGGCATCAGAAAAGAGCTCCTTGTTGAGTGGGTATATTCCTGTGGCTTTAAACCCATTGATTGCAATTTCAGCTGTTTGACATTTAATGTATGCTTTGCCAAAGAGCTCCATTACATCATAAGCTGTAAGTGGCCTTTCATTGTTTCTTAACCACTGCCTTATTTCCTCACTGTAGTAAGTTTTGAGACAACCCATGAAACTTTTGTCCAAAGGTTGAAGTTTGTGTGAGGAATGAGGTGGTATAGGACACAATGGTAACATGGTGTGTTCTTGCCAAATCGATCACTTCAATATTTTGAGTGTGACTATAATGGCCATCTAAGAGTAAAAGCACAGGTTTCTCCTTTGTAGGATGGACAAAGTCGATAAAGTGCTTAAACCATTGAGTGAAGGAGTTGATTTGAATCCAACCTGAAGGATGCACTGCAAAAATTGTTCCTGATGGAGCTCCTTTTTTCAATTGTTCACTCATATTTTTTCTCGGAAAAATCACTAAAGGAGGTACGAATGAGCCAGTGGCATTCATACAAGCAACAATCGTTATAAGGGCTCCACGTTCTCCTGATGTCAGGGCAGCAATCTGCCTTTTACCTTTAAGGCCTATAACTTTGGGTATTTTAGACTGCACCACACTAATTCCGCTCTCGTCTACGTTATAGATTCTATCAGGAGTAAATTCATTTTTAACGTACAAATCCTCCAGGAGTTGATAAAATTTCTGCGCATTTTCTTTATTGAACCCAAGAGCCCTGCTGTAAGATGTTCCAGTGGGCTTTCTTTCTGACAGTTTTGTTTTGTGCCGTTTAAGAAATAGATTGGCCCACTTTTTACCAGCTATTTCTTCTTTGAATGGATGATTAATGCCATTTCTCTGAGCCATTTGCGCGGCCATTCTTCTTAAATCACTTCTAGTGAGTCCAAAAAACGATGCTTCCATTGCACAACAATATTGGACTAGCTCGTCTTCCAGATTTTTGCCTAATATTGTAGGTCTGCCTCTTTTTGTTAGTGCTGCTTCGATAGGCGTACCATACTTATCTTTGCTTAATCTCATCAGCGTTGTCTTCGGCACATTAAAATATTTACTCGCCTTCTTCCACCCCATCTTCTTATTTCGAACTGCATCAATGGCCTTAGTCATTTTAGACGGACTCCACTTTCTCTGTTCGATCTTCCCCATTTAATTGATTTTTAATCTGTAACAAAATTGAAAATCATAGAAGTGCGAAGTTGCATAACAGCGAAGTTTTAAATTTAAAAAATAAGGGGTCCGATTTAGGCAACTACGGGGGGTCCGGTTTAAGCGACTATAGCATACATTTTAATAATGTCATAATTTTTTAACCACACCATTATATGAACTATATTAGTGAGAAACAATGACCTCAAACCCTATTATTTAAAATAATATATAGATTGAATAGCTTACCTGCTAATATCTCGAAGAAATAATAAAAAATATAACACAACGTAAAAACTTTCCACACAACCAACACACGTGCAAGACGACTGGCAAGCAATAAGTGACGTAGCCGGCTTGTGCACTTCACCACTGAGTCATGGAACTCTAATATACCATTTGCACTCATTGCTGCCACGATTTAAATTAAAACGTACCAAGAAAGCTAGGGGTCCGCTTTAGGAGGATGGTCCACATTGGGCAATTTCCTCTAAGTACTAGTCAATGCGATAAATAAAAAAGGGTGATAAAAATCAATAATTTCGGACAATAAACTATTATTAGTGCATTGAATAGTACTTCAAAAGGTAAGATAGGAACTTAAGCAACGATTTTCTTTATTTTTAATTTATTGCTTCCATGCAAAAAGGTGCTAGGTCCTAAATCTAACAAATAAATATATTGCTGAAATCGGAAATCAGATCATTGACGAAACTTTACAAATGTATAAAGTTTTCCGATTGAAAAATGTATCTTCGCTTTGCCTTATTTCTATAATTCTTTACAACATGAACATACTGTATATTTAAAAATAGTTGTAAGTTTAATAATTGTATAAATTAAAGTGTTTCATCTTTTTTCATAAAATCATTCCTTTTTGGATTTTGGCTACCCCGTAGAATGATTAAATACTTAATATTTGAGATTAGGTAGATCGTAGCGTTTTAACCAAAGAAATATCGAAAAATATACAATTATAATTTATTCACCTTCTACAGGCAAGTGCAGCTGATTTGCGGATAAAGTCCTCATCTAACCAGTGAACTGTAACTCCTAAGAAGCTTCTTTTTTTATTTGACCATATGTCAGCTGTAGTGCATACGTAATTAACACCCCTAATTTTATCTTTAATAATTTGCATATTTTCATCGTGCGAATCTATAATTCGTTTCATTACTGTCTTTCTTGTTGGTATTTTCAAATTTAATCCTTGGAAGATATCCTTAAAACTTTGGTGTTCTATTATAGATATTGCACTCATTGTGCTCACAACAAAATTTATTATTCTTTTTTCAAACAGAGATTGGCTTAAAACTGATTTGCTTCCCTCTTTGGCCATTCCAAAAATGTTTGGTTGAATAAGCTTAGCTTGTTTGGGTTCTCGACTTTCGAAATCTTGAGTTGCATTAAGTCTTTTTCTGGTCAAATCTTTCTTTGAAATTTTATACTTATTATACTCGTCAATTTTATTAGGATGAATCCTTTTTAAGTGTTTAAAAAAATTTGAAGAAGAACCTTTTATCCCTTTTATGGTTTTCTTCTGTGGAAGGCAGAGTTGACAATCAGCTGTAATGTTTTCGCCGTCGTTTTCTTTTATTTTAAAGTATTTTCCATCTAGTATGGAGGAACTACAAGCAAATTGCGAACTTTGTGGATCATCAGATTTTTCTCCCATGTTTTTAACAAGTCTTGTTAGAGGTTCGGATATCATACAAACTTGGTTTGGTTCATTTTTTCCTTTTAGTTTGAAGAAATTCATAAGAGAATTTGTCTGAGATTTTCGAGGTATACTTTGGGCAGAATCGGAATCTGATAATTCTTCTTCTAGGTCTAGGTGATAATCGGGATCATCTGAACTTGTAGCAAATGGATCTTCTGGAGTGTCATCACTTTGTTCTGGATTGGAACTGGTAGATGCAACTGCAGGATCAATTGAATTCATGTTGCTCTATCTGGAATTAAAAAAAGCTTGTCTAACTTACCCCCTCATACTATCATTTTTTAAACG
Source organism: Diabrotica balteata (assembly GCA_918026665.1). Classification (NCBI taxonomy): domain Eukaryota; kingdom Metazoa; phylum Arthropoda; class Insecta; order Coleoptera; family Chrysomelidae; genus Diabrotica; species Diabrotica balteata. The sequence goes on from OU898280.1 coordinate 20,956,594, forward strand.
AAATGAGCTCTCCTATCGAAATTCGACAAAGCTAGTTTGAAAATATTTTAAGAATATCACAATTTGTCATGGCACACGAATTAAAATGAATGGTCTGAAAGGACATGGTATACAAATTTTAAACGTAACTCCATCGAAATTTTGTTATTAAATGATAAAAAAACAAAATACGGCATAAACATTATTGTTGTAGTTATTTAGTTGTATGAAATAGACGTTAGACGGGACTAAAAAATTGTGAAATTCTGTGTGTTTTAATGTAATTTAGTTTTTTGTTTTCTTCAAATTCAAACACCACGCTGTCATTTAAAAACTTTACAAAACATCTTCATGTATATGTCTATGATGCCTATGCTAATAGAAAAAAATTAAATTTGCAAAAATTTGCAATTTTGACACCCTGTATCTCAATAAGTAATCATAATCATTTGCTCAATAATAATGATCGCGTAGTCTTTTTTAACAAATAATTATAACTTTTTTACTTACTATCCGATATATATTTAATAACTAATGCATTCTTCAAATTCAAACACCACGCTGTCATTTAAAAACTTAACAAAACATCGTCAAGTATGTCTATGCCTATGCTACTAGAAAAAATTTAAATTTGCAATTTTGACTCCCTGTATCTCAATAAGTAATCATAATCATTTGCTAAATAAGAATTATTTACTCCGGTTTCGTAGTAACGCTGCGTGATCACGTAGTCTTCTAACAAATAATTATAACTTTTTTTACTTACCATCAGATAGATATTAGATAGATACCTATTTATTTAATAACTAATGCATTTTTTCTTTTTTTATTTCTAGAAATCTACTAATATTAGACTACTATTAATAATAAAACGCCAGTAAACTTTAGATATCTACTAATTAAATCGAAAATTAAATGCAACTTACCTTTAGAAAATTCTGTTATTCCGAATAGAAAAAACTATACGCATATAAACGCACTACACCTTTTACACAAATGAGCAATGGACTACTGAAATAATGAAAAACTTTTTCTATCATATCACCGTGTCTGTACTCGGTAGACAAGAATTTGCAGGATTTTTCCTGTAAAAACGAAACGTGTCACTGTCTTGAGCTTTCGATATTGAATTTCGCCAGCGTCGAATCAGCTGAGTTTTTAACTTTTAAACTTTAGGGGAAATAGGGACACACTAAACCAAAATTATAAATATTAAGAATGACTTTATTCTAATCCGAAAAAATACTTTATTCTAATTATACAGGGTTCTTCAAATTCTTCTAATTATACAGGGCTCTTGAAGATTTTTAACTGATTAGGTAAAAACAAAGCTCTATTGGCTATAATAATATATTATAACGATCACGATCACGAGTATGGAAAATGGGATTTATCATACTTCTCACTCAACGATCATACTATGTACACCTGGATTGAAGATAGGGCAGTGTGGTGCGTAAAGTAGTTCCATTATCGTCGAACATTAAAAATTTAAAAGCATCCGGACATCAAAAAAAGTATCCGGATACCGGATACTTTCAAATTTGGTCACGGATACGGATACCGGATACAAAATTTAAAAATTATCCGGATACAGCCTTCGGATACACAAAAAGTATCCGGATACTGTATCCGGATACAGAAGTATCCGGATACTACCCAGCTCTGGTATTTACCTTTATAAAAATGAAAAAATTATTTTGTAATCGTTGATATTAGTATTCATCTACGAACTAGAATGTTAAAATGCTATGTATTCAGTACTTTGCTTACGGTGTTGAGGCATAAACTCTTAAACAGAGGAATATTAAAAATCTTTGAAAGCTTTGAGATGTGGTGCTACCGCCGTGTACTAAAGAATAAGTAGGGTGGATAGAATTACAAATGAAGAGGTAATACGCAGAATAAATAACGTTCCAGAATTTATTATGAATATAAAAAAGAAAAAACTTGAATACTTAGGCCACCTGATGAGAGGACAAAAGTACACGTTCCTACAAAATATAATGCAAGGAAAGATCCAAGGACGCAGAAATCCAGGCCGTAGAAGAATGTCCTGGATGAGAAATTTAAGAGAGTGGTTTGGCTGTACAACTAACGAATTATTCAAAACAGCAGTTAATAAAATTAGAATCGCCATAATGATATCCAATCTCCGATAGGAGAGCACTCAAAGAAGAGAACGACATTAATACCAACGAATACAGAATGAAAACAAAAATGCTGAGGTCAAGCAGATGTATAGAGCGAGCGACATAGTCCAAGAGAATTAAATGCCAACATTTAAGATAGGACTAGCCATATCCATAGACTCACTAATAATTGCCTTGCCAAGTTAATATGGGGAAAGCCCCCACAGGAAGAAGGCCCTTAGGAGTCCACGAATGCAATGGAGGGACAATGTATGGTCAGATCTAGGAATAATGGGGCTACCCACTGACCCAATTATTATGGACGACCGTTCAAGATGGAAGCAAGTTGTGCAGTCAGCCAAGACCCACCCGGGTTGTAATGCTACGAGAAGAAGTATCTCGTAAAAAAATAAAGTAACGTTAATATTAAATTTTGCTAAATTGTCGTCATTGTTGTCTAAAATATTTTACATATGAACATTTTCCAAGAATATTGAATAATATACAACCTATTTATTATATTGGATACTTTCGTCTCAGTTCTTAATAAGGTAATAAACTTCTGCAATATTACTTTTATCTTTATATTTACGGCGCCGGGTTTTAATAGCCACTTCCATTCAATTATTTTCATTAGTCCATTCCCATGACGTGAATTGTGAGCCAACCATATACAACGACCTACGCTATCCTGCACGTCATAGCTGCTGTCTCTTTTCAGCTCAGTAGCTACCAACCGAGGGTGTGGTATTTTTAATGACATGCCAAGGACGACGTAGATCGAAATTATTCAAACAGGGCCGGCACTGATGCGTAAAGAAACGAAATACAAAAGAGTGTTATTTAAGTCATAGAATTGTTAGGCAACGGAAGAGAAGACCGACGCTAATAATAAATGAGATATAAAGGTATGTACAAACGAAATATATTACACTTTTATACAAAGGATTAGTTCCTTTTTACTTTGATCTATTTATTAATTAATAACACAGAGCAAGTTTTATTAACTGATTCTTATAGTACTTTACGCCGAATCCAAAAATGATAATGGATAGTTTTTTTTAAATCACGTGTGGTTTTCTTGTGATGGTCAAATAAAAATAAAACAGTTATACGGATATAAGTTTACTACTACTGTCAAAGGTGGTTGTAAGGGATTTTCTTGACTATTTTGCTTCTGTCACATATCTTTTAAGTGTCCAGCAGTAGTCAGCCAGCATTCTTGGACTCTATCCTTGCTTTCGTTTTTCTATACTTGAAATATCTTGATGGAAACGTTTTCTATATTCATTCACTAAGATCATGACATAACTAAGATTTTGTGGAAACAGTTCAAGTGGGAATCAAAAAATATTGCAATCACAGGTCACGCTGCGTCAAGTGCAAAGAAAGGTCAAATAATGTCAAATGTGTACTATGCGAACGCAATCATCCAGCCAACTACAAGGGCTGTTAAATATACAAAAGAATTAGAATAGAAAATATATCCGGCACTTCGCCCAAAGCAAGTTAACTCTACCATTATTAAATCTGAACAATATATACAACTCAGCTTCATATTTCATACGCCCAGGTAACGTCTAACAAACAAATGAAACCAACGAATGAAAACCAGGCGTCACACGAAACCAACGGCGATATGTCCGAACTGAAATAAATGCTGAAAGGACTCATTGAACAAATGAGTACGATGTTAAACCTTTTGACTAGAGTGATCGCTACACTATCCAAATGACCAAGTTTTCCAAAATGGCACTATAGAATGTCAAACGGCTAACCCAACATACCCGAGAGGTTAGAGCCATTATAATCAACAATACCATTGACATAATGTTTATATATGATACCCACTTTACCAGCCGCAGTTATTTCATATGTCCTAATTAAGTAATATACAGCCCAATCATCCAGATGGTACGGAACACGGCGGATTTGTCGTAATTAAGAAATCAATTAAGCATCGCAAGCATAGCAGAAACCTCTAAAGACTCTTTGCCAGCCACCAGCATATCCATTGAAGATTGGGAAGGGCCATTAACAATAACAGCCATCTACTGTCCACCACGACATACTTTAAACAAACCACAGATTGGAATTGGAAACAGATTCTTTGCAAGCGAAGACTACAACACTGAACATACACACTGGGATCTAAACTAATTTCTCCAACAGAAAGACAACTTAATATGTATATGCAAACAACAATTAAAAACATATCCACGAGTAACCTACCTATTAGGCCTACAAACAGAAGTAAAATCAAGAACTGGTAAATTTTGGAATTACCATAACAATAACACTTAAGGGATTCTACTGTAGTTATGATCTGTCCTTCTGATCATTCTCGCAGTTTTAATAGAAGCAAAAGGAACAAAAAAACGAAAAGGCAAACGATGGTTGAATCATTCTTTGTTATGGCTCTGAGTATGACAATAATGCAGACCTGAAAAGCAGATTTGTTGGCAGTTAAAATGATTATCTAGAGAAGAATGTGCTAGGAACATCAATGCTGGAAAGGAAAAACCAACAAATCTATAAGAAATCAGATGAATGCTACAGATAACCGGTCATAGACAGAATATTAAGAAGAGGGGTTAAATTGGTTTGGACACCTGTTAAGAAAGCCTCGAACGTTGGCCCAAAAACTTCACAGATGGAAGCCCCCAGGTAGAAGACAAAAGAGGTAGACCTACGACGCTCATGGAATGAACGTATAGAAAGCAATGGAATCGAGAGGTTTGGAGGCGAGCAAAGGCTTTGGAACCGAGAGGATTGGCGAGGAAGGAACGGAGAATACTGGCGAAGCAGTCTCCAAGAAGTATTTCTAATTACAATTGGATCCTGTAATATATGTATATATATATATATATATATATATATATATTAATATATATATAATATATAAAGTTCAGAAAAAGCTCTACAGAACAACCATCTCTACATTACCTAAGAAATTCACAAACTGGGATCAATTCAGAGAATTACTAATAAATTAGAATTAAATATCTTACTAAAAACAACTAAAAAGAAACCTGGAAATTGACAATGCCACAGAAACACCTTAACCAATACGTACAAGAAGCTGCATGAGAATTAAAGATATTCAAGGAAATAAACCGCCCCCTTCGTACTAAAAACGAATATTAAGACGTAGATGGCAGCTGAGGAGATCACCATAAGACAAGACCAATAAAAAGCAATAAAGAGAAAGCCGAACATGTTAAAACGGTTTCCAGCCTGTTCCTGTAGATGATCGTATTAATATACATAATGAAAACCAAATTTATCTAGAATGTCCCTATTTTATCTAGAATTTTAAAGGAATTACCAAGAACCAATATCATTACCTTATCTTATACAACTGTATAGCGCCGTATTAAAAACAGGAGATTTTTCTTTAGTTTGGAAATTAGCCCAGTTAATATTATTTCCAAAACCCGGAAAATCCTTGGAGGAAATAAAGTCCTACAGACCTATTAACCTGCTTTCTATTATATCTAATATATTAGGAAAACTCCTATTATCCAGAATCCGAGCCAATTTTAATTGACAAACAAATAATACCTTATCACCAGTTTGGCTTTAGGCCACACCATGCTACCACTGGACAAATTCATCGAGTTTACCAACAAATAAGCTAATCACTGGAAAACAGAAAATATTGCTCCGGAATCTGCTTAGACATCTCCCAGGCATTTGACAAAATCTGGCATAGTGGCCTTTTATATAAAATCAAAAAATCCCTTCCCAACAATAACTTCCAAATCCTAAGGTCCTACCTGCAAGACCGCCATAACCTTGTAAAATATTACGATGAGTATATTAGACCTTACCCAATTATGGCTGGAGTCCGTCAAGGTCAGTGTTCTCGGACAGTGCTGAACCTAATATTCACTGCGGACTTACCTACATCACCAGAAGTCACAACAGCAACTTATGCAGATGACACAGCAGTAATCTCTTCACATGAAGACCCAACCGTCGCATCACCTAGTGTACAGGCTAGCCTAAATGCAATACAATGGCTAAACATATGGCGTCTAAGACCCAACGAGACATAATCTGCGCAGGCAACATTTACAAACCCCAAGGAAAACTGCCCTCCGGTATCGTTAAACGGTCAACCTCTTCCACAGAAGAACAAACTCACTCAGATGGAGAAATCACATATTTACCAAGCGAAAACAGCTGGGCTTTAAACTAAACAAACTACATTGGTTAATATGCCGGAAGACAAAACTGACAATCGAGAACAAAATTTTAACATATAAAGTTATTTTAAAACTCATTTGGAGCTATGAAATTCAGTTATGGAGACCAGTAGCTAGATCGAGTATTGACATTCTTGAAAGATTCCAATGGAAAGTCCTTCGAATGATAACTAATGCTCCATGGTACGTTACAAACAAGACGATTGCATGAAACCTCAAAATGACAACTGTCAATGAAGAAGTCACCAAACTCTGCCAACAATATCGTCAGAGAATAACAGACCACTAAAATAATCTAGCCCATAATTTAATGACAACCAATCGGACGAAGGCTCACACTAAAGAC
>OU898280.1:20963761-20985763 GCA_918026665.1 Diabrotica balteata
GAAATTCAAGCCGAATACATTCGTCAAGTCTTCCGGCAGAAGGGCGAAGTTCGGTGTCCATTAAGGGCACGAGGTCAGTGGTGAAAAATTTACAGGGCTAAACTTGATCATTTTAATTTCAGATTATACTACTACAAATTGGACAATTTTAAAGATATTTTATTATATTATACCAAATTAAATATTGGAGGAATTTTGTTTCGTAAATAACTTGTTTCTTTATTTATTTTTCCAAGAAAGTTTCAACAGTGTGATAATATGTATCGCTTACCAATGGCACAACATTGAGTCATTTTAGTACAAAATGCACACCTTAATTTATTATGTTATGTTCAAACATCAAACTTTTTTTTTTAGTTTTTATTAGCTTTGTCAAAACTAAAAGGTAAGAATTGAAGATCTCGTGTAGAAAAATACACTGGCTCATCTTAAAATATTTCATACAAAAAACAATATATAATTCATTGAGTATATCATAGGCATTCACCTAATAACGAGTATCAAATATATTCCTTTGTAAGGCTATTAAGAATAGTTAGTTCTGAGTTCTACATCGACTAAATCTGCTGATTCTGGAACCGAAGATTCAACCACAATCATGGTATATCCAGTTTGTGTTAGCAGCCAGTTACTGGAGATTAGTTAATTAATTAATTCCTTGCTCTTTCCTTAGCTTTCTTTTACCAGACTTCTGATTTCGGTGCTGATGTTCAAAGGTTATTGCAACTTCATGCACTGTTGCGCTTCCTTATACTGGGTGGTGTGTTCCTGCATTGGGTGTAATGCTGCGTCTTCCCAGGTACTAAAGTCGATGTCACATTTATTTAACTTATTTTAAGTTTGTCCCTATATCGCTTAAGTTCCATTGGCATATCGTGAGAGATGATATATATCTTCCTATATCAATTTGTGAAAACAGTATTTGTTTTCGGGAGGGTCGTATCGGGCATTTGGACCACATGTTCAATTCACCGAAGTTAGTGTTACACAATCATTTGTTCAGTACTTTTTGCTGATATTGGTTTTTCGACTCAGGTCGCTGTCAGAATTCTTCGACGACAACGTTGGTGATATTTTTCCAAAGATATTAAGTGTCTTTTGTAGGCAGGCACAGCCATAAGTAAGTGTAGGAACAACTATGATGCGGTAAACTTAAAGCTTTTTTTGGATGTTGATATTATAAGGCGAATAAAAGCGTTACCTGTCTAAAAATAGCACAACTCAATCAAAACTGAATTTCTCTATCGATGCCTGCATCTCGAGAAACATGGCTGTGGAGATAATCAAAATTCAGCCGTCCATCCATAATATTTTTAAGACTTTCACCATTACCCTGATGGTTAGTTTAGGAGCGCTGGAGGCTGGCGCAGAGTGGCCATTCACAACCTTCTTATAAGATAGGGAAGACACAGGAGTACTATTTTACACGTTTTCTACTTTAGTTCTAGCAGTCGAAGAGTTAACATCGTTAAGTTTAAGCAATATAATGATTAAATATTATATTGGTTTTTTCTATGTTATTTCTTACTGAAACTTGGCTACTTAATAAGTGTAACAATTCGTCAATTGTTTCGTAATCCTGTAATGTTATAAGAAGTATTCTTGTTTTGAAGGAGAAGTCCGTGGACAAAGCAAGCGGTGGTACCTGCTTATTCTATAAAAAGGTATACAACTGTGTAATTTCAGGAAAAAGACCGTGGTGTCTATTCTGCAAACTGTTTTTCTCTTATGAAAAGTTTATTATTATTTGTAAAGTCTTATTTAAATGTTACTTAGACACTGTGAACATATGTATGAAGTACCTCTGTCGAAAATTCTAGAAAACCATTTTGATGTTCCTCTTCTAATCAGCAGAGAATTTAACCGTTGACTATCAGATAGCGGAGAAGTTCCTCCAGAGATGCTGGAGGGCACAAATATATCGAAGTATCTTTCAAGTAATGACATAGTTTATACTCATCAATACAAAAAGGCGCCATATTATGGACATTATGAAGAGTAATACTTTCTGTTTAATAAATAGGAGGACTAAGTCTGCTACCCCGGCACAATTTGCTTACATTAGCAAAGCTCAAAATATGTGTAATTGACTTAGCTTTTATTCAGAATAGTACAATACCTATTATTTAAGATTAATGTCTAATGAACAATACCAGCCTTTTTGACCACTTAAGTATACTGGTAACTTGTGTTTTAGACTTTATTCGAGAAAGTCTTAAATTAAAAAAAAAACAGGTTCGATATATAAAAACCCATGTATCAATGGAATACTGATCTTAACTTCTTCTATAAAACTGCTAGAACTAAGACTAGAAAAGTCTTTTTTGTAGTGTCAGGCAAAGACCCACGTGGTTTGATCATGAATGTATCTTAGCTAAAAATAATATAAAACAAAGTCTTCAAATTGCTAGAGCAAATAACTTGTTCGACTTACTTAACAAATTTTCTGACACAAAAAAACAATAACATAATACTTTTATAACTTACATATATTCTCAACTTGCAAAAATAGTTACTTAAAAACATTTTGGTCAATGATTGGGAAATTTTAGAAAAATTACAATATTTCTTTTCTTAATGATGACGTATAGGAACAATTTTATTAAAATGTATATCCTCCATAACTATAACATAATGACTATCCTTTTGATGTAATACATTCCATTTTTGACGCTATTATAACCAGTGATGAAATATAGAGAGTTTTGAATAACTGTCTCGATCGTAAATCGACAGGAACTGAATATATTTCTTATGAATAATTTAAAAATTTTCCAAGTAATAGGATCTGATCGATTTAACGGGCTTGTTTGATAGAATATTGGAAATAACCATTAACCCGTATAACTAGAGTGATGTTATTATCACTGTTGTAAAAACAGCTTAATATTATAATTGTATTTAGTTATTTCATCAATTTCTGCTCTCAGTTCGTCAGACCTCGTGTTAATGTGGTTACCTCTATAAAAGCAATTTTAATATATGTTTGAAACATCCTAAAACTAAAATATTTGTTTTAAATGAATAACTTTCAGATTTTCATTTATTTCGTTAAGGTTTACTAGATTGGCTATTCATTTTATTAACTGATAGCATTACTCTTTTTATTACATTTGTTACTTTTATACTAGAATTTTTGTTATAATTTGTACTTTCTAAACTCATTGGTATAAAACTGTAGTTTTTAAAAACAATAAATACTTATCTATTTATCTATCTACCTATCCATTTCATTTTACACGTTTTGATTGACAAAAGACCTGAGAAGTTTGGTTACTGAGCTTACCGACCATATGCTTATAACGCTTTTACGGCGTGTATCAAAAATAACTTGTGCCTGTTTCCTTTATTGCGATCCATATTTTCTGCAAAACAATGGGGTCGATTTCTTGGTAAGGGCCGGTAAAAGTGCTGTAAGGTTCCATTTTCTTGCTAGTCCCTTGTCTATCAGATTCTTAAGTAATAAGTAATAGCAAAATTTCCAACTATCCAGTTTGAGTCGAGACCAAGAGAGATGTAAAGAAGTATGAAATGAAAAGATCTTAAGAAATGAATGGGTAGACGACATAGGAGCAATAGCAGATCAACAATTCAGCTTGACGCAGAACAAAGAAATATGGAAACAATTAGAAGAGACCTACAAAGGTAGACAAAGTAGAATAGAGTAAAATTATTCATCATCTAGCCTCAGAAGTCCACTGCTGAACATGGACCTCTTTCTTATCCCGGCGCCACTCTCACCCCGTAAACTTATTTTTAGACTACAAGCACTACTGGCCTACACCGTTCACACGGCGCCAATTATCTCGACAATTGAGATTACGAGTGGGGGGGGGGGGGGTTCACTGGGCGCAGCTCATTCTCCTCAGTCTAGTCCCAGAAACAACTGAATTTTTGGGCCAATTGTGAGGGCAGTTGGCAAGGCAATTGCCCTGAAGTGTTTAGACGAAGACAATAATTTAATGCCAGTCAGTTGTCTTCTGACAATCGTGTAAATGCGGCTTAAATCATAAAGATACCAAAAAATATATTTTTTAAAAAAACGTCGTCGATAGAAAATAAATAAATACTGCAAATAATCTGGTAATTGAAAAATATTTTTTTTATAAAATCGGAAAAAAACAAAGTCACGATACTACTATAAATCTTCAAGTTTTAAATAACAAACCAATTCAACCCTTAGATCTGTCCAATCAAGGTGTTAATTACTACCACCAGCAATAGCAGCACCACTCTATACATTATAACTCATGAATTACACCTTAGACTCACAGCTAATGTTGTTACCAAAGAAATAATGAAATTTTCCAAGTTGGTTAACACGCAATCACGAATGTAGATAGAGTACCGAACGGAAAATTATTGACCCTTGCATTACGGGCTCGCTTAATGATTTTGATCGTTTATGTGGCGTGCCACTAACCTACTTAATTCTGACACGGAGTTGTCATGCTGCAAACATAACATTATTAAAACAATGTTAGAACATGAAAGAGGTCCGTTGAGTACAATGTAAAACCCAACGGATTTCTTTCAGAAGAATTGGCTGACATGAAAATTATATGTGTCAAAAATTTTCACGAAAAATTGCTTAAATTTTATTAACGTTATTAATTAGCTAAACATTACCTAATAGAATGCGTCCGACTGAATTTTTTTAAATTCATTGATTTGCTTGAGCTTTTGGACTGTAGGTAGAAAATAGTTCAAAAAATATTACCCTATAAAAATATGTGTTTTTCTCTGGGAAAGCACTTATTTTCCACCCCAACTCGGGAGTAGTTAGTGTTAGTCACTTGCCTAGTAAATTTAAAGACAAAAATATTTGCTAAATTTTTTTCGAAAAGTCAATAATAGTTATTCGTGGTTGAAAGTTTACAAATTACATATCAAAAAAGAATGCTTTGTGGACTGTTTTTTCGAGAATAACTCCAAAAATTTAGATTTATCGGAAAAACTTCTTACCCAATCGTTAATGTTTTCCACCTTGCATATATCCCGTATAATTGTACTTCTAGCTCTGTCCCATAGTGTTTTACTATAAATTTTGAAGATCTCATTAAATTGTTTTTACCTCTGCTGTTTTCTAATATCTTTTTTGTCATGTTTGTGTCAGTTGTGTTTCTGCTGTCAGGTTGTGTTGTCCTGCTGCGTATGTTATTATTGGTCTGATGACTGTTTTGTAAATTTTATTTTTCATTTCTTTCCCGTTATTTTATTTCTCCATATTTTTTCATTTAGGCAACCTGCGGCTCTGCTTGCTCCATTATTTGATCTTCCACGTCTTTTCGAGTTTTCAATAGCTAAATAATGTGATGTCTAGATATTTAAACTCTATCACTTGTTCTATTATCTGACCTTTCAGCTTCAGTTTACATCCTAATAAATTTGCTGTTATAACCGTGTATTTTGTCCTTTTTGGGGAAATTAACATGTGAAATTTTCTGGCGGTTATAATAAACGTATGGTGGAGCATATGTTGTAAATCATCTTACTCTGAGAAAGTACTATTGCGTAGTCTACATAGCAGATCCTTTTTGCGGTTTTTCTCCCATTTTGTATACTTTTTTAGTTCTTACTTTTTTATTATTTTTATCCATAATCAGGTTAAACCACAAAGAACTCAGGGAATATCCCTGTGTTCTACTATTTTTAGCTTTAATATGGTCCGTTAGTTCTTCTACTTTTACTTTTATTGTGTTATATTGGTAGATATTTTTCGATTGTTTTGATTATTCCCAGAGGTATATCTCCAACATACAATAAGTAGATGACGTCCTTTAATTTGACCTGATAAAATGCCTTCTTAAGGTCCACGAAAACACAATATGCCGATTTATTGCATTCTAATGATTTCCGTTGCTCCTGTCTCTTTATAAATTTAGCGTTTGTGCATGGTTGTCCCGACCTAAAATCTTATTGTTTTTCTGCTAATGCTATAACATCAATCAAATTATTTGCTATTGCTTTGGTTGTTAATTTTAGTGTTGTGGTTAATAAATTATTTCATCTGTAATTATCCGGGTCCGATTTGTCTTCCGCTTTAAAGAGAGGTATTGGGATGCTTGATTACTATCCTGAGGAATTCAGTTTTGTGCTATTATTTTTTGGATTAAGTTTAATAGTTGTTTGGTCAGATTTGGTCCTTCGTAGTTTAGGAGTTTGTTTGATATTCTTTTGGTGATTTTTCATTTTTTAATTTCCTTAACCCTTCAGTGCATCATGTTTAAAAACAACATACTAAAAATAAAAATTTATTTTAATAACAAATAAAGATGAATCAGTTTGTGCATGACGTTGTTTACTAACAATGCAGTATTAATCAGCGTAAGAGATATAAACAATCATAGATGGTGTTGGTTTCCAATATTTTGTCTTCTTAGTAAGGGTGTACAAGATTCGTGTTTCGGATTGTTTTTGTTAGTTTTACCAAAGTAATTTATACGTGTTAATAATAAAGTAAGTAAAATGCATGTTGTCTTGCGGTATATTGTACTGCGCCTATTTTTCTCATAATGTTTTTTGTTGTTGTTGTTTTCAAACAACATAAATGCATATCTACTTAATTTTATCTTTTAGATAAAACACCATAAGTTGGAAAGATAAAAGGCCGCTGACTGACAAGGAACTTGCCGATATAATAGATTTAAGATAGCGAAAACGGATTTGATGATGATATTGTAGACCCAGATTTCTTACGTGACGAACAAGTTGGTACATATGATAACTCTGATAATGAGAATTCTAAGTCAGTGAACCGAATGGATAAGAAGGCCCTAGACACTAATATAGTTAATAGCACTGTAAAGAGGAGCCTCCAGAAACTCTGGTTTGCTCCAAGGGTACTGGTATACTTATTTTACAATCAATTTGTGATCAAAAATACTAAATGTTTTTTTTTTATTTGTGTACATTATATGAAAAAGAAAAAATTAATTTATCCGAACTTCAACTAAAATTTAGCGGAAATCAGAGTCTTTCAAATCATGTCCTACAACTAGAAAGTTCCTAGGAATATTTTAATTTATTCTTCACAGATAGCATTTTAGACAAAATTGAGGATGAGTCAAATTTAAACCCCATGCAGCAGAACCCTAACAAACCACTGAATATTACACGAATTCTTATAAAACAATTTATTGGGAATTACAATATGTTATTGTCCCTTGTTCATTTGCCCTATACAGGGCATATTTGTCAAAGAAATTGGCTTTGAGAAATAAAAACTGCTATGTCAGTAAAAAGGTATAAAACAATCAGACAACTTTTACATTTCAATAATAACAAGAATGCCTTATCCCGCGACAATCCAAACTACAAAGAGTTTATGAAATTAGACCAATGATTGACCACCTTAATAAAGCATTTTCAAATAAAATTCCACTGAACAATATCTGTCCGTCGATTAGCAAATTTGTTCTAGCAAAGCTAGGCACTACATGAAGCAGTACCTACCAGCAAGCCACATAAATGGGTTTTAATTTTGTTTTGTCCTATGCAATAGCTCTGGATATGCGATCTATATAATTATATACAGGACAAGAGAATGACAAAACCGTGACCTTTTTTTGAACCTTACCTCGAAGCAACTGCAAATGTGGTGAGGCTGGCTAGAATTATTCCTAGGAATATTTACAGTCACATGCTTTATTTTGACAATTATTACTCTTCTATACATCTCCTTGTATATCTTTCCAAACAAGTATTCACAGTTTATGAACCGTAAGAAGAAATAGGATTCCAAATTCTAAGTTTCCGGATAAAAAGGTTATGAAAAATGAAGAAAGGGAACTGGTGCAGAGTTTGTTGGTATTTGCGGTAGTGTGGAAATAAGTAGCTTAGTGTGGAAAGATAACAAATTTGTCACATTTCTATCGACTTTCGCTGGCGAAGATTCTAAAACTACTGCCAAGAGATACGACAAGAAAGAAAAAAGAACTAAGTTGTCCATATCTTGTACAAAAATACAATGATTATATGAGCGGTGTTGATTTGTTGAACAGCAATATGGACAAAATAAAATTATTCTTATTATAAAGAAATGGTATTTTAGAATATTTGACCATCTACTAAATTTAACCGTTGCTAACAGTTGGATTCTTTACAAGAATTTAGCTGAACATAGAACTGGCGTGAATACTAAACTCACAAACGCACAGTTTAGAACACAAGTGACAGAAGCATTATGCAGGACAGGAGAGCGATTCACAATGCAAAGAAGGGAAGACCTCCAGCAAGTGAAATTGAGGAGGCGCTACAAGTAAAGAAGAGAAAAGGCCAGCACAGGTTATGCCATGTTTGAATGGATGGAATTCACCATTGGCCTATATGGTCCGAAAAACAAATAAGGTGCAAATTTCTACAGTGCAATGGCTATACACATGTGTTGTGCAAAAAGTGTGGTGTAGTACTTTGCTTCACTAAAAACGAAAAACTGTTTTCTAAATTTTCATATTTCCTTAATATTGTTTTAAGCATATCCTTATTTGCATAATGTTGTTATAAACAACACTTATATTTTTCCAAAATAAAAAAAAATTTGTTCAGATTATTTTTATTATTTTTTTCCGAAAAACTAACAAAATCCAGTCTGCAAACTTTTTTGTAACGAAAAATAAAAAATCAGCCGTCAAGGGTTCCTTAATGCTTCTTTTACCTATTAGTACGGGTTAATATTACCACGGGTGTTATTGAATGTATAATTGTGTTGGTTTGTGTGGTCTTTATGTGTTGTTTATTCTAAGTTCGGTATGCGAAATAAATATTCAAAAGATGAAAAAGCTAACAAAGGCCAGAGCTAGCGGAAAACGATGCACAGTTGAATTAAAGTACGATATGAGAACTGTAAAAAGTTTCACGAGTTACATTAAGAACTGATGGAAAAGAAAAACCGGAAATTCAAAAAGAAATTTAAAAGAAAGCGAAAGGTAAAAGTCTTTGAAAAAGTTTTAAGCAAGATATTTGGATGTATTAAACAAAAACAGAATATGAAGATCCAGGTAAAAACTATTCATTGTACCAACTGTACAAAGAGATACCGATCAGAGTTTTTAAACTTCAGAGACTTCGGTGGATTGATAATATAGTGAGAATAGACACCAAGTGATTACTGAAAAGAGTTCTAGAGAGCAAAATCCAGGGAACAAGGCAAGAAGGAAGGCAGAAGTAAAGATAGGGGGATGAATTGGCAAAGGAAGCACAAAACTTTCTAGACGTGGGAATTTAAAGAAGATCGTCGTGAGACCAGCAAGGTTGGACGCAAGTAAGAAATAGGTTAAAGTTTAAAGATATTAAATAAAAATACTGGGAACGATTTACGACGAACATTGTACACGACTATTATGGTAGCTAAAAAGAATGTTCAAACGTTTACTCTCATCAACGTCTGATAAACGAATATAAACCAATAAATATACTTAACATTTGTAAGAAGAATATAAAAATACTTTTTAAATTTTTTACAACAGAAACGTTAACATTTTCTGCAAATACCATACTTATAATTAATAGCTTACACCAATTTGCTTTAATGGTTCAAAAACCTAGTGACATTTCGTGATAATAAAAAATAATTTGAAATACATTTTATATATTGTTTGATCACATCAAAACTTTAATAATTTATTATTTCGTAATCAGTCGTCTATATCTATCCATAATGGACATAAAGAATAACATGAGTAATTGATCCGTAGAGAATAGTCATCAAAATGGTTGAGGTAAAATAAGGGTACAAGGATATTTACTTACGCAATGAAATGAACTGAGAAATGCTTACCTGAAAATAAAACAAAACAAAAATTAATTAAAAAGTAAAATTAAAATTTAAATTAAAAACATTTATATGTGCTAATATATATAGTCCGTCTAGAAAGTATACTGATTTTATATTTTCCGAATTTAAATAGATATCCTTTTTTTAACATTTTAAACAAAAGTCGCTTGACAATACCATCTGTCAAACATTGTTGTTTATAAACAGTCTTAAGATTTGTGAAATAATGTCGCAAGTAGAAAAAAAGAAATGGTGGAATATTTGTATAGAATGGGTGTCCAAAATAAAACTCCTAAGGGGTTAAAAAAATAGTGCAATTGACTGAACTCGGAAAAGTGCAGTGTATGAGACGATAAATAGGATCAATAATGGCATAGATATTAGACATAGAAGAGTTTCGGTAGACCGCGTAAGATATCACGAAAAAATTTAAATGCTATAGTGGCTTTAACACGTTAAAACCCGCGCCTACGGTTTCGAAAATTACGAACAGATTTGGAAATCAACGAAGAATAAAAGTTGTGCCCAGAAACTGTCCGCATGTCACTAAAAAAGTAAGGCTACATATCAAGGAATCCAAAAAAAAAAATCAACGTTTTCGAGAAGACCAAAAAATCAAATAAATTTTTGTCAACGTTTTCGAGAAGATAATTTTAATAATGTGTTTATATCTGATGAAAGTGTTTCCAGCTTGGTGCAAATCATCTAAAAGTCCTATCAAGAAAATGTAACCATTTAAATTTCCCAGTTAAATAATGGTTTGCGGAGCAATATCTTATCGTGGTGTGCACCTTTCTGTATAGTTAATGGTACTGTTGATTGACATCCTAAACGATTTTCTTCTTGAAACGGCCCATGTTATATATCCAGAGGGGTGGCGTTTTTTAGCAAAGCAAGATACCAATACTTCTGCTTATACTCAAGCTTGATACAAGAATACGAATTGGCAACAATTCCGTGGCCACAGTATCTCCAGATCTTAGCCCCATTTAAAACGTAGGGACTGATAAAGATTGAAGTGGAACGAGCAGCATCACGAGATAAAGAACACTTGAATGTGTTGCTTGCGTGAGTCCATTTCAAATAGGTAAAAGAAATAATAAATAAGACTTAGTCACATCAATTAATTTAACTATTCAGACGACCGGTTTCGCTTTCTCCAATATGTAAAGCATCTTCAGTCTCGATACAAAGTTATATAAATGCTGTAATAATAAAAACCCATATTAGGGTGTTGTCTAATAAAGATAAACAAATTAGATGTTAGAAATTACAATAATTGTGCCAACATTACATGTCTGTGTTTTTCAAAATGAATAAAAAGGAAATAAAAGGTATAAAAAGTTTTAACAGACAAGGTAAGACCCACATATTGTTATATAAATAGTCTATTAGATTGTAACAAATTAATAAATGAGCGAATAAATAAACATTACTTACATGCCGGTACTCTATTAATTGATGATGGTAGAACATGGTTGAAACTATCATGTATTGTTGAATGGAGAACTTAAGTCTGCTATTGTAGTTGTTTGACAATAAACGGGAAGTTCTTAGGGAGATAGATTTTATCCAATGAAGTAGTGATAGTGATATTTTAAAAAACTCATTGTGTCCAAGATTGAGATGTAGTGCATAAAAGTCCTTCCCTCTTTTTAAATTTAATGTTTGTTTCGTCCATTGTAAGTGTTTTCTGTGTTAGTGTGTTTAAATTGTCTTTAATGGTTTTAACTTTAATATTTTATATACTCGACTTATCTACCATTTTGTCAAAGAAATTTGATAATTACAATTGAAAGAATTGCACACCGACACAATTTGTACATCTAAGCTTATTCATTGTCATAAAACTGTCACCTTCATAAAACAAATACTCAATAAATAACACGCATTTCATAAATAAATCTCTTCAATAAGTATAAGTATAAATAACTTTCAAATAATACAATGGTATATAACATTACTTTCATCTAACAAACAATCACATTACACCTATCTCTACTTCATTGGATCAATCTATCTCCTCAAGAACTTCCCGTTTATTGTCAAACCCACTACAATAGCAGACTTAAGTTGTCCCATTCAACAATACATGACAGTTTCGACCATGTTCTACCATCCATCAATTAATAGAGTACCGGCATGTAAGTAATGTTTATTTATTTGCTCATTTATTAATTTATTACAATCTAATAGACTATTTTATAACAATTTGTGGGTCTTACCTTGTCTGTTAAGAGTCTTTATACCTTTTTATTTCTTTTTATTCATTTTGAAAACCACAGACATGTAATATTGGCATTGGATGGTGTTCTGTAATAAATATAATATATATATATATATATAGTATATATATATATATATATATATATATATATATATATATATAGAAAATATATATGATAGAAAATAAGGCTTTATTTTCACATTTTTATATTTCAATAATTACAGGGTACCTAAAAAAAACGTACAAAAGCAAAATAAGTAAAACCAGTTTATTGCAAAAATAACTTAAAGCGGCTTAGACGTTTTTGCAAAATTGTAAAAATATAAATGGTCATTTGGCAATAACCGTATATCCATCTGAAATGGTAAATACACAAAAAAACTTCGAATTCGAGTTCATTAGTAATAGTAAGTAACTGTTACTGATTAAATTCCTACTCGATTTATTTTCCTTCCAAATCATAGCTATCATGATATTCCTACAATATTTTGCTGACCAGAATTTTGACTATCAAGCAACAGTTTCCAATATTTTATATGATGAACAACTGGTTTCGTTATTTGATAATGCAATTTTTTCGGCATTGGCACCAACATTCCGAGTAATCGCAAACATAATATTATGTTACCTTTTCGGTAACTATCTGTGATAAAAGGAATTTAAAAATATCTTTAATCAATTGCCGAGCTGACAACACAGAAAATTCAGTTTAAATAATATACTTTCGTATTTTACCATTAAAGATAAAGACTCTAGTTTGGTGCAATTTTATTTATTTAAATAAAATATTAGTGTAATAATAAATTTCTCGTCTTTTAATAAGTCAAAATAAAGATTTGTTCAATTTAATATTTTGCATCTGGTGCACACAATGAAAAGACCCTTACAAAGATTTGCAACAAGCGTCTAACCCACATATTTATAATGAAAACATGGGTTAGACTATTTTTACAAATTTCTGTTTTCATATTATTTGACGAATGTGGTTTAGAACTTAGTTCACAAACGCCTTCATGAGTATGGATATGGCTTATATCATTGCTGTTGATACCATCTAACAACAAATGTGGGTTAGACGTTGTTGCAAAACACCTTCCAATTATTGTAATTTATAACATCTAATTTGTTTATCTTTATTAGACAACACCCTAATATGGTTTTTATTATTTCAGCATTTATTTAACTTTATATCGAGACCTGAAGATGCTTTGCGTATTGTAGAAAGCGAAACCGGTCGTCTGAATAGTTAAATTAAATTGATTGTGAGTAAGTCTTATTTATTATTTCTTTACCTATAAAGAACACTGTTTAATAACCAATATATTAGTGCTACTGCAACAAAAGTCATTATCAGTAAAACCTCTCTTCCTAATGACATAAAACAATCTCCAATTCCTTGTGAAAAGTCTTCCAGAACACCTCGAATATATGGTCTACCAAAAATTCACGAACCTGATATTCCTCTACGTCCCATCATCAGTACATGCAATTCCCTTTACAACCATTGACCAAATACTTAACCAAAACCCTACGTCTTGCTAAAAATGCTTCATTCTTCGTCAAAAATTCTTTTCGTCTCACCGAACTTCTTAACCAATACCCTATCTCGCCTCAGACATTCGAGTAAGTTTTGATATGGTTTTACTTTTTACAAACACTTCTATAGACGTAACTCTAAACATTCTAAAACTAAATACAGTATCCAACTAGACCACTTATCTCTTATTAAACATTGTATGGCCAACACCTACTTCATCTTCTTAAATAAATTGTACAAACAAATAAATGGTGCCCCAATGGACTTCCCACTAATTGCAGTAATTGCCAATATTTTTATAAAAGACTATCCACATAAATGCTCCTACCTACAATATGGCAACGATATATTGACGATACATTCGTCATTTGGTCCCATGGTAGGGATTCTTTTTTGTATTTTCAAACTTATCTTAAAGTTATATACGTGCTAGTATCCAGTTCACGATGATGGTGTAAACTGATTCATCCCTACCGTTTTTTCGATATTCACAAATAAATCATAAAGATCATAAAAAAAACCCAATACCATAGTTTTTATCACTCTTTTTATCGAAAACTCACCCATATTAATCATTACTTACATATCAACCCTAATCATCCATATTAATAAATTAATTCAGTCATTAATACCTTTGTCTCCATATGAACACGTCTTTGCGATGGTGCAAGTAGACACACTGAGGTCTCTACACAAATAGGACTTGACAAAATTCTTAAATAAAGAGGAATTAAAACAATATTTATCCCCCAACAAAAACTTACACCTCTTGTCTGATCAATCAAAGACAACACTCTAAATGAAAAACATGGAGTTTATGTCATTCCTTGTGCAGATTGCCCCTGATTTTACATAGGCCAAAAAAATATAGAATGTAACAGATTTATTTTGACCCTAGGATTGTTGATATAATTTGGATATATATTAAGTAAATTTGTATATGCTATGTGATTTATTTATCATTGTTACATAATAAAGTATATGGAATTTCTAAGTGTAGATATTGTATAGTTCCTTATAAGTAGTGAAATGTCTTTATGAGAGTTTTGTATCATTTTTACTTTAACTGTCAGCCCAAAGGTTTTGTCTACTTTGCTACCTCATTCGGTTAAGGGTACTGTGCTGTAACCATCTATTTTTGTTCACCATCATGACAATTTTGTTGATAGACTACTGTCAGACCAGAGTTTTGTGATTATTCTGCCACTATCAGTCCGGATAAATAGTGCTGTCTGTATCCCACTAAGTCATAAGATCTTGACAAAAACATTCAAATCGCTAAAAGTTTGCTAGTTAAGTTGTGTTAGCGTCCCCTTGTTAAAAAATTTGCTAAAAAGGTTATTTAGTATTAGCTATTTTTGTTTCTTATTTTGGGTATAATTGGGTTCTCTATGTCGATTTTACTCTAGTTTTAAGTAACCGTGGGCTATTGTGTGTACATACCTGTGTGTCTCTCGATAGTCCAAAACAGCCGCTTCAGTCTGACAGGTGCTATAAGTTGTTAGGGTGTTTATATGGAAAGCATAAAATATCCTTGAGATATCCTCTAAAATATTTCAGCTTGATAAATGCTATAATTTATTAGGAATTTTGATTCCTTGAGATAATATTCTCTAAAACATATTAATAGTAATTAGAACAGATTGTATGTACTTGTTTGATTCATACCTGTTTAGAGTATAGTAGAAATGTATTTAACATTCATTTATCTTGTTTGGCTAAGTAGTATTCTTTTATTTTGCTTGTTAACATCTGGTGTTTGCAATAAAACTGTTCTTGTAAGGTATTACACAGGACTGAGAATGTCGAGTTTACCCATTCTCATCAGTAGAATTACGATTAAACACTATTTTTCTATCACTTTTGTAATTAATTAAAGTCGTTTCATCATTCATTATAAATAATAAAATATGTTTGGTTATCAGTTCTTCTTTCTTATGTTTTGATTTTTTTGTGTATCTCAGGTATTGGGTTATTATACTGTAGTTCAGGAGACGTCCGCTGTGTCGTTTCACGAGCGATGTGTTCTGTACGAATGACAACTTAGTTTTGTCGCTCCGATTAGCATGAGAATATTGGAGCATGTGAAAGACACTGTACTCGAAGTCTATTTGGTGATTTGATTTATGACGTCATCCGGCTGTTCGCGGCTATCACTTCAATGGTCGATGTGTTTTGTACTTCTATTGTGTCCCAAGGATTTGACAGTTTCCGGAGTCTGTCGTTTGGACTCCTCACTTCTGATTTTGACGTTTAAATGTCTGCATGATTACAGGTGAGTGACGAATTCTAATTTATATATGGTAATTTGAAACCATCACAGATTGTGGAGATTAAGAAGTTTGTCTATTATTATTTAAGAAGCCTCTGGTAGTTGTATTTTTGGAGGTTCGTAAGATTTTGATGGAAATTTAGTATTTGTGAGGTATCATGCTTTTTAACCTGTTAAGGGAGTTTTTAAACCTGTGGTCACAGCATTTTGGAAGAAGTATACAGGCTGCTTAGCTTGTTGGAAGATTATTGAAACGTCGATTAATTTTGAAAACGCCCTCCAAATTGAGGTAAATGAGATTATTTGACATTTCTGTTGTAAATCATTTCTAGATCTATTTTTTTGTATATTAACTTTCTATTACAGAAAAGTGGTATGGAAGGTTTAGATCTGTAATTTTCAGTAATTCAGCTTCACTGTAACATAATATTTAGTTCATTTTCACAGTTCAGAAACTTTGTGTTTTTTTTTAGTTAATCATTTTTTCTCTGTAGCTAAGAATATCAGTTCTTACTAGTTTTTGGAAAGTATTGGGAAGGGATCTGAAGGTTCACTTCTTGTACTAATACTTGTGGTATTTTTAGGGCAGTTTTCAGTATCTGGAGATTTCTGTATCTGGATCTTTAGTAATTGGGGTTTTATTTTACAATCGAGAACACCAATCCCTGTTTGGTAAGGATTTGAGACTGTACAGCTTGATTCGTATGTAGAAGTCTGTAGCAGTTTGTTTTGCTAATTCAAAAATCACTTGAGGAGCCAAAAAAACGGAGGAGACTTGATAAGTTTTTAGTTTTATTTAACTTACTTTTTAACTTACATTTAACTTTTGCGGCTTTGAAATATGTATTAATAAAATTCTTGATGTAATTTTCATTTAAATCTATTAACTAAATAATAATTTTTCACTTTAAAGTTGATTTAACATTTGTAAATGCCTATCTACAATATTGTGCATACTTTTAAACTTAAAGCAGCTATACTGTAGTGTTGTAACTTAATTTACCCATCTGTTGTTCGCCTTGGATCCAATGGCTATAACTTGAGGTACTTCCCTGAAGTAAAGTTTTATTCATCTGCTAAAATAGCAGATTGTTATACATAGGTATATTTTCATTTTTTTACTATTTTTATGTGATTAAATAATAACATTGCTTAAAATTTTAAATAGTCTGGAGGGAAATAGTACCAAAGTTGTTTCAAATAGTAAAGGGGATTAAGGTTGTAATTGGTAACTTGACTATAAATTTTAAAATTAGTAACTGCGGTCTAAATTTTATTCGACGTGTAAACATATGTTTTTAACATTTAATTTTCATATTGAAACCAGTGTGGTTCTTCGCACATTTTTTTTATAAATAAACGAATGTTAGTTAAAGTTGTCTTTTTATTTCCTACTTTTGTCAGATTTAGGTTGGGAAAAAAAACTTTATGGCTCAGATAAATCTGACTGACGCCTGACAATTAAATTTTACATTTTTAACATCCCAGATTTGAGATATACTCACTCCCGTCTCCACTTGAGTGAACTGGAGCTACAACGGTTGACATCTGGGACAACCGAAACTTAATAAACCTAAATTTGAGGTTATAAGAATCCAAAATAAAATTTATGAACATTCCATTTTGGTACACAATTCCAATTCAATTTTACTTCTAGGTCAACACCATCATCATACAGGTCACAAAATTAATTTTGAAAACTCCAAAACCATAGCCCTCATTTGCTTCTATAAACCAAGAATTATCAGAAAAAACATGGAAACCGAAAAAACTCCAAATTGTACCAATAAAATAGATGATCGGCATATAGGTTATGTTTGACATAGAGACCTCTTATAAAGAAAATATCGTCCACTTCTTCCGCCAATTAAAATTTTACGTTCAGCAACATCTGCGCCAATTTTCGCACCAAACCCCAAGCCAATCCTCACGCTAACCCCCACGCAATCCTTCACCCAAAATACGTCATCATCGACGGTATAAATTAACCGTCATTGTTCCTAGTAGCAGTAATGCATTTGTTATTGGACAGCGTATTAGTGTCCGGCGTTCCGGTGACTGAGATCTCGGAAGCTCTGAAGAAGCCACAAAATAGGATGTCGAAAGCTCGGTGAAAAGATAATCGACGTGTTTCAATCCGGAAGACTGTTGAGTTTAATATTAACTCTTGTAATAGTATCAACCGTAGCTCTGTGTTTAATTCTACTAACCGTGAAAATCTTCTCGAATATAGCATTATAAGAGAGAGGTATTATTTGCAGAAAGAGATATTATTAATTGCATCAGATTATTTATCAGAAATATAGGTATTGTTTTATTTTCTACATATTGCTACTATTCAAGAAGTCCCAGCATTATTTTTTAAATATTATTTAGAAAATTATTCTTAGATTTGTATCTAACAATCTAAATTATATATTTTTTAAAAGCATAAACTTTTAAATACATATTTGATAAAAAACGTGTGGAACAGGCACTTTTCTTCCGATCTTGGCGACATAAACATGCCAACTATGAGTTGAGCAATCAATTTTCTAAAAGTGTCTCACCTGGGAGACTTGAAAGTTTCACCCACCGAACAACTAAACGGTTTTAAGTAGTCGAACTTTTATGGTAATGGAAAGAAATAAACTTTGTTGAATGCGTGGCGCTGGTGCCTCCTGTCTAACATAAAAATGAGAGTATAAAATTATAAAATCGATGAAGATAGCATGCGATTCGAATCCGAAACTTATAAACGAATTAAACGAGTTTCTGACAATATCGCCTAAATATTTTATTGAAACTGAAAATATTTTGTCCGATACAATAAACGAGCTTTAAATTGCACTGCAAAGTAATAAATTTAAATTGAAAAATTATTTGCAGTTTTAATATTGTGAGTTTGATGAGATCCTATATGGGTCAAAGGTTGAAATTTTAAAATTGGTTTTATCCCAAGAAAAATTAAAGGCTATAATAATTTATTAATTAATATAGCTTTTAATTTTTAATTAAAGTAATTTTAAACTCTTGCAAAACTTATTTGTACCTGTAAATATAAATATCATCCAAGTTTATGCTCCCACTCCTGACGCAGATGAGCAGAATATTGAAGAATTCTACCATCAGATAGAAGAAGTGCTAAAAATAACAAAGAAACACGAAGCAATAATAATTATGGTGACTTTAACGCTAAAGTGTGACAGAAGATAACGCAGGCATCACCGGAAAGTTTGGCTTGGGAGAGAGAAATCAAACAGGTGTACGTCCAATAGAATTCGCCAAGAAAATGACTTCGCCATTACAAATACCTGGTTTCAACTTCAGAAAGACGTTCTTTACACGTGGAAATCCCCTTAAGATGGAAATCAAGGAAGAATAGTACTTGATGTAAGATGTAAAAACTTACCCCGGCGCCGACATAAACTCAAATCACAATTTACTCTGCTCCAAAATACAAATTAAATTAAAGAAATTAACAAAGCCAACTAAGCATTGTAAGATATATCTCGACCCCTGAAAAAACCCTCAAACACATATCACAGCAGATAAATAGTAAAATACACAGAATATCAAATATACCGAACGAAAACAGAACCATTAACGAATGCTGGTATGATATTCAAAACTCGATTTTAGAGAACGCACAAGAGTCTTTGAAAACACCTACCATGTAGGCAAAAAATGAGTGGATGACACAAGAAATTCTAGACCTGATGGAAGTTCGACGGCACACAAAAATAAGATATATTATCGAATATCTTGAATCAATAAACGCAAAAAAGAAAAATTAAGCAAGCCAAAGAATCCTGGCTTGAGAATTTATGTAAAGAAATAGAAGACATCCAAAAAAAGCATGACAGTTTCAACCTCCACAAGCAATTACAATATACTGCCGGAATTAGAAATAAGAAAAATGCTTACATACTTAAAAGCGCGGACGGAAAAATTTGTGATCACGAACAACAGTGCAAGAAATGGGAGAGATACATCACTGACCATTTTGACGATGCTTCTAGAGAAAATGCTCCAAATACTGCCTGTGACAACCAGTTAGACAGAGGTCCCAGTATACTGAATTCGCTAGTCAAAATGTCAATACAGCAAGCCAAAAACAATAAAGCACCTATACCAGATTAAATCCCTGCTAAGCTACTTAAACTTTTGGACGAGAAAAGCATTGCCTGCTTAACCACTTTCTTCAACAAAATTTACAACGAAGCAAAAATATCAGATCATTGGTTAGAGTCACTGTTTATAACATTACCAAAGAAAAGCAGGCCCACCAAATGCAGCGATTTTAGACTAATCAGTTTGATGAGTTACACACTGAAGATACTTTTAATTAGTATTCCTTCTATGCGAAAGTAGGATGGGTAATAAGCAATTTGGATTTAGAAACGGTCTAGGAACTAGAGAGGCACTATTCTGTATGCGCGTTCTATTACAAAAAAGTTGTGAATTCCGAAATAATGTTTATGTTTGTTTCATCTACTTCGAGAAGGCGTTCGATAGAGTACAACACGATACACTTTTCGATTGCCTTCGGGCAGCAGGACTTGACCACTATGATATTAGATTGCTGAAATACTTATATTACAATCAAGTAGCCTCTATCCAAATTGGAGACAGTCTGACTGAAAAAATATCCATCAAACGTGGAGTACGGCAAGGTTGTGTTTTGTCACCCACTCTTTTTAATCTGTACTCTAAAGAAATCTTTAGGGAGGCTTTGGATGACAGACAAGAGGGAGTAAGACTAGGTGGAGAAGTAATCAATAATATTAGATACGCTGACGATACAGCCATTCTTGCAGAAAATTTACAAGACCTCCAAACATTACTAAATCTAGTAGTGAAGCAAGTTATCGGAGAGGCCTTAAAATCAACATTTCAAAGACAAAGTGGATGGCAGTTGGAAAGATCAATATAGATAAGGTCTGACTTCTCTTAATGAAGAGAGATCGAAAGGGTAAATCATTTTAAATACCTTGGCAGCTGGTTAAATGTAAATTGTGACTCTGATGAAGAGATAATAACCAGTATCGAAATATCACCTAAGGCTTTTATGATGTGGAAACCAGTTTTATGTAACAGAAACCTGTCGATGAATATTCGAAACAAGGTCTTGAAATGTTATGTGTGGTCCATCCTATTGTATGGTTGTGAGACATGGACGTTAAAAACCACATTGCTAAACAAGTTTGAAGCATTTGAATTGTGGTGCTACAGACGAATCCCAAAGATATCGTATGTTTCGCACACTTCCAATGAAGATGTTCTTCAAATGATCAATTCAGAACGTCTGCTCATAAACACCATAAAGAGGAGAAAACAGAATACTTCGGCCATATAATTAGAGGACCTAAATACCATCTACTTCGCCTTATAATACAAGGAAATGTGGAAGGAAAGAGATGGATTGGTGGAAAGAAACTTTCATGGCTGCGTAATTATTAGACCAATGGTGTGGTTCCACAGTAGAAAATTATTTCGCGCAGCAGCCGACAGCGAAAGGTTTTAGGAAATTGTAAACATAATGACGGCCAACGTCTGAATACGGACACGACACCCAAAGAGAAGAAGAAGAAAACTTATTTATTAATAAGTTTTGACAGGCAGTGCACAGAATTATATACTTTTTTTAGTAATATTGATTTTTTAAGAAAAATTTACAGAAAACCATAAATCAAGAAACGTTATTCCAAGTTTGATAAATAAAACAAAAACACTGGGCTAATATTATAGTAGGAAAATATCATCATCTGATAGCCCTTCATCTTCACTACCACACAGTAAGTCCACTAGCACAAGCGTTTTACCATAAAACTTTTTTGGACCCATTATCTAAAATAAAATAAAATACCTAGATCAGAATGCATATTGTGCCATATATTATGGAAGAGAGTTTTGCACGACAGTGTATATTGTGGCATATATGGTACAAGCATATTTTTGATCATAAAATTCCAGAATATAAAAAATACGTGAATATACTTACAGAAATTTAAGGACTACCCATGATGTCGCTATTTTTTTTTTGTAAAAAGGTATTTAGTAGAAACTTTGATAATTAAATATCAAATTGCACAATTCTTATCAACATTCTCAGACCGTAGCTATTTGCAATTTTTCTAAAAATTCACTTTGCTGAATTGAGATGCCGCTTTATTACCGCTTATATGAAATATGTGCTCTATATGGACCTG
>OU898280.1:20986263-21035587 GCA_918026665.1 Diabrotica balteata
GGAAAAAATGACAAGAACGGAGAATACAAAAGACTAAATAGAATAATTGGAGAAAAAATAACCGAAGCAAAAGAAAAATGGCTGGAAACAAAATGCGTTGAAATAGAAGAACTGCAACAAAGGCACGATTTTTTTAATTTACATAAAAAGGTAAAAGAGTTTACATCGACTACCAAGAGAACGACTTTTCACACCATGCTGAACACGGATGACAAACTGCTAGAATCAACGGTAGATAAACTAAAAGAATGGGAAAACTATATTAAAATTCTTTTTCACGACATACGAGAAATACCATGAAAGAAAAATATCGAATTATTTGTCCTTTTATTCAATCGCATTTTTAATACAGGTAAAATACCCCAAGATTGGCTGGAGTCAATATTCATCCCACTACCAAAAAAGCCAAACTCACAACACTGCAATGAGTTCCGTCTGATAAGCCTTATGAGTCATGCAGTAAAAGTCCTACTAAAAATCGTACATAATCGTATCTATAGAAAGTGCGAAACAATCATCGGAGACGATCAGTTTGGATCCAGAGCCGGCATGGGAACGAGAGAAGTTCAGTTTACTAGTTCTCTTCCAAAAATGCTACGACCAACAGAAAGATATATTTATATGATTTATAGACTTCGAAAAAGCATTTGATAGAGTAAGACACGATCTACTATTAGAACGTTTGCAAGAAGTCGGTTTAGATGGAAAAGACATCAAATTCTTAAAAAACTTGTACTGGAACCAAAACGCCAGAGTTAGGATCGAATTTTCCACATCCGCAGAAGTAGAAATTAGGAGGGGAGTTAGACAAGGATGTGTTCTGTTGCCTCTGCTGTTTAATCTTTACTCCGAGTTTCTATTTAAAGAAGCATTGGAGGATTCCAAGAATGAAGTCAAGGTGAATGGCATAAATATCATCAGTATCAGATACGCCGATGATACAGTGTTAATTGCGGATTCCGACTCAGGTCTACAACGACTCATCGACAAGACCAACTCGACCTGTGAGCAATTTGGTATAAAAATAAAACAAGACCAACTCGACCTGTGAGCAATTTGGTATGAAAATAAACATTAAAAAAACCAAAGTGATGTCAATCCGAAAAAACCAAAACGTACCTCAACCTTGCACAATAAATGGTCACATCTTAGAACAGGTCAATAAATTTAAGTACCTGGGATATTGGATCGATAGCAGCCTAAATCCTGATCAAGAAATAAGATCGAGAATAGAACAGGCCAGAAAATCTTTTGAAAAAATAAAAAAACTGCTTTGTGATTCTCGAATAAAACTCGAAATTCGACTACGTTTATCAAAATGCTACGTCTGGTCGACTCTTCTATATGCCTATATATGGATCTACCGGAAAATATTCAAAATTTCATGGACATCGCATACCTCAAACGAAGAAGTGCTGCATAGAATAGGCAAGGAAAGAGAACTTTTTAACACAGTAAAAGTTAGAAAAACATCATACCTAGGCCACATACTGAGAAATAATAAGTACCAATATGCCCAACTTATAGTAAAAGGAAAAATCGAGGGAAAGAGAGGCCTAGGAAGGAAAAGACTATCGTGGCTCACAAACAGCCGACAATGGACAGGGCTAAATTTTGAACAGCTAATAAGAACAGCTGAAGGTAGAGAAGAGTTTAAAATTGTAGTAGTCAACCTCCATTGAGGAGAGGGCACTTTAAGAAGAAGAAGTCTCTAAAATTTATATGCATAACTCTTTCATATCTTATGGGTTTTACCAACAGTGTGAAACATTTAGATTTGAAACACATCTATTAAATTTGATGTTGATAACCCATTTCAACACTGGTTCTGATGGAGTTTCTAATGATTTTGCACTATACTTTAAGTTAGTCTATAGCATCTCATCTGATATGAAGATACCTAAG
Organism: Diabrotica balteata; assembly: GCA_918026665.1. Classification (NCBI taxonomy): domain Eukaryota; kingdom Metazoa; phylum Arthropoda; class Insecta; order Coleoptera; family Chrysomelidae; genus Diabrotica; species Diabrotica balteata. The sequence goes on from OU898280.1 coordinate 20,988,169, forward strand.
TTTCATGGTATTCTAGAGTTTGATGAGATCACTAAAGAAGCCACTAGAGTTAGTGTAAAGAGATTAAAACCCAAGAAATGTATAGGTAAAGATAATCTACCTGCTTATATCTATAAGAGGTGTATTGACCAACTTGTTGAAACATTACAGATTATATTTAATTTAGCTTTAAAAACTAATACCTTTACTACAAAATTAAAAGATACCATTACAGTTTCTATTTTTAAATCTGGTAACATTCTTGACGTAAAAAATTATAGACCAATTAGTATTTTAAATTCTTTGGCAAAAATATTTCAATCTATTTTATATAACAACTTATTACATTTTATTAAATCTATTATTCAATATCAACATGGATTTCTACCAGATAGATCAACACTTACAAATTTGTATTTTCACAAAATCTGCTGCAGATGCCATAAATATTAAGAGGCAAATGGATGTAATCTTTACTGATTGTGCAAAAGAATTTGATAAGATTAATCATGGTTTATTACTAGAAAAACTGGGCACGTTTGGCCTCTCAATTAATGCATTAATATTTTTAAATTCGTACCTAGCAGATAGAAGTCAGCAAGTTAGAGTTGATAATTTTTCTCACAGGAATATTCCGTAACTTCCAAAGTTCCTCAGGGCAGCAACCTGGGACCACTCTTATTTGCTTGCTTTATAAATGATCTTTCTAGTTGTCTCAAATTTTCCACTTGTTAAATGTTTGCAGATTATTTTAAGATGTTAAGAGTTGTAGAAGATCAATGTGATTGTCAACTATCACAACTAGATTTGAATGCGGTATCTAATTGGTTTCAGATAAATAGAATGTATCTAAATGTTGTCAAGTGTTCAGTAATGACCTTCATACGTAACAGGAACTTTAGTAAAATGGTTTATTATATGAATTATCGAGAATTGCCCAGAAAATCCGTGTGTAAAGATCTTGGTGTGAATTTGCGTCAAAGCGTGCATTTCAATGAGCACTATCACATTGTTACTAATAAGGTGTTTAGCATGTTAGGATTTATAATTAGAAACACCAAACATTTTAAGATAATAGATTGCATAATTAAACTATATAAATTGTTGGTAAGACCACATCTTGAGTATGTTTCTGTAGTTTGGGTGTCCCATGGAGAAGTTAATGTAGATTTAATTGGAAAGGTACAAAAAAAGATTTTTAAGATATCTATATGTTGGAAAATATAATTCTTATCCATACTTGGTGTCTGACCGAAGTATGCTTGAAACTTTCAAATTTGTAACACTGGAACAGAGACGGAAAATGCAAGTAATGCTACTTGCATATTATATTGTAAATAACTTAAAATATAAAGACTTTTTCTCGATCAACTATATAAAATTCTTGGTACCTAAGATTGTAACGAAAATATTTTGCCTACCTGAGGGTGAAATCATGGGGTTAGAACATTGGTGACAGAAACTACTGGAGGTGGAGATAGGGCAAGCAAAATAATCGAAAGATATGCGAACGGCACTCAGAGTTTGTTAGGAGAGCTGAGGTCGTGGATAAGTAAATGGCAAAGGGTTGGATTGGGGCAACTACAAAAATGAAACAATGGGTCATGAATCTCTTGCAACAAATAAAAAAAAACACAGAAAGGAAACAGGAAACACATCTAGTAATTTAAAAAGAACGCCACTTCGAGGTGTTTAATTATAATCATTACAACAGCTAGTTGTAACTAGAGAAATAAATATTAGATATTCAAAATATATCTTTTTCAAACGAGACTCAAAAAAAGGGCTAGTTAAAAATATAAACACAATGTTAAGAAAAAAATTAAAATTTATTGTATCTTACCACAAACCGTTACAAAACATAGAGGATACAAGAATACTCAAAAAAGACAATACAAAAATTATACCTCAATAGTCGCAAAATACGAAAATACAAAAAAAACATACATGTTATCCGTTCACATACTCTAGGAGTTGGAGATACTACAAAAACTCACAAATGTGACCAGAGGTTAACCCTTTTTAAAAACCAGCAAAACAAATAAATATCGAAAATAATAAAGTGAGCTGTCCTATGTTAACATTAAATTTAAAACAGAAAAATTTAAAATGACAGCTAAACTCAAAACCTAAAATTTACAATTTTAAATGTAACAATTTTTAAATTTTAACGAAATTATTATTATTTAAAAAATATTGTCTGTCTTTACTTTAAAATTTGAAACAAAAGTTACCTGAATTTTTCACTAAAACACTTTGAATTTTCTATAACTGGACGTCACTGGAATTTCTAGAACCATAAAACTGGGGGTATACCTGGGCTTCACTCTCTGTGCAACGAACACACAAATTAATCTATGTTCTTACTGCCAAAAAGCCTTGGATGATAACCAAGGAGAAACAAAACGACGATGGAAACGACGATTCTTCCAATCCTCACTCAAAAATTTAACTGAACCATTAACTTCACACTGCTACACATTTTTTATGAAAAGGGGCAAAAACAGAAAACTTTACAAATTCGATATGAATTTGGACATAACGCTGAACCGCTCTTGATCGCAGCTTCCACGAGAGTTATGAAATTATCTTTTAAAATTCATCGCATTAGTTAGAATAAACAAAATGCTGAGTATAAACAAAACAAAACGGAAATTAAGACGTAAATTATTAATTTGAAAACGCAATATCGGGCTGTTCGATGATCAAAGAAAAATATCGAAGAATTTGCGCCTGTGACATAAAAAATTATAAAATGGTTTACATTAACTCGAGCCGACCTAAGAAGGAATTGAAATATATTAAAATCATTTTTCGTTACTTTAATATATATATATTATATATATATATATATATATATATATATATATATATATATATATATATATATATATACATCCTACTATCATTTTGGCATCGATACATTATGCTTTTACCATCAATTTAGCATCGTCTTGCAAAGTAGCATCTGTATATCGACGCTACTTTACAACACCTTAATAACTTTTTTCCTGTACTTGTTACAAGAATTTTAACCATCTCACTGATTAGAGATTTAATACCGTGTTGGTATTTTAAAATATCGGCTTTCTCTTTTTATCCCTTACTGAGTTATATAAGTTTATTCCAGAAAATGTTTGAGTCTAAAATGATGGTACGGTGAAAATATTATATATATTTAGTTCAGGGTTTTACCGTTTACTCGATGTCATTATATACATAAAAATGTATATCCAACTTTCATTATCAATCATTTTAGCATCAGAAATTTGGCATCGCTGTTGAATATAATATTACCCACAACAAAATAGTAAATTTAAAAATATATATAGTTTTTTCATCCATAAATCATTTTGGCATCATGTTTTGTTAAAAGTAACGAGTTATGATATATTGTACCTACATATTGTATCTTCGCTCCAATTTCCAGTCGTGACGTACAGTACCTCAAATGATAGGATTTAACCAATAAAATACAATAAGACAGAAAAATCAAATACAGCAGCATGTCAAAAAGGCCTTAGTTATATATCTTCGTTTCTATAAGTCCAATCGTGACGTACAGTATCTCAAATGATTGGATTTAACCAATGGAAAACAATGAAATAGAAAAATCGGATACAGCAACATGCCAAAAGGGCCTTAGTTGTGTATCTTCGGGTCTATTATTCTAATCATGACGTGCAGTACCTCAAATGAAAGGTTTTAGCTAATAAAATACAATAAGGTATAAAAATTAAATGGAGTAGCATGTCAAAAGGGCCTTAGTTATGTATCTTCGGTCCTATTAGTCCAATCGTCACGTACGATATATCAAATGGTAGCACTTAACTAATAGAATACAATGACTTAGAAATCAAATACAGCAACACGTCAAAAGGGCCCTATTTACGTATCTTCGTTTGTAGTGGCACAATCGTGACGTACAGTACCTCAAATGATAGGATTTAACCAATCAAATACTATGAGACAGAAAAATAAAATACAGCATACATCAGCCTGTCAAAAGGGCCTAAGTTATGCATCCGCGGTCTTATTAGTCCAATCGTGAAAGGGCCTAGTTATGTATGTTCTATCCTATTATTCCAATACAGTACCTTAAATGATATCATTTTACCGATAGAATGCTACGACGTAGATCAAATACAGCAACACGTCAAAAGGACCTTAGGTATATATATTTGCTCCTATATATGCTATGTCAAAAGAGCCTTAGTTATGTATCTCCTGTCCTATAGGTCTAATCATGACATATGGAGCCTAAAATGATAAGATTTAATGGAGATAATACGATGGTGGAGACAAAGTAAACATGGCGGCATGTAATAACACGGTAAACTGGCAGCAATAAAACGTAATAACCCACAGAGGTCTATGGCATATTACGTGACAGAATTTAGCGAATAGCATATGATTTGCATACGTCTACTTTTAGTCAACTACTGTACATATGATAAACGCGAAAAAGTTCCAACATTCACTGTTAGACATATGCCTCCCGTTCACTGCACACATTTACTGCTCCTTGACGCTGTGGCGTAAATGGGATAGGATTTAACAAAAGAATGACAGAAAATTAAAGAAGACAGTGTGTCAAACGTGGAATGCATCGTAGAACGTGAAATATATAATATACATTTAAAAATATGAAATAATACACCAATTAAAAAAAATGACGTTAGTTGAGGCAGATCAGACCAGAAAAAAATGTCAACATTTTCAGAATACTTAGGTAGTATTTTTAAAATATACCAACCAGATAATAATAATCAAGCAATAGAACACTGAAAACTTTTGTTTTTAACTGTACGCCCATGAATGACTAGCCATTTTTAAATACCTTTTGATATTGCTTTTTTTTATTGTATTTTTCCCATTTTTCAAGATAATTCTTGTAGGGATATATTTATTTATAACATACGGTCTTATGGTCTTACGAACAGTATTACGGCTTTAATTTGTACCACACTGCTAATTGAGAACTATGTTTGTAATGCAATAAGAGGTCCTGATATACGAGACACCAGTGAATCATGCCCCACTGATACAAATCCGACAGGAATCTGCATTTCTATAAAAACAATAGATTATTTGTTTTGTGTATTAATTAAGTTTAGGTAAACGAACAAGACTTGCGTTATGAAAGACCGTTTTTTTTAAGCATGGTAGACATTGGACTACAACCAACTTAAAACGTCTTGGAATGTTGACAGACGATAGAAACCAGATAATAGGGAAGATTCCGGACGACGTCAAACAGATGAACATTACTTTGGACTTGTGAAGAAACCCCCTACTCTTGAATGTGTGTAGTGACCTATAGGGATCGCTGAATTCTAGTATATGTTTTAGTATGTAACTGAATTTCATGTGCTGTTATTGTATATAACTACACCGAAGATAAATTGTAAAAACCTCCAAAATACTTTGGAATCATGATGAAACAGAAGGTCAACCGGTTCATGACTCCTACCTCTCGCTAACGATTATCCCACCTCACAATTCTTGAGATTTGTCCCCACTTGCTTGCTCTAACATTACTGCCGAGCTATACAACACATCGCCAAGTGTGTTAATAGTAGTAAATCACAATTAAGCCTGTTACCTCTCACCTCGACATAGTTTTATCTTTGGTGTTATAACCATCCAGGTTGAGAGTGACCCACGTCTAAACATAGCCTCAATACGCAATTTCTAAAACTCACAAGCAGATGTGCTCTAAATAAAATTAGTGACACATCGGATTTAGACAATTTTATTAAGATCCTCAAATGTGTGTGTCTAACACTGTTACCAGGTGCTTGATAATAACCCTATCACAGTACGTTCTGCAAAGTAGGGTGTATGGGGAGATAGTGGCATGTGATAAGAGAATTAAATGATTCTTAGTAATACCGCAGGAGCAATAGCTTAGTTGTGTAAAGTAAGATAGCTATAAAGGCGACAAACTCGCCCGACAATCCCTGCTCTATGTGAGATTTCTTGACTCGCGTTTTCGCGCGTAAGCCATGTCTTTTTGCCACTCATGAAAATCAAGAACTTGTTGGACTATATACGCTATCCGACCAGTAGTCCCGAGACCCGCAACGAAAATACCGTTTCTCAGCAAAGCGACGTTCTAGGTGACTTCCTAAAGCATATGAAGTGTGTACAAGATCTCTTATGTAAAAGTTTAAGAAAGCGACTCACATGAGTAGTGTAGTATAGAAGCACCTCTAAGAAACTTTAAAATAAGATAAAAACCTATGTGGCGCCCATTGATGGTAAAAAACCTGCCTATGTTAGCTGTCGCTTCATATCAGACTAATTTGATAAACATATTCCATCCCTGACCCATTCACTTATCTTACGGCCCAACCTAAAATTTCACTTGAAGATCCCGTCTATGGACTCCATCGACTCGCCAGTGGATTCCGCTTCCTGTATAATGTATGTGAAGAGTGCATAAAGTACGTCTTGTGAGAGATGACTTGTGGTTGTGTGTCTAGGACGATTTACGCGCTCCGGTTTTTAATTGGTTACATCCTTGTACAATGGCGCCTAGCTGTGTGTAACCTCAATTGTTTTGACTAACTCCTGGTATGTGTGTATATTTGTACAACAGATCAACCTAGGAGTGATGTTTGAATTGACTTCGAGATCTAAAAAAGCTAGATGTGAACATTACTCAGATAGAGATTTAAGCCCACTGTAGTTATATACTATACTATAATCGTGTGAATAGAGCTATACGATATCGACAATAGTTGTGAGCTGAGTAATAGTCCTCTATGATTATCCAGCTATCACCTCTACACCCCACGCAAAAATGTCTGGCTCCAATTCTTCTACCTCCAGCTCGCAAAGACACGTGTAAAAGACATTGTGTAGAAAATATGAGAACTTCGCTGTTATTAGACCAGTCCTGTGGTAAGTATTGTGGCCTGGTATCACAACTGACCGAGATAAGTCGAGAATCAATATACTATTTGATCAAATCAATCGCCGAAATGCGGTCGTGTTTTGGTTGTCTATCGAGGGATAGAACGATAGTGATCAAGGAAGAGGAGGAATGATGAATATTGTTTAAAAAGTGTAATTGATTATGTATAATAAATATAATTGTGGATAAAGTAACAGTCTAGATAGGATGTTAAGACAAATGCAGAGCTATATTAATGTGAACATTAAATTACTTTCTTATCGAAAACTAGATATGATATCAAAGAAGAAGATTTCCCTTTGTGCGATTTTAAACTTTCAGTCACAATGCGCCGAATGAGAGTATTTAAGGACTCTCACTAATCTTCTCCTAATAGTACTAACCTATGAAAAAATTGGTGTATAGTCCTCATTTGTAACTTATTATAAAATTTGTGCACCCAATTAAATTCCGAATATACAATATGCTTATTCAAGCCGAAAACAAGAGCTAGAGGCTGAGTAGCCCATACATGGTTGTTTAAAGGGAGTATGATGAAGCTGGGCCAAACACTTGGATGGTTCACGCTTCCCATGAGGATGGCCATCCACTTCGCCTCTGTCACCTATATACTACCAGAAATGCCTCTTTGTCTTAACTCTCATAGTTGAAACCATACACCCGGGCGCTACACTGAAATGCCATAATACCCACTCTACTTGGCGATGGCGCGTCATCCATAACTCCCCGATCGTGAGATAGAGAGTTCGCGCGCTTAGCAGGGTCATGTACGCAGAGGCAGCTCTTAGGTCTTCCGTAAGTGATAGAGGAGGGGGAGTTGAGCGACGGGTTAAACTCAAATTCCACTCACACCCCTCTCGATAGAATCAATTGAGAGAAGGAAAACAAATGGTAAGTGACTCAATCACGGACGGAGATAGTCAAGTAGACAGCTCGCCTAGACACCGTTACATGGAAGCTACTCTGGACAGTGTAGATTATGAGATTGTAATACAAAATTTGTGATGCCGCGGACCGTTGCGCGACTCCTTGTCTTAAAGGCAGAGAGGAAAGGACGGACTATGTGTAAGTGATGGCAAGAAGAAACCGCTCTCAGCTCGAGAGACACAACTAGCGAGAGTTAGCGAAAATTGTGTGTGGCAGATTGCGGGAAAAAACAGATGGAAAGAGAATATCTGGGGAAATTCACATGTAGCAGTGTATATTACGATTATACTCACGATACGCGCTTCTTCGCGTGCTAATGGTGAAAAAGAGGATACATAATAAATATGAGATAAATGACGGCGAGGTAGGCGTTGTAATGCAAAATGTAACCAACGATCAGCCATGGCTGAGGATCCTAAGGCGCAATAATCAGTGTGTTGTACCCCGAATATCAGATAGAAATATGTGACCATAGGTATCTTCAAGGTGAATATTCTGATAATATGTAGACACTGGTTGTATTGTAATATGGCTCATCGAACGGAAAGGGTGATGCAGGTAAGAGTTTTCGATTGAAAGTGAGTATATACAGGATTCCGATATAATATACTAAGGTGTTAGTGGTATGATCTTAATAGCTCTCTAAAGGACCCGTATTGCTCGATCTACTACAACGTTATGTCCTAGTCTAAAGAGTAATTCCTCAAATTTTTCTGGAAGACAGAAAGCAACCGTTAAGTCCATGCATATATTTGGGTCTAACCTACAGTTTGCACCATGGGAATACAGACAATGGCAGACCTCAGCTTGCACCATTTCGCAGCCAGGCAAGTAATTACCGTAGTCTCGTCAGTACTACCTTAAACAGAGTGTGTAAAATCACGCTCCTACTCAAATCACCACCAGCCGACACACCTGGAATAGAATGTACAGGAACTACCTCGAAGATACGATTCGAAAGTGTACCATTTGTATACTCATCCTGAAAAAGTATGGGCAAAACAGAACATATATTTTGTGTCAATGGACCGTTTATTGCGGGGCGCGGACTTGTTGTCTGAACTTAGTATCGACCTATCGCTGTTGGTGGGGGCACAACTATGTAGGACGTGCTCAGAGAAAAAAGATAGCAGTACGAAGATAGCAAGTTAAAGGGAAAAGAACATATTCCATAAATCAAAAGTAAATCTGGGAACTCGCGGTCGCATAGAATTCTCTCAAAGTAGACAATAAGAGCGAGGGACTGTGTATTACATGAATGGTGCGTCCTAGAAATAAGAGAAGAAACTCAACCGAACATAGAGAGAGGAAGATACTGCAGAGGAGGAATGGAGACAATTAGAAACAATTATAACAGAGTCAGCAGAGGAAACTGCCAAAAGGCAAAGTAATGCGGAATGGTATGATGATGAATGCAGAACTGCAGTAGAGGAAAAAAGGCAAGCTAGGCTTAACCAACTTCAAAGAAACACAAGAAATAGCAGTGAGATTTATAACGAAAAAAGAATACAAGCGACTAGAATATGCAGAAGAAAGAAAAGAGAGGCTATGAAAAAACAAGTACAAGGAATCGTAAAGCATAACAACAGACGCGAAAGCAGAAAATTCTATAAATGCATAAAAGAAAGCACACAGCCATTTAGACCAAAACTAACGATATGCAAAGACAAGGACCGAGAACTACTAACAGATAAGCAAAAAATTATAATGAGATGGAAACAATATTTCGAAGAAAATCTAAATGCAGACAACGAAAATGATCAGAACGAGACAATATATTATACGGCCGAGCAGCACATCGAAAATCCGAGTTATGAAGAAGTAGTTCAGATAATAAATAAACTAAAAAACAATAAAGCACCAGGAACGGACGGAATTTCGGCAGAATTATTAAAGCATGGAGGATCCGAACTCTGGGAAAGAATCCATTACCTAATAACATTAATATGGACGAAGGAGCAAATGCCAGAGGAATGGACAGTTGGCCTCATATAGCCAATATATAAAAAAGGAGATAAGAGGGAATGCCAGAATTATAGGCCAATTACATTGCTAAGTAATATACAAAATTCTTTCTGGTATAATCTACAATAGATTATTAGAATACTCCGAAAATATAATTGGTGATTATCAAAATGGATTCAGACTAAATAGAGCCACTACAGATAACATATTCATACTAAGAACGATACAAGAAAAAGCTTATGAATACGACATAGACCTATATAATATGTATATAGACTTTAAACAATCTTTTGATAGTGTGAAAAGAGACAGAATGCTGGAAGACCTTTATAATCTAGGTATACCTAAGAAATACATCAGCTTCATAAAAATGACGTTGCAGGGTTCAAAAGCCGCAGTCAGAGTAGATGGAGAACTGACTCCCCTGTTTAACATCAACATGGGAGTAAGACAGGGAGATGCCCTATCAACCATGCTATTCAACCTAGTTCTTGAGGCAGTCATCAGAAAAACCAATATAACCGGCCATATAAACACCAAATCAGTACAAATTACTGCATATGCAGACGATGTAGCCATCATTAGTAGGAATAAGCCACGACTAATGAAAGTGTTCAAACAAATTGATCCTGAAGCAAGAAAAAGAGGTCTCAAAATAAACGAAGCAAAAACGAAGTATATGACAGTCAAAAGAATAACTGACAATGAAAATAATATCACAATAGACAACTATACTATCGAACGAGTGGATGCCTTTACATATCTCGGCACAGAAATCAATCAGAAAAACTCTGTAAGTAGCGAAATTAATGCACGTATTTCCAGCGGGAATCGTACATACTATGCTAATAAAAGATTGATGACATCGAAATTATTAGACAAAAGAACCAAAATGACTATCTACAGAACACTGATTTTACCCGTAGTAACCTAAGGATGTGAAACTTGGGTAATGACGAAAAAAGATGAAGCCCAACTTAGGACATTCAAGAGAAAAATACTGAGGAAAGTATATGGTCCGGTACAAGAAGAAGATGGCACATGGAGAATCAGGAGAAACGACGAGGTTAATGAGTTAAATGAAGGTTATGACATTGTAAGATTTGTGAAAAGTCAAAGACTGTCATGGCTGGGACATGTGCAGAGACAAAACGATGCAAAAACAACAAAGAAAATGTTACAATGGAAGCCCATAGAAAGGCGAAAAAAAGGAAGGCCCAGAACGAGATGGTTGGATGACGTGGAAGACGACCTGAAAACAATGAACATAAGACAATGTTGAAGAAGGGCACAAGAGAGCTCTAAATGGAAGGACATAGCCAGACAGGCAAAGACCCATCCAGGGTTATGATGCCAAAAGAAGAAGAAGAAGAAGGTGCTGCAAATTAGTATCAGTTATTCATTCTAATGTAAAAAGTTTTTTATTATTATTTTTTTATTTTTCTTTAAGTATTTTTAACTTTTAAAGCAACAAAAATTTCCACAAATTTTTTTATAGTAAATAAAAAATTATACATTTACATAGTTATTTATTATTTTAATAGAAAACAAATAAACATGAACAGTGCACTGGTAGCATATACAATATATTTTAAATTTAATTTGAAACAAAAAAAATTATATTCTACATAAACAAACAAAATTTAACCAAAAATTAATACTAATTTTAAAAAACTAACCGGCACCGTCTGTACATCAACATATTTTATTGGAGAAGAACGTTTTTCTCGTATTTGTCAATTTTACAATAATAATACAATTATTTATCTGTTGCTGCCAGCGGCAAAATTCGTTTCGATCGTTCATTCATAATTTTTCACAATTCTCTGGGAAAAATTACCTGCTAAATTAAATATGCAACCAAACCATAATAATAAATCCGAGAACCCCAAAAACCGGTCGGTAAGGTTGAATGTCGGTCGGTGAACTTCTACTAAAACGGATCGATATGTATGTATCTATGTTTCAAATAAATATATATATTTTGGCAACATCTCGTGATACTGTATTGACGCAAGACACAATGATTTGACCTATAGGGAGTTAAAATGTCTGTTGAATGTAAAAAAATAAATATATAAAAAAATCGATATATTAAAAAACTGACAACAATGTCAAGCCTAAAAAGATACAGTAAACGAATATACATGACTTATAATTTGAATATGATAGTATTTCTTGGTGATGCTAAATTACTGCAACGTGAAAAGAGTTCCAAATGATGGTGGGATGTATATATATCTATATATAACTATATATTTATATATATTATATATAATATATATATATACTGGGGGTCCGTAAGTAATTGTACAAAAAGAAACCGTAGATTCTACACTTTAAAATATTACGATTTAAGTCAAGTTGCTTTAATAAAATGTTGATATTAAGAAAGATACAGGGTGTTAAAGTGGAAATTTAAAATTTTATTTTTCGCTATAACTTTTACGTTTGTCAACATTTATGTATAAAAATTTACAACTGGGTACTATTAAATATCAGAAATTATAATTTGATGCAAACTTTGATGTAGCTGATAGAGGGCGCCACATATGCCATATATGTGGCATGTATTTGCACATAACTTTTTTGATCTTTAAGCTACCGGTATTTTTATTAAAAAATATTAAAGATACGTTATTTCAACAAAAAAAAGGTATACTTGTTAATATCTTCAAAACTCAACAGTTTTCGAGATAATTTTATTTTAGGAATCAACTACATAATTCTGATTTATCGCAATTACTCCAGTCAACGAAAGAAAATTAAAGAAAAACATCAATACTTCTGAATTTTGGTATAAAATACCTTTAACGAAGTTAATATTTAATGAATTATTAAATAAAATAAATATATCAGTAGAATAAAATAATATGATTTGATAAATAACAGAATAATTGGATTTTCCATCAAACATTTTACGTTTTGTATTAAATTAAAGTCATAATCAAAACATTTTATTTATAAACCAAATTAAGAAATAGTTAAAGTAAATAAAATTAAACTTTTTGTCAAAGTAAATGTTCAGTATGTCCACCATTTTCTTTAATTCATTTGTCAATACATTCGATAATATATCGTCTCATATTAAATAGAGTCATTGGTTCTAAAGAAATTGCTGCAGTATTGATTAAAGTGTTATAAGTATAATAATAAGTAATTTTTTGAAATGTTTATGAATTAAATAATTATATTAATATCTCACCGCAAAAATATGACTACTACAAACAATCTAATGTTCAGGAAAGTTGTATTTAAATACTGTCTCACTCCGCTTTCACTGTAATGTAATGGTTTACCATCTTGTAGAAACCACATATTTTGCCTTAAATTTGATGACAATTCTTCTAATATATTAATAAAACCATTTTATAAAAAATGTAAATAAATCTCGTGATTCAAATTGCAAGGTAATTCGCATATCCGTAAAAAATAATTATCAATGGTTCCAAACCATAGGACATGCATTTTACATATGAATTTTGAATGATGTTTTACGGATATGCGAATTACCTTGCAATTTGAATAACGAGATTTATTTACATTTTTTATAAAATGGTTTTATTGATATATTGGAAGAATTGTCATCAAACGTAAGGCGAAATATGTGGTTTCTACAAGATGGTAAACCATTACATTACAGAGAAAGCGGAGTGAGACAGTATTTAAATACACTTTCCTGAACGTTGGATTGTTCGTTGTAGTCATATTCTTGTGGTGAGATAATAATATAATTATTTAATTCATAAAAATTTCAAAAAATTACTTATTATCATACTTAAAACAACTATAATAAATACTGCAGCAGTTTGTTTAGAACCAATGATGCTATTTAATATGAGACGATATTTTATGGAATGTATTGACAAATGAATTAAAGAAAATGGTGGACATATCGAACACTTACTTTGACAAAAAGTTTAATGTTATTTAGTTTAACTATTTCTTAATTTGGTTTGTAAATAAAATGTTTTGATTATGACTTCAATTTAATACAAAACGTAAAATGTTTGATGTAAAATCCAATTATTCTGTTATATTATCAGATCCTACTATTAATTATCCTACTGATATATTTATTTTATTTAATATTTCGTTAATTATTGACTTTATTAAAGGTATTTTATAACAAAATTCGGAAGTATTGATGTTTTTATCTATTTTTCTTTCATTGCCTGGAGTAATTGCGTTAATTCAGAATTATGCAGTTGATTTGTAAAATGCGATTATCTCGAAAACTGTTGAGTTTTGAAGTTATTAACAAGTATACCTTTTCTTTGTTAAAATAACGTATCTTTAATATTTTTCATAAAAAATACCGGTAACTTAAAGAACAAAAAAGTTAAGTGCAAATGTATGCGACGTATGTGGCATATGTGGCGCCCTCTATTAGCTATATCAAAGTGTTCATCAAATTATAATTTCTAATATTAAATAGTACCCAGCTGTAAATTTTTATATATAAATGTTTACAAACATGAAAGTTATAGCGAAAAATGAAATTTTAAATTTCTACTTTACCACCCTGTATCTTTTTTAATATCAACATTTTATTAAAGTAAGTTGGCTTAAATCGTAATATTTTAAAGTATAGAATCTGCGGTTTCTTTTTGTACAATTACTTAAGGACCACCCTGTTATATATATATATTATACATATGAGGGGATTCCTAATATATACGAAAAACAACAATGAATTTGCAAATACTACAAGATTAACTTAAGGTTATGTCATAGAGGGCTGTTTTTTTTATATGTGAGACAACTGCTCATCCATAAACCACATGATGAGGCAGTGCAATATAATACTAAAAAAGGACATAGATATCTTTAGCAACAACCTCAGAGAGCAATTAAATTCAGCTTTCTATCCACTTCGATCACTTTATCTTAGCATGTAGGTATATCTAATGTCAAAATCCCTAGTTGTAATAACATTTTATTCTGTAACATGTATTTGTTGTGAAATAATAAAATAAACCAATTTTATTGTTGAAAATTTATGTGAATACTCATTTTGGTTGACGTCATATTTTTCAGCAGATTGTTGGGTATTAAGAATTAAGTGGTAGTGAAAAGTGGAAATATAGAACTTTTAATAACCACAGCAGTAGACAATGCTAATAACAGAAAAAATATATAAGATTGTTTTGAGAACAACTCCTAAATTCAACTATTGAACAAGCTTACAACTGCTTACAGCAATTAAATGGGGAAACAGAACCTAAAAGAAAACTATAAACTTTCTGAAGGTAACATCAGAGTAAGGTGCACATAGTGCTACAAAAAAATTGGTAAATATACGCAGGGTTGGTAGTATATTGTAATTCTCATTACTACTAAATAAAACAAAACATTAAAAGTCTCATACGTAAAAACGAATACAAGAGGATTTCACGCATAATCAGGCAGAAGATAAGATACGCGAAAAACACAATTTCATAGTAAAGAATGTAATGAAATTGAGCAATATGAAAAGAAACACGATACATTTTATTTGCACAAGAAATTAAAAGAGGTCGCTGGAAACAAACGGAACCAAGTATCCCAAAGTTTAGAAGACAGAAACGAGACACAGAATCTTAGACATCAAATGAAAAGTTAAAAGAATGGAAAAACTACATTTCTGAATTATTTGTAGATGAGAGAGTAGAACACTATACACCGATTGCTATATCAGGTCCATCTATAACAGAAAGTGAGGTAAGACGTTCAATACAAACGGCAAAAACTGAAAAAAGCACCTGGCCCGATGAAGTAAGTGCTGAAATACTAAAGTTTTTGGGAGAAAATGGAATTAAAGCTCTGTGTAATCTCTTTAACAGAATTTATGATACTAGGATATTACCAACTGATTGGTTAAAGTCGACATTTGTCACAATACCTAAGAAACATCGTCCAAAGACATGCGGTGATTATCGGACAATAAGTCTGATGTCAATAAGCTATACTCTCAATTTGGGTTTAGGAGTGGCTTGGGTACAAAGAGAAGCCTTGTTTAGTATACAGATGCTAGTACAGAGATGCAGAGATATAAATCAAAATGTGTACATTTGTCAATCGATTTTGAAAAAGCTTTTGACAAAGTCCGACATAACAAAATGCTAGAATTATTGGAAACAGCTGATTGGACGATAAAGATCTAGAATAATTACAAATCTATACTGGCATCAAGTGGCAAGAATAAAGGTTGAACAAGAACTGTCGGATGAAATAAATATAAAAGAGAGGAGTGAGACAAGGCTGTATATTGTCGCCTTTACTTTTTAACTTATATTCGGAGGAAATATTTAAGGAAGCCTTAATGGAGACAACCGAAGGTATTATTGTGAATGGAGTAACCGTCAACAATATTAGATATGCCGACGATACCTTAGTCCTTGCAATTGCGGAGAAGACCTTCAAAATCTAATGAACAAAATAAAACAACTTGTGATCAGTATGGATTAAAACTCAACGTTAAGAAAACTAAATATATGATAGTTAGCAAACAAAATTATATACAGGATGATGGTATAAAAGTCGGAGATGCCACACTGGACAGAGTAGAGAAACTCGTGTATCTCGGCAGTAATATCAATGAGAGCTGGGATCCAACCGCAGAAATTAAAAGCCGAATAGAACAAGCCGAGCTGCCTTTGTAAAAATGAGAAACGTACTTTGCAGTCACGATCTTAGCATTGACCTTAGAGTTCGTATGACATCTTGCTACATCTTTCCTGTCCTGCTGTATGGAGTGGAAGCGTGGACTCTAACTGAGGCTATCCTTAAACGCTTGACAGCCTTTGAGATGTGGGTATACAGACGACTACTGAAAATAAGCTGGGTCGACAGAGTTAGAAATGAGGAGGTCCTTAGACGGCTGAACCAAACAACACAACTGGTCAATATAATAAAGAAACGCAAGCTGGAATACTTCGGTCACATTATGAGACACCCTGAAAAATATGATCTTTTACATCTGATCATTCAGGAGAAAGATCCAAGGTAATCGTGGTCCTGGTAGACGAAGAACATCATGGTGAAAAATCTAAGGCAATGATATGGAAAATTCAACTACATCGTTATTTAGAGCTGCTGTCAATAAAGTCACGATAGCGAATATGGTAGCCAACATGATATCCAACGATCGATAACGGTCATGGAACTAGAAGAAGAAGAAAAGTCTCGTAAGTCTTTTAAAAATTTTAAAGACGATGTACATTTAACTAACAACTCACCCCGACTAAAATTCAAAAATACGAAATCAATAGGGAAAAATATTTTATTGAACGGCTTTATTGTATTACACCATGAAATAACATTTTTTGATCTCGACAAAACGCCTCTTGTTATCTGCATTTCAATTGTTTGTGGTTTTAATACAGTGAGGCTTTATTAATACGAGGGAGAAATAGAATCATTTTCAGTCACGTTATAACCATTTTATTTGTATGGGATTAAAGTTATTAAATTTTTATGTATGTTTTCAAAAAAGCCAGACAAATATAATATGTTTAAACATATAAAAGGGTGAACTTTAAAAACGAAAATTCAGAGTGGTTATCTGTATACAGTGATTAGTGCTTTACACCAGGCTTTTTAATGTAAGAGATAGAAAACACAGTTACCTTGTGAAATAAAAAGAGATGAAGCTGTGTAGAGTTGGAAATAATCGATAGAAACCTTAATTTACATTACATTGCATTACCACCATCGATAGTCTCACACCTTTAGACGTTAGGCGTGGCTATTTGACTTCAGTCATAATTATACGTATAACCTCAAAAAATATTTTATTTTAATAATTGCTGATGTTAGAATAAATACTTGAATAAAAGATATATTAAAGTAAAAAACATTCATTAGTAGCGATTTTAAATTATAAATCTTTAAGTTTATTTAATAATAAAAATAACTCAACTGAAATATTTGACCAAAATAAAGGTAGGTATGTTCTGTCCGAAAACAATTAATGTATGTGAGGTTGGTGTATGTAGTTAGGGACGTTGTCTATTGACAAGAAAATTGGGGTTCAATTCACACAAGGATAAAATTTTTGTTTTATCAATAAAAAAATAATAGAAAATATGATACATATTAGGTAACAAATTTTCGAAAAACTCATTATTTACAATTTATTTTTATTCCAATGTTATAAAACGGAAATACAAAATAATTCAAATTTAATTCATACAGTCTTTAGTTGTGAATGCAAAATAATCCGGTGAAGACTGTTTATATCAAATCCATCACTAAATTCTCAATGTTAATATCAATTCCTCTGTACAGGTAATGATTTTCAAAACAATTGACAATTGTAAATACGTTTATTTACAATATTTTTTTATTTTTGTAGAATTTTTACTTATTTAAACATTCGTTAAACTTAAATTTAAATTAAATTCTTAAATTCTTTATTTAACATTAATTTTTACTTTATTTTACGACACACTTTTTCAATAAGATATTTACGTTTAACTTTAAACACTTCTAATACTAGTAACGACTGACATAAATGTTCAAAAGCAAAACGATCTCTGCATAATTTTAAATTATTAAAAAAAAACACATGTAGGTTTTGAACTCTAATTGTCTGCACCGCCGTGTCGAATTCTTACCACTAATCCACGATGGATTGATAATTATTCCGTGACTGACAAGAGCAGAGAACTAACGACCACAGTTAGAGACCTGTGTTCGTAGTTTCTCTGACAAGAGTATGCAACTCCTGAAATCGTAGTAGAAATTATTTTTGGTTAATAATTTAAAACTTTAGATTAAATTAAATAAAAATTTAGATAAAATAATTTAGATTAAATAATCACTATTAATTAAATTATTTTATTCACATTTTTGCTTTATTGTGGTCAGTTTTTACTTTATGCGACATTAAAAAATGAGATATACGTCACACATACGACGTCAAACATAATAATTATGACCGAGGTGATTTAGCTCGAAGCTAACGTCTAAAGGTGTGAGACTATCGATATTGGTAATATAATGTAATGTAAATTATAGGTTTCTATCGATTATTTCCCACCTCTACGAGTTTCATCTCTTTTTATTTCACAAGGTAACTATGTTTTCTATCTCTTACGTTAAAAAGCCGGGTGGTAAGACACTCAGCACTGTATAATAGTTTAAAAAAAGCTTACATGTAAGTATTAAACATCTTGTGAAATTGGTATATTAAAACAATTATTAGAATATCCAAAAATAGTTTCTTGTTCTTAACTCATGCGAAACACAATGATCTGTGACACCTGGTCACAAGACCTTCAAACCACACCCTGCTTTTTTTTCTTGATGTGCCTATTCGTTACGAATGTTAGCGATCATCTTGGCAACCTTTATCTGGTGTTTTGCAACAACCGTCTAACCCACATTTGTTTACCAATGAGGTTAGACGTGTCAAACTGTCGATCATAATGCATACTACATCAAGCAAAGATGATATAAGCCATATCCATACTCATGAAGGCGTTTGTGAACTAAGTTCTAAACCACATTCGTCAAATAATATGTAAACAGAAATTTGTAAAAATAGTCCAGCCCATGTTTTCATTATAATTATGTGGGTTAGACGCTTGTTGCAAATCTTTGTAAGGGTATTTTCATTGTGTGCCCCAGATGCAAAATATTAAATTGAACAAATTTTTATTTTGACTTATTAAAAGACGAGAAATTTATTCTTCTTCTTCGTCTCGTGCCACTCCTGGCGGAGATTGGAAATCATCATGGCCACTGCGACTTTGTTAGCAGCGCGCCTGAAAAGTGCAATCGAACTACACCCGAACCATTCACGTAGATTACGAAGCCACGATATTTTTCTTCTTCCCACACTTCTTTTCCCCTTAATTTTGCCCAGCATGATGTTTCTTAAAAGTTCGTATTTTTCACCTCTCACAATGTGCCCCAAGTATTCCATCTTTCTAGTTTTTATCTCATTTAGAATTTCGCATCTTTTGTCTAAAGTTTGGAGTACTTGCGTGTTAGTGACGCGGTCCATCCATGATATTCTGAGAATGCGCCTATAGCACCACATCTCGAAAGCTTCGATGTTTTTTATGGTCAACTGTTTTAGTGTCCAAGCCTCAACTCCATATAACAGGGTAGAAAAGACATAACACCGCAGCATTCGTATTCGTAACTTTACTTTAGAAATTTATTATTACACTAATATTACAATTTTATTTAAATAAATAAAATTGCACCAAACTAGATGCTTTATCTTCAATGGTAAAATACGAAAGTGTATTATTTAAAACTGTGAATTTTTTGTGTTGTCAGCTCGGCAATTGATTAAAGAAATTTGTAAAATCCTTTTATCTAGATAGTGTACCGAAAAGGTAACATAATATGTTTTGCGATTACTCGAATGTTGGTGCCATTAATTTCAACAAAAAATTGCATTATCAAATAATGAAACCAGTTGGTCATTATATAAAATATTGGAACTGTTGCTTGATAGTCAAAATTCTGGTCAGCAAAATATTATAGGAATATGATAGGAATATTATAGGTATGATTTGGAAGGAATTGGGTTAAATCCTAATTTCAAGATTGATCAAGATTAAATCGGGTAGGAATTTAATCAGTAACAGTTACTTACTATTAATAATGAACTCGAATTTGAAGTTTTTTTTGTGTATTTACCATTTAGAAGGGATAGAAGGTTATTGCAAAAAGGCCATTTATATTTTTACATTTTTGCAAAAACCGTCTTTAAATTATTTTTGCAATAAAGTGGTTTTACTTATTTGCTTTTGTACGTTTTTTTAGGTAGCCTGTAATTATTGATATATAAAAATGTAAAAATAGAGCCTTCTTTTCTATCAGTGAATTTCTTAAAGTAGGAAGACACAATATGCTCATTTAGTCTGAACTATATATATATATATATATATATATATATATATATATATATATATATATATATATGTGTGTGTGTGTGTGTGTGTGTGTGGCTTAGACTATTATTGCAGAAAACCATCTCTAATCTGCAGCAGCGCGTAACTTCTTCTTCTCCCTGGACCTCGTTTTCCAAATATTTTTCCTTGCAAGATGGCTTAAAGAAGAGCATATCTGGATTTATTTTGCATAATATGATCGAAGAACTGTAACGAGATTTGATGGTGGTCTGTACCTCTCGGTTTTTATTCATTTTTCTGAAAACTTTGTGACTTGGTCAGTTCACGGGATCTTAAGTATTCTCCTATATAGCCATATCTCAAATATGTCTCATACGTCAAAAGAAAAGACGTAGTATTGCATCATTCCTACTTTTGTATCAAGAGAGAGGTTGTGACTCTTGAAGAATGCCCCCATCCGATTGAAGGTAGATATAGCTTTTGCGATGCGTGCTCTAATCTCCTGGTTGTTGGTCTATTCTTTATTTATTAGGGTGCCGAGGTATTTGTATTGCGCCACTCTTTCTAAAGGGGTTTAGTTGACGTAGAGTTGACCTTCTGTTACCCTTTTCTTGCTATTTATCATAAGCTTTGTCTTCTTAACGTTTATATTGTGTCCATGTAGTTGACCATTACTTACTTATTTTATGTCTATCATCATTATAATCATCATCACCATTCTCAACTAGCCTTCATTTATCACGTGCACTGCTGGGTATAGGCTTTCTTTAAACTTCTTTATTCTTTACGATTTTGTGCTTTTTGTTTCCAACTTTTAGTGATACGCCTGATGTCGTCGGCACAACGTCTAGGTGGTCTTTCTCTACTACGTTTGTCTGCTCTTGGCCTCCAATTTGCAATTTTGCTTATCCATCATAAGTCGTGCATTCCCGCAACATGGCCTGCCCAGTTCCATTTTAGTTCCGTTATACATTTCACAACATCAGCAATACTTGTCCTTCTTCATAGATCTTCGTTTCTTATTCATCTTCAAATATGCAAAGTCAAATTCATTTAACCTATCTGTGGCTTCTCATAAATTATCTGTGATAAGGAAAATATCATCTGCGAAATGAAGATGGTTAAGTTTTTTGCGGTCTCTTGTTTGTCCTCTGTAGTCTAAATAGACCATCTTAAAGGCATACTCTAATGCCGTTATGAACAATTTTGGTGACAATGTATCTCCTTGCCTTATCCCACGTTTTATTTTTATTGGTTGGGTTTTATCGTGTACCTTAACACAGTGGCATTTTTGTAAATATTGTAAATAGGTTTACTACACCTATGGTTAATCCTGCTGCCATTCATTGCTTCTATAAGGCTGTCTATTTCGATCGTGTCCAACGCTTTATGAAATTCTATAAAAGTGAGGATAAGAGAATGTTGTATTCTATAGATTTTTAAATGAGTGTTTTAAATGTATGGAGGTGATCATTGGTACTATAATTTAAATGAAATCCTGTCTGCTCTGTCGGTTGGTAGAAATCTAATATTTTCTCCAATCTTGATGCCACTAACCTAGTAAAGAGCTTCTATATGTGGTTCAACAGGCTAATAGGTCTATAATTTTCTAGGTCTGTTCTATCTACTTTTTCATGTAAAAGAATGGTTATAGCATTGTTATGTTCTTTGGGCACCTTTCTTTGCTGTAAACATAGATTAAATAGTTTCCTTAATTTATTTAAAGCTATCGCCACCATTTACGATAGCTTCTATTACAATTCCATCCTCACCTGGGCTTTCATTTCTCTGCTTCAGTAATATCGAATATGCCAACCCCAGTGTTGGTAAGACGTCGAGAACTAATCTCAGAAGACAACAGCCTAACAGCCCGAACAAACAGTTTAATAGGACTATTTTAGGACTATACTTATTAAAATTTTATTTTCCTTTTTAATTAATACTGAAATAATATGTGCATTTTATAGTACCTCATAAATTCATATTAAAAGCGGTGCAAACCTTGATTTCATTACAACTATTTTAAAATTGTGCAAACATGAATCAGCACTTGCTGAGCGTGAGTTATTTGCACTGCATTTACCCCACAATTGACCCGGTGCACATTCTCGCATACTCTATACGGCCAGCTATATATCTCGATACTTTAAAATACATGCATACCGGAGTATCAGGGGAATTTTCTCACATTCTAGACAATCCATAATTCGAGCAGTTTGCTTTGATATGCGGAGCATTTTCGGTGCTCTAATTTGGTGTATAGTCAAAACAGTGCGAATTATCATAGATATTTGCATCTTTATTGCCGATTAATTGTAGTTTTGTATTTTAGAAACGAACTCGATGCTATCCAGGTCTTTGTTTGATTTTAAGGTCTTCACACCATGATGTCTAGGTATACTCAAATTAGAATACAAAATTCGTAAGACTTGAAGATCAAATTTTGAGGATTTTAAAATATATATCATTAAAATAATTTCACTAAAGATACAAACGTAGACAAATGTAATAATAATAGAAAATAATAACAAATATAAAGAGCTAGAGTTTACATGCATACATCTGTATTAGAAAAGATAAAGATAAAATAGGTGTTAGGTAGGGTTACGTTTTATCTGCAGTGTATAATGGTACATTGTTTATTACACAGACAATCCAACATTCTGTAAAGACTACGCAGAAGAAATAATAAAAAGCATTAATATTAGCTTATTAACAACAACCAAAATCTTATATAAATAAGAAAAAACATATAGATAAAAATTAATTAGTCTTAAATAGTTTAAAACCTATTTACATATGTAGGAATTAAATTAGGAAGCATAAGTTAGGGATATAGAATAATATTAAATAAACAATAATACAACAATTATACCACTGTATAATTCAATTAAGTCACTTTATTTACATGAACAATTAACACCACTTCTCTTGATTTTTTTTTATTTCAAGAAATGTATAATTAAGGTAAATTTAGTTATGTACAGTTATTTATAGTTTATTACCCCATGAAACAAAGCCGAAAAATCACTTGAGAAATCGAAAAATTACTGTGCGCTTGGAGTAGTGACTTTGTAGTACCATGAATTCTTCTTGTAGTAAACTATCAAAATTTTTATTAAATATTTTAAAACCATTTACAAATAAAAATGACACATTCATAAAAAATACAAAACATTTTTTAAATAAATTATCAAATATTGATTTTAATTCAAATATTACTGTGGTAAGTTTTGATATAAATAGTTTATTTACGAATGTGCCATTAAATAAGACTTTAAGTATAGTCAAGACAAAATTAGAGAGTGATGATTCATGCTCAACTAGAACAAAACTAAACATATCGGCTATAATGGAGTTATTAACATTATGTACTGATAATACATATTTTTAACTAAATAATGAATTCTATAAACAAAATTTTGGTCTAGCAATGGGCTCTAGTTTATCTCCATTCTTAGGCGATATATTTATGGAAGATTTTGAAACAAATATCATTTCTAAACAAAATTTAAAACCCACAGTATGGTGGAGGTATGTAGATGATGTATTCTCAATATGGCCTCATGGATCAGAGTTGTTGGACACATTCCTAAATGATATAAACGATAAAGAAGAGACAATAACATTTACCATACAAAAGGAATATAATAACACTCTACCTTTCCTGGATGTTTTAATCTCTAAGAACTATACTGGATATGAGACTCAGGTGTATAGAAAACCAACACACACAAATAGATATTTAAATTTCAAATTAAATCACAATATTAATGTAAAAAAGGGAATAATTAAAACCTTATACCCTAGAGCCAAAATTACTTGTTTTAACGAAAATCCGTTCTTAGAGAAGAAACATTTGTTAACATCTGTTTTATTAAAAAATGATTATCCTTTATCGTTTATAAATAAGGAATTTTCAACAATCGATCGAATAGAACAGAACAACTTAGAACGAGATCCTACAGCATACACAAGGAAAAATACAAGGAAAATAACAATACCGTACATAAAAGGATTATCAGAAAAACTTAAAAGGATAGGAAATAACTTCAACATTTCAACAACATTCAGAACAACAAACAAACACGTTGAGATCTATTTTGTCCAAAATCAATCCTAACAATGAACAAGAAAGGACAAAGAATTGCATTTATAAAATACTTTGTGAATGCGATCATTTTTATTTAGGTGAAATATCAAGGCCATTAAATGTTAGAATAAGTGAACATTAATCTTATATTAAAAATAGAAAATTTGATAGATCTCAAATATGTAAACACGCATGGGATAATGAACATAGGGTTCAATGGAATAATTCAAATGTAGTCCTAAAAAAAACAGATGGTAAAAAAAAAATCAAAGAAGCGGCTCTAATTATGCTAAATAAGGCTAATTGTGTCGCAAATTCCTCGGCAGAATATAGTAGGATCTGGTTACCAATATTGAAAGAGGAAGTTATTAATACGAAAATACCAGTATTAGTAAGTCAGTAACATATAGAGGATACATCATTTATGTTTTTTAAATAACGTAACATATAAAACAGAATTTTGATGTTTGTTGAAGGAAAACTAAATTCACGAACAAATACTTACAATGTTGGGATAGTATTATGAGGTTTTTTTCCTGGTTTTTCCCTCATAATTTACTATGGAATCACTAACAGGAGAATTTTACTGTCATCATGTCATGTGTTTGTCTTTTTAAAGACAAATTACATGCTATGATTTTTTCTGACGAATATTCTCAAGTTAAAGTTGATTTCATGTAATCGAATGACTTATCTTATAAGTAAAATCGTCCCAGGAGCGCAACTCAACAATATTGGCAATACCATTTTAAAGTCGTCTACTTTAAAATGCAAAATGTATGTCTGTCAATTGTCAATATAAATAAGTCAGATAAAATGAAATTATTAGAAGAATTTTTCACTATGTAACAAAAAAACAAAATTTGTTTAATTTACTGTTTGTATTTTGAGAACGATTTCCGAAGTGGAAATTTAAACGTCAATAAACGTATTTTTATCTTTAATTGTGGCTTATTCCCAGTTAAATAGTAATCAATTTAAAATGCCACAAGAAAATAGCTTCAGAACAATTTCGTTCATTGTCATACAACTATCCTTTTAATTAAAAATAAAAAAAATCAATAAATTAACACACATTTCTAAAATAAGTATATCTTCTAAATAAATATAAATAACTTTTAATAATTTAAATAATATAAAACATCACTTTCATTTAACTAACAATCACATTTTACATTATTCCTATTTCATTTTTAAACATCTCTACCCTCAAGAAACTTCCCTGCTAATATTAAACAGGTAAAATAGAAAAACCAAAGATCACCCATCATCAGCAATACAGGATAGTCTAAAGTATGTTTTCCGAATCATTAACTAATAATTCTTGTACCTGCATGTAAGTAGTATTTTGTTTATTTACACAAAGTAATTTAAAATAAATCACCAATTAAGGTCATATGTAAAAAATATCAAAAATATTAAACAAAATATTTAAATAAGCAGTAAATACTTTTACAAACCCTAATATATTACACTTTTTATACACTATAGACGGATGTTAGAGAAACTGACGAAGAACGTAACAAAATTAACTACAGATATCTTAAAAATAAAAGATAAACAAAAGCAGGATAGACAGGGGCTTAAAGAACTATAAGAAGAAAACGAAGATATTAAAAAATAAAATAAAAAACTGAAACAGAAAATGGACTAAACGAAGGATAGGATTGAGAAAATAAGAACTTGAGCAACAGAGTCGCCAAATAAATTAGAGAACGAAGAAATTAAGAATAATCTGATACTAACTGGATTTGATTCGGAAGACAAAAAGGTACTTAAAGATATGATAACCAAATTCTTTACACAAAAACTAAAAATGAAGGGCAAAATTAAAGTATTAAGGAAAACAGGACCACAAAAGAGTAATATAAAGATAAAAAACTTTCGAGGAAAAACTAATAATCCTCAAAAACAAATATAGATTAAAAGAAATTAAAGATCAAAAAATGTATGTCGACAGTGAATTGAATAAGTGTTAAAAAGAAATACTGATGAAAATTAGACAAAAAGCAAAAAATTTTAGATCCGCAGGTAAACGAGTAAAGAGAACAACAAAAAACTGATAGTAGATGAGACAATCAGAAAGATCATAAACTTGTTGAAATGGAGGAAGCCAAACAATGATAAACATGGATCTAAAAAACTAGCAAAAGACATAAATAAAACTCAGACAACAGCAAAGAATTTGTCATAGAATACAGACAAGAAAAAATTTGAAGATGACAGCAAGTAAAAACCAATTTAAAAGAAAAAAATAGGAACGATACTAGGTCTCAATATAACAAGAGAGGAAAAAAGAACAGTGAAAACAAATGCTGAAATTGAAGAAGAATTAAAGGGAGAAAATATAGTCGGATGTATAAAATTTATAAGCTTAGAATCAATAGAACATATCTAAAGACGCCTACACTACGATATGCTGAGAAGGATAACTAACTGAATATCACTATGGCCAAGATGCCATGCCTAGACGAAGATAACTGGATGATGATGTAGAAGATGATACAAGAACAATAAATGTTAAAGATGCCCGAAAACTGTGTATTACCTTTAAGATATCATTTTCTTCTTACATAATTCTAGTCTTCTTTTTTATATGCTGGTTTCTACCGAAGGTCAACGATCATCGAAAGATAATATTTTTTTGTTGAGTTTGATTTTTAAGCTGATTTATAGGTATTTAAGTATATAGGTTTTAAAACTGTAATTATTTTATCTCTACCACACTACAATCTAGAATAGATCATAGAAAGCACTACTGCTGTCCCATTGGCGGACACTTACCTTCTCCGATAGATGGAATTTGATCAGAAAGATTTAAATGATTTATTACCAAATTTAGAGCTATCCAAAAAAGCTTTAGAGGTCTTATTATTAAGACTCTGTAGGAGAAACTTACTTGGAAACGAAGCTAAAGTATCCTATTGTCAATCAAGAGAGATTTGCGCTTCAACAATACTTTCGAAGTGATTGTGAATTTATGCAAAGCCATAATGTTCGTAGTTTAGTGCAAGAGCTAAAAATTTCAGCCCATAATGCAACTAAATGGGGACTGTTTATCAATAGCTCAAAGCAAATCTTAAAGTCTATTCTGCTTCGCAATGAAAATTTATTTGGTTTAGTTCCGTTAAGCCGTTCGGTTCAATTAACTAAAAATTATAAAAACTTAAATGAGGTTATTGATCTCTGCAGTATCACATGTACCAATGGATCATTTGTGTTAACCTTAAAATGATCTGCGTTCTTCTTGGACAGTAGATATACAAAGTATCATTGATTTTTTTATGTGTGACAGCAGAGCTCGTGAGAAACATTTGGTGTAGTCAAATTACCTGCCAAGATATAAACTGAAAACTAAAGATTCAAACATTGTACATCAACCGTTTGTAAACAAAAAGAATATTATATTCATTCAAAGTTTGCTAATTGAAGAAGGCTGTTTCAAGAAACTTATTTCGGCATTTGAAAAAATTAAGGCCGGAATTTTTGATGGTGTTTACAGATTCTTAAAGATAATTATTTCACCGGATAATGCCAGAAATTAAAAAGAATGATGGTTAGTTTTCAAAAAAACTTTGTTAAAGACTTTATTGGAAATATACTCATACTACTAGTTTAATAACAATAATAATTTGGATTGTAATGGGTTATTAATTGCAAAATAAATAAAAAATGCATAATAATAATGTATGAATAAAAATTTCAAAATACAATCATTAAAATTACTAGTAAAACCAAAAATATAATTATTTTATTATTAAATAACAATTACATTTTCTTTTAATAAAATCGCGGTTATTTGAAAGTTGCGCTATTAATTAAAACTATACAAGGTATATCGTCTGAGACTAATTGCTTTGCGGAACGGAGCACAGATGCTGTTTTTATAATGGAAATATATGGTCGGTGAACTGTAAATGTCAGCTTATTACTTTTAAAAACGTGGACTATGATGGCTGGATATTTTAAATTAGAGAAATTTCATTTGATACTGAGACATTATCTTAAAATGCATTCGAATCTAAATATTTATCACTTCCGTTTACTCTCTTCTTTCACGTTTTGTATTTTACTTTGGGATAGAATGATGCTTAATGACTTTTGATACTGTCAATCCACAATTAATGGTGAGTAACTTCTAGTATTGGTTAAATAATTAAAATAATAAATAATTAAATATAATACAAATCATTGTAAAATACGGAAAATACTTCGCATAACTCATAAATGTTATCCATGGACGTATAAATAAAGATGGACCGGTCTATTTACATCTTTACTTGAAGTCATGAGATATTCACAGTCATAGGCACAAATCCCTAATTTGACGTTGTCATATTATTTTTTTTTCCGAGTCAATCTTCGAAATAATTTTCGATTTTTAGTATAATTTATTTTTAATCTATAAGTAAAAATGTATTATCTAGTTAGTATAAACTATTTTTAGATATACTCATTTCGCAACCAAGGAATTAAAAAAAAATTAATTTTTTAATTTATTAAAAGAAAATATATTCTGATAATCTTAACTTTTGTAAAACTTGGCATCATTGGTAATATCAACCAATCCTAGCGATTTGACGAAAAAGAACATGGCGTTGTATTGTTTACCTTCGAGTTGATAATTTTCTTATTTGTGACATTTTAGTGAATTTGTTAATATATTTTAAATTAGAATTGAAGAATAGTTGATAGTTAAGTGTAATAATGGTGCGTAACTGTGTTGT
This sequence comes from Diabrotica balteata, assembly GCA_918026665.1. Taxonomy (NCBI): domain Eukaryota; kingdom Metazoa; phylum Arthropoda; class Insecta; order Coleoptera; family Chrysomelidae; genus Diabrotica; species Diabrotica balteata. Next base: position 21,017,638 of record OU898280.1, read on the forward strand.
ATGCAGGAAAACTTCATATTTACATCCAGAACTGTCATTTCATTCGTAAGTATTATAAACATTGGAATTATGTCCATAGGCGTAGTACAGGGATGTGATATTACTTAATGCTTGACATGAATTGAAGTTTAATTTTGTAGTATTATAAATACATTTATTTATTTTTTCTAATCTACACTATAATTGCTATAAATATATTAATTTCAATGAAATATATGCAGGTTCCCAGTAAAGAATCAACTGCTGCTGGATATGTGGTTGTCTGTGTTTGGCTTAAACAATGAATACACATCCAAAACTGCTACGGTCTGCTCAGAACACTTGAAGAAGCATGATCTAATTATACAACCAAGTGGACGGGTTAATTTGAGGAAAGGAACTGTTCCAATAAATATTTACCATAAATCACCAGAACCAAGGTAACTATAACGAATTTCTATGTAATTTACCATACAGAGTATAATAAATATAAGGCTAAATTGAATTTGAGTACAATGAACATAACCTTGCATCGATTATGTTTGTGCGTCACAGTGTTGCCACATTTTTTTGTATAAAGTATAGGAGATTTTAAATACTTTGACGAAACTTTGACTAGAAAGAGACTTTGACGAATTTATATATGTTTTAAAAAATTTATACAGAAGTAAAATGCTTTACATTTATATTTAGGTATATACCTTTTGTATAAGTTTTTTACACGATGTAGACAACATCTAATGAGATTTTCCCATTAATTTTTATGTAATGTTTTGTTATGAGAAGCCACAATTTTTGAATTCATATTAAAAAGCATTCATAAAATAGTATTTTTTACTTTAAATATAGCTAAGTATTTAGCGTATTCTTTTGTTTAACCTAATTATTTTATTTTCATTTAACTTTCTTTATTCTGTAGTTTTTACAGTTTCTAAACTATTAATTTTTACCTTAAGCATAATTTTAATGGTTTTTATTTTATAAGTATTTTTAAATGTAGAAATGCAAGATATAATTTTATTTTATAATATTTATAGGTATAATTTTAATGCTTTTAATTATATATGTATTTTTCAATTTTTAAATTTTTCATTTTAATGTAATATATTAATCTTACCCATAATTTTATATGTGAGAGTGTGAAATAATTGAGCATATGGCAACACTGACGTATATTAAGCTTACATTTAACATCAAACATATCTATAGGTTATGTTCATTATACGAAAATTAAATTTAACCAAATATAATGCATACTCGTAGCATATTTCATAATATTGATAGCATGTCTTTTTTCTTTTTTTTTTTTTTTTAATTCAATGTTTCAGTTCTACAAACGATATAAACAATAAAGCACCAGCTTCCAGTAGTATTGATAAGGATGATTTTTATGGACTTTCAAAAAGGTGGGTTTGTATCGAATTTGTTTATTGAATTTACAAATTAAATCTACATGTGGATTTTGATTACTTATTTCATTTTAATATTAAAATATTTTAGAAGTTTTATTGATACTGAAGAATGTAATATGGAGACAGACTTGGGGCTTGAATGTAAAATCTAATTCTCCTAAACTAATAAAAAGGAGGTGAGTTTTGACTAAATTTTGTATGAGATTATTTCTACGTTAAACCAACTTTAATATTTTTCTTAATGTACATAAATTGAATATTCTAGATGTTTAAATGACAATAAAGACAACAAGGAAAATATAGATACAGAAAACGCATCTGCAAGCGTCATTACAGCATCAGAAACTGAAACTGTATAGTTGTTACTTGGTTTAGGTGCAAGCTGTATTGTATATTTTACTATCTTTTATTTTGTGATATTGACGATTTTTGGATTTTAATAAATTGTTATTGTTGTTTTTTTTTACTTTTTGTAAGCATTGTATAATGACAAATTCAGTGACAATAAACCATATTTCTATTTTAGAACCGTACCCATTCCATAAGGTTTAATGTGTTTTATATATTGTTGTATATGTGGTTTGTTGTTTATGTTTTGTTAAATCCTTCTTCTGTCTATTGCTATGTCTAACGTGATATATTAATGTTGCCAACTAACAATTAAGCTGGAGTTATACACCATAATTCACTATATTTTTTCTTATATATCAATATTATATATCAATGTAATAAACTTATCACTCACTGGATAAGAGAAGAACATACTTAATACCCTGAACAGGTTAATCTTTGGGGAAGGATTTTTTAAACTTTTTATTGCTTGTGTGTTATTTTAGTTTAAATAAAACATTATATAAAGTACTTTACGATTTTATTTACTCCATCTTTATTCTTTTGTGTAAATTAATTTTTATAAATATATTTCTATACACTGAAAATTAAAATTATTCACCGTTTTTTGTTTCTCACTTATTCAAAATATTTCATATGTTTCCGATACTAAAAGTAAAAGCAATCAAACCAATAGTCATTGTTTATTCAAGTTAAAAAACTGTTTCAAATAACTTTAAAATATTGGAAGGTACGCCGCTGACTTAAAAGGTAATTTCACAGTCTATACCCTCGTCTCTTTCCCCGCGCCTATAAACTTTTTGACTTCAAATTTAGGTGAACAGAGTGCAGGGCATGCCTAGTCCATCTTTATTTATACGTCCATGATGTTATCTATTCGGGAAAACTTACTTACCTTTTGTTTAAATATAAAATAATTATAGGGACATACCTTCCTACCTCGGTGATCCAAGATTTAAAAAAACTTCTTCTTCTTAACATGCCATACCCCAAAGTGCGTAGGCGATTATCTCATTACTAGAATTCTGTTCTTGGCGGCGTGACACAGCTCACCTGTATTGTGTATTCCTGTCCATTCTTTAATATTCCTTAACCAGGACAATTGTTTGCGGCCGGCTCCTCTCCTACCTTCGATCTTCCCTTGTAGGATTAACTGTGGTATTTCATATTTTGCTCCTCTCAATATGTGCCCAAGGTAACCAATCTTGCGTTTTTTAATTAATTCAAAGAGTTCTCTTTCCACGCCGGCTCTATTAAGGACGTCATCGTTTCGAACTCTATCCACCCAAGGTATGCGCATCATTCTTCTCAATGACCACATTTCAAATGCTTCAAGTTTGTTGATAGATGTTTTTTTCAAAGTCCACGTTTCCATGCCATAAAGCAAGATGGACCTTTAAAAAAACTACGGTAATAAATTCACTTTTCCCGAGTCTTTTGTGCAATAGTGCATGTATCTTAATATTAAGAGATGCGATAAATTAGATAACAGTCTTAAATAATTGATTATTTAAAAACGTTTCTGGGCTTAAGAGGTGATTAAGGACAACCCATATGTGTTAGCCAGTTTGAACATTAGAATTTAAAAAAAGGTGCAATTCAATGTCATATTACAATAAAATAATATACTCTAATGTCATAAATATTATCATATACTTAATCGAACTGTATTTTTTTTTTAAATAGCCTTTTCAAAGGGGGCACAAGACATAACATTTCATTTAAAAAAGTTATTGTGTAGTACGAGAATTAATACAAAAATCATCTTAAAATGTAAAAAACTTCAGGAAGAAATCCAAAAATTTAGCCTGTATATTATATCGTTTTGCTATTTTTTAATTGTTAAATGTAGGAATACCTAAATAATATCAACAAATTATATTATAGTGTTGTTGCCAACCGACTCAACCTGAATCTAAAACGTAGAGTCAAATGTATCTTACCTATAACTACATATGGACTTGAGACCATGGTCTTTACAAAGGGAACCTTAGAGCAGCTCAGTACAACCCAAAGAACTATGGAGACGGCCATGCTAAGGATTAGTTTGGGAGACAGGATTCGAAATATCGACATTCGTGAAAGAAAAAGATTACTGATATCGCAAAATGTATAGCAAGGCTCAAGTGGCAAAGGGTCGGACATATTCCCCGAGATAATTTCGAAAAATGAACACAGAGATTAACAAACTAGAGACCAAGATAGGACAGGCGAGAAGTAGGCAAACCACAGAAGAGGGAGCAGACGATATCAAACAAGTCGCGGGCAAGCAGTGGATAAGAATTGCCAAGAGTAGAAAATATTGGAAGCAAATGGAAGAGACCTATGTCCAACAGTGGACGATTACAGGCTATGGTATACTCTTATCTTTTGTAAAAGTGGACGTGGCGCCAACTTCTTCGTGTTTAGGTCACTGAAGTCAATTGGTGTTCAGATAAAAAGCGTATCCTATTGTTGTAGCTGGTAAACCAGTTATCAAAGCTTATATTATGATCAGTTTTGCTTAGTGGCTTAATTATATAAATAACGATATCTTCTCCTTCATTGTTGTGCTAGAAAGGTCCCTCGGGTTGCTTACCAATATAAACGTAAATGTTTAACCTGTAGAAACATCTAGCATCTATCAAAGTAAAAATTTTAAGGCCATACTTGGCCGGCTAATTCGCAATATATTGACGAAAAGAGCATTTCCCCCAAAATCATTCAGGCTTTTCGTCGATGGTTAAATACTTACTTGGTAAAAAAAAAATGCTTTAGAATTTGATACAAACTTACCAAATATCTCTCTAATTGGGGCGAGCTCATCTTGTTTTGTTCACTCGGCACTAGTTTTGATGTCATTAAAACATAGGCAGACTAAAACAAATCGAAATCTATATAGTGCCATGGCATTTCCAAAAGTCATAACACCTGTATCATCAGTTGCCAGAGGAGGTCGTCCAAATTTTGTCGACCAGAACGATAAAATCAACTAAATAAAGAAGGGCAAATAAAGAACGTAATTCTTAACTTTAATTTTGTTTCTTTTACTTTATACTTTAACTTAGTATTTTCTGAGTATGCTAAGGACTTATCCTATATTTTCTTATTGGTGTATATGACAATTTCACTGATTATATAAGCAGTTATACTTATATAAAATACTTCCAGTACTCTATTAGTGACTTGCCATTCCTATTTTGTGGTCGAATGCATGACAAATGTGTTACAATATTTTGTCTACGTGTCTTAACGTTGGGAAAAGTTCTTACTGCAGTTTTGTATCACTTGATCTTATTGTCTCTTCCAAGGAAAGATAAAAAACAATGCGTATCTTTTCAAATGATCCACAATAATTGGGTTCATCAGAGTCACATTCTTCATAGGGAGCTAAAGGAGTTTAGTTCGCTATTTAAATATAGGAATATATTTAAATACCTATGGAAAGGATTAAAATATGGAAGGGGTTATTTACTGGAGTATCATTTGATGAAGGAGTAATAATTTCAGAGCGATATCGTTTGTTTGAGGGAGGATTTTGGGACATTTGTTGGAAATCAGTGTTTTCTCTAACATGAGTAGATAGTAAAATATGGATATCCAGTTTAGTCGATAGTGTAGGAGCCGAGGAAGACATGTTTTACAGTAGGGGAATGTATTCGTTGCCTATTGGATCAGTTGAAGTAGTTGAAGCAGTATTTTGTGTTTAAGATGTTTAAGTTTCCTTAGTAGTTGGCAATTTTCAGCCGAATGTCCCGCTTGTCTGCAATTAGTCCATAGATCCTTCTCCATTACAAGAAAAAAAAGATATGATGTTATTTCATAATACTAGTTTCCGATTCACAATTATTGAGTCGGGTATTGATGATACTGGGGAAGAAATAGAAGTATGTCTTCTGAAACTGAAAATGTGATTATAATTAGGATTTGACCAATTTTTTAAAAAAATATTGGAGTTACCAGAGGTAATCCCAAATTAGAAACTGCATTTTTAATAATTAAATGTGGGATTAAAACACAAACATTTGATATCAAGATAGTAGAATGTCGTTAACTAAAGTTTGGCTTGTTAGATAAATATAAATTTGACCATTTAACATTTTTAGAGGAGAATAGAATATTTTTTGGATGCATTTAATCACCAACTGTAAGTAGATAGTCTTCCGACGATGTATTTTCCAGCGCAGGAAAAACTGTTGCTTGTGTTTTGTATAATTTAGGTACATTTTGATTTTTGGCAGTTTTAAAAGATTGTTTCATATTTGTATTTGATGAACGTTGCTCCAGTTCTTGTTCAGAATCCACAAGAGGCGGAAAATTATCCATTTTAATTACTATCATCGCTAACTCTCAAAAACCTAGTCCGGTTCTATCCCCCCGATATCAGAACTAATAAACGGTATCCGTGAAACGTTGTTGCTTTATACCAAAAATTTATTATTGTTTACTCGGATTTAATTCTACAAAGAAGTAAAACAACATAAGAAAGGTGCATATATAAGAACACCGAACTTTGTGAGAGATAAAAATGAGCAAATGATTACAGCTAAAAATAAAATAATCGAAATATGGGCTGAATACTTTGAAAGTCTTCTAAATGTCCAGGTAGACGCAGATGGAAATAAAGCAAATTGTGAGTACCAAACGGCCGAGATAGAAGTACCCCCGCCAAGCCTGGAAGAAATTATCACGGCGATAGAAACCCTAAAAAATGACAAATCCCCGAGACTAGACAATATTGATGCAGAACTGATTAAAAAAGGAGGGCATGAACTTAGAACTAAAATACACCAATTAATGAAAGAAGCCTGGGAACAAGAAATAATGCCAAAAGAATGGAGTGGCTGTATTATCGTGCCAATACATAAAAAAGGCAGAAAGGATACATGTAGCAACCACAGTGGAATCTCACTAATCGGTACTACATATAAGATATTAACTTCAGTTTTACTAAAACGATTACTGCCATATACAGAGGAAATTATTGGCGATTACCAATGCAGCTTTAGGCCTGGAAGATCAACAATCGACCAAATATTTATATAATAAAGAAGTACACCAGATCTTTATAGATTTCAAACAAGCATATGATTCCATAGATCGCTTAAAACTGTGGAGTGCAATGATGGAGTTAGGCGTACCAAAGAAGCTGACCATGATTGCGCGAATGTATGTCAACAATTCCTTTGCACAAATTAGAATAGGAGGCAAAACTTCAAAGGCTTTCGGCATAAGCACCGGGCTCAGACAGGGAGACCTGCTGTCCCCTGTCTGACCCCTGGTTAAATAGTAATTTAACCTAGCATTGGAATACGCAATGCAAAAAATCTATACCAGAGTCAAACCAGACATAACAGCCAGAGGAGCAAAGATTATTCTCGCATTTGCAGAAGATGTAGATGCAGTAGCACAGACAACACTGGAAGTTAAGGATATAGTATCGAACTTTGAAGAAGCAACACTAAGCGTAGGCCTGAAAATAAACGAAGAAAAAACTAAATACATGGTCGTATCAAAAAAGGAACGACAGCGAATAAGACAAAAAATTACCATAAACGATCATAATTTTGAGGTGGTCAAATAATTCAAATACCTAGGAGCAACAATTACCAGTGAAAACACAGGAGAACGGGAGGTTTAAATACGAATACTGGCGGGGAATAAATCATTCTTTGCCATTCAACATCTAATGAGGTCAAAGCTTCTCTCAAGGCGTGCCAAAATCCAAATGTACAAAACCATAATACGACCAGCAGTGACATGTGAAACATGGACATTGAGAAAGAAAGAAATCAATAAGCTATTAGTATGGGAACGCAAAATCCTGCGAATTATATATGGTCCTTGCAGGGACAACGTGGCAAATAAATGGAGGAGTAGATACAACAATGAAATAGAGACTCTCTTCGGAAAAGGAAACAAACTTACTCTTCGGTAAGATACATCAAAGCCAATAGATTAAAATGGGCAGGTCACGTGGTACGGAGTGATGACAGACTGATTAGCAATGTGTTTTGGGAAAGACCAGATGGTAGAAGATCGACAGGAAGGCCTAGAAAAAGGTGGAAAGACGCAGTCAGGGAAGACCTGGAGAAGATGGAAGTAAGGCCATGAAAATAATGGCACAGGATCGAAATCAATGGAAGGCAATAGTAAACGCGGCAAAAACTCACGAAGAGTTGTAAAAGCCAATGATGATGATGATGATGGATTTAACTTAAATGTTGATTATTTGAATTAAATAAATATTTGTACTCACAGACTTTATACTTGAGGTGAGAAAAATCACTTAGATTCACTTTATAAGTAAAATTGTAGTTATTTTGTTGACTTCTAACACCTAAAAACTATACTCTGTTTTTTAACCAAGAGGAGTAAACCAAAAATACTGATTCACACCCAAGAAAGTTACTAGAAAAGTCACCAAATACATCTTCTTTTTTTGTTGATTATCTCGGCCTTGCGGTAATCGAGTAATCAATATCAGACAACCTTCCACGTCAATTCTAACCTAACTTTGTTAATTTATGTTTGAATAATATTTTTTTTCAATTCACTTTCGATAGACATTACAATTATTACAATAAAAAAGGACGTTTTTCACATTTTTTACATTCATCAAAGTTTGGTTTTTCACATCAATTTGTCTTTTAATTTGCAAATAGATCTAATAAGTATGCAACAAAGCTTGCAAATGCATGTATCAAAAAGTTAGAGAGAGTTCAAAGATTTCTGAAATACTGTTCTTTTAAACAGCGTAGACCATATTTTTATTCTGACGTGATTAATTTCTTGAATATAGGTTTTTTTTCTTACCAGAAGAGTTACCTTGGATTATTATTTTTAAGCTTAATAATCCAATCTCCTGAATTGCTTCAGCCAATTTATTTTACATACTCCTTCCCGTTCACTGCGTTAAAATTCACTTTTTCATGTTTCCCATCACAGGGAAACCCCTATTTGGTAATCAGTTACCTCATTAGATAGATTTGTTTAACTTATGTATCAATATCTTTAGGTTCTATTTGAAGCACTATAATGCAAAAATATACTTTGTATAAATAAGTGTGTATTTACAATTTTTTTAACGCTGGATTCTTGAGTTTGTAACATTTGTTATCAATAAATAAAATTGACTAAAATTAACAAATTCAATCTATTATGTTACATTCAAGCATAATTTTGCAGTTTTCTTGTGATTATCTACAACCAGGAAGAACAAAACCAACTGTATCAATACAATCAAACTAAAACACAACATTACTTTACTAAGGTTCTTTTATTGTGATGAAAACAAAATGAAAATGCTTCTTAACAAGTGCAAACTAAATTTAAAAGATAGTTGCCGTTTTTATTATGATAGTTAAAAATAAATAACATACATATATAAACACTTTAAACAATATTTAGTATAAATATCATCTAGAAAAATATCACATTGAATAATATTCGCATATCACCAGTCTGCTTATGTTCTTTAATTGTTAGGTAAATACTTTAATTCGCAACACCTAAAATTAGCAAATTGTTTTAGCAAATCTTGATGTTAATAATAACTAATCTGCAAAACTAACCTGCTGCCTGTTTTACTTTTGCTACCGTGGCTGTTATTTTCAATCCAGAATTATCAATTTTTATTTTTTTATACATGTTTATAATACATTATTTCTTATTTGTTGATAAATGACCCAAATCTACTCGGCGTTTTTAAGGTGGAGAAGAATAATTAATTACCACTAGTACTTGGCATTGAATCCATATTGTTATCTTAATAACACTAATTAGTTCTGAAAGGAACTGTTCTTTATATAAATGCAAACGAAAAATCTATGAATGTAAGGAATAACGCATAAAATATAAAAACATCGTGGATATAAATTTTGAATTTTAAAATTCACAAATGTCATTAGTGTCAATATGTCATAATTTAGTGGAGTAAACTTGCCTGCGGTTGGACCAATTACAAACAAGAATCACGGCGCGGAAAATTTGAATTACTCCTCCTGGTTAAAAAACAGACCATAGTTTTATGTGGAGCTTGTTTTAAAACCTACAACTCGGTCATTAGCTCGATGTAAAGTCAATTTCTATAATAATTGTATTTAACCCGCCTATTGATTTACTAATCAGAATATTTTAATTTCAACTTCGTACAAGAATCCATCAATAATTGTTAATGCAGACGCACAGAAGCCCTCGGTGCCTGTAGAACGTATTGTGATAGGTAATTAATTTCAACCACTGGTGGACCGTACTTTGTTACTCGATTATCCCCAATCAAGCATTACTGAAGGAGGGAGGGTTAAAAGTAATACGGATTCGGTTAGGAGTAGAATTTATCAGAGAATTCTAAATTAATTCTCGAAATACTAATTGTTAGCCAACTCCCTTTTTTTAATAAAATATGTTCTTGTCAGTATTTGTTACAATAATTGTAAATTACTGTTATATAAATTATTCTGGGTCGTATTTTAGACATCATTATGAATACTAATTTATAATAAAATAGTGGTTTAGGCTGCGTTTTGTAGGATCATGTTTTTAATTATGATTATACCGTCTATATAGAAGTAAAACTCATTAACTGCAAAATAAGTACAACAGAGATATTAAACATTTTGTTCGTTTTTTGGTCTATAATTTTATTTATGATTACTCTACATAAAAGTGATATTGTTTATATAGGTTGAATGTTCCCTTACTATTTTGTTTTAAAATAAATGATTAGAACTTAATAATTTTAAAATTATTAAGCTAAATGTACTTAATGAATTTTAGCAAACTATAATATTTCGAATTGGTACTTAGTATCAAGTAGAGTATACTTAGGATAAGATAGGAAGTGATGAAAAATGTCATTATTTCGTTTACTATTATAAATTATAATAAATTTCTGTAAAATTAAACACAATAAAAGAAAATATAATAAAAAAAACTTTTGTTTCTGAAGCTATTTTCTTGTGTCATTTTAAATTAATTACTATTTAACTGGGATTAAGCCACAATTAAAGATAAAAATACGTTTATTGACGTTTCAATTTCCACTTCGGAAATCGTTCTCAAAATGTAGTACCATGAATTCTCCTTGTAGTAAACTATCAAATTTTTTATTAAATGTTTTAAAACCATTTACAAATAAAAATGACACATTCATAAAAAATACACAACATTTTTTAAATAAATTATCAAATATTGAATTTAATTCAAATAATACTTTGGTAAGTTTTGACATAAATAGTTTATTTACGAATTTGCCATTAAATAGGACTGTAAGTATAGTCAAGACAAAATTAGAGAGTGATGATCCATTGGCAACTAGAACAAGACTAAACATATCGTCTATAATGGAGTTATTAACATTATGTACTGATAATACATATTTTCAACTAAATAATAAATTCTATACACAAAATTTTGGTCTAGCAATGGGCTCTAGTTTATCTCCATTCTTAGGCGATATATTTATGGAAGATTTTGAAACAAATATCATTTCTAAACAAAATTTAAAACCCACAGTATGGTGGAGGTATGTAGATGATGTATTCTCAATATGGCCTCATGGATCAGAGTTGTTGGACACATTCCTAAATGATATAAACAATAAGGAAGAGACAATAACATTTACCATGGAAAAGGAATATAATAACACGCTACCTTTCCTGGATGTTTTAATCTCTAGGAACGATACTGGATATGAGACTCAGGTGTATAGAAAACCAACTCACACCAATTGATATTTAAATTTTAAATCAAATCACAATATTAATGTAAAAAAGGGAATAATTAAATTCTTATACGATAGAGCCAAAATTACTTGTTCTAACGAAAATTCGTTCTTGGAGGAGAAACATTTGTTAACATCTGTTTTATTAAAAAATGATTATCCTTTATCGTTTATAAATAAGGAATTTTTAACAATCGATCGAATCGAACAGAACAGCTCAAAACAGATCCTACAGCATACACAAGGAATAATTCGAGGAAAATAACAAAACCGTACATAAAAGGATTATCAGAAAAACTTAAAAGGATAGGAAATATATTCAACATTTTAACAACATTCAAGACAACAAACATCTTTAGATCTATTTTGTCTAAAACCAAACCTAACAATGAACAAAAAAGGATAAAGAATTGCATTTATAAAATACCTTGTGAATGCGATCAGTTTTATTTAGGTGAAATATCAAGGCCATTAAATGTTAGAATAAGTGAACATCAATCTTATATTAAAAATAGAGAATTTGATAGATCTCAAATATGTAAACACGCATGTGATAATGAACATAGGGTTCAATGGAATAATTCAAATGTAGTCCTAAAAGAAACGGATGGTAAAAAAAGACAAATTAAAGAAGCGGCTCTATTATGCTAAATGAGGCCACTTGTGTCGCAAATTCCTCGGCAGAATGTAGTAGGATCTGGTTACTAATAGTGAAAGAGGAAGTTATTAATAAGAAAATACCAGTATTAGTAAGTCAGTAACATATCTACATTTATAAATAAGTACGTTTTCGTTTAATTGACATGCGATCTAGGTGTGTTCCGTTTTTACATTTAAACTGGCAGCATCGTGGCGTGAATTGAGAGTGAGACTCCAGTCAAACAAATGAATTAATTATAAAACATCGCGACGTTGTATTGAAATTAACAGCCTTACAAAGCCATTTACAACAACTGTTGGATGAAGACGGTCCTCAATATTCACCAGGAATGGCCGATTAAACGTGAGTATAAAGTTATCAGCCTTTTAGTCACGAAAATTATGTAAAAAAAACTTTAAATGCTTTTTTCTCAAAAGTAACATTTTCAAACTGGCCAGACTCTTTTCTCCGAACATTCTTAACCGATTTTAAAAATAAAAAAAATTTTCGAATGTATATAGAAAGTACTAGATGATAAACCTTTAAAATATTTAAAAACCACCCTCCCTTTTATTATATATAGGTAAATCCACCGAAAAACATAGTGATTTTTCGACTTTTTTGAAAAAATTCGTATAAACTATTCAAAACAATAAAATTTGCATAGTTTAAAGGTTTATCATCTAGTTTTGAGTATCACGAATACAACCCATTTTGAATTTTTTGAATATCTGTTACAGGTGACCCACAAAGTGTCTTACCACCAAAAAAGCACTTTTTACTACACGCCATCTACAGGACACCAATGAAGTTAAAATCGCTAGTAAAAATTTTTATTATGTACTTCAAGAATTACTTAATCATCTCCAAAAGTAATTATGTTAATAAATATTATAGTTTTTTTTTTCTGCTTTAATTTTAAAATGCGTCTTTTTTTTAATCGCATGAGACTGTCCCCTTAATAGAATAGATCCAATATATTTTCTGCCACGCTTTTCAATAACTTCATTCCAGCAGTAGCAAGATACGTGCTCACCATCTTCCTCATAAATGGTTAAATTGTATACACGCATGGCATTCGTTCTTCCTTACTACGTGCATTAAATATTCGAGTTTTAAATCTTGTTTATTTGTTGCATCTGCCATGTTATATTTACTGCATGCTGCACATCTTTTTAGGAACGAAAAAGAGTAATTATAGTTATTGCCAAAAATTTTTACATTTTTTTAATTGATAATTTAGAGTCAAAATACAGTCATTGACTGGTGATCCTTATATAATGCGACTCTACTGCAGGGAATGACTCAGCAAGTTTTTTTACCAACTGGATAGACTCTTCATTAGTAGCGTTTGCAAGGATTTTGCGACCCCTTTTATCTTCACCGAAAAAACAACCTGCTAAATTAATTCCCTATAAGGCTGTGTTTATGGAACCATTAGAAATGCAAAGAGTTGTTTCAAAAAACTTGACACATACACTGTGCCGTCAAATGGGACTTTCAAAGTACTTTAGTAATACTAAAGTATGTTAAAACCGTTTTGTTGTTAACATTATTTTTTAAAAGTTTTGGTTGAACTGGTGTAACATTTGTTATTATAAAATCTTTTTACCTTTTAAAATCATTGAAAGACCAATATGATTGACATAATGTCTTGCTACATTTTTCATTAAAATTCAATAAGCATTTATATCTGCAATTTGTACAATCAATAAATTTGGGACCCTTTGCGTTGCATTGTTTAAATTTTTTATAATATTGCTCACATTTGAAACGGGTCTTTTTAGTAATGTTTACTTTCCAGTTCTTTTAATTTCATTTATGTACATTTTTTGGTATTTATTTCTGTAGCTTCAGCGGAGTCTGATAAATCGGAGATATCTGGTGTCGGAGAAAGAGGTGAATTCGATGATCTGAAATGGGGTCTATATCTATGTCAAAATTGGGTAAATATAATAATAAAACGGGTAAATTTGCGTTCGTGGCATAAACAACTTTAAAATGGTTTATTATTGACTCGATGGCGATGTAAACAGAACGAAATATTATTTGGGTTTTAACTCGTACGATAGCAACAGAGAAACATGGAAAACATTCTTCGGTATTTTAATTCATATATGAGGGGATTTCAATTTAGTGCATATACGAGGGGATTAAAATTTTTTTTTAATTTTTTTTATTACATGCTAGTCATTACGTGTCAGTATCTGTTATGATGCATTTACTTAGCATCCAAATAGTAGGTAGTATACAATTTACTAGTAAGAGAGTAGAAAAAAAAAATTATGCTTCAGTTTTATAAAAATGTGTAATATCACATAAGCCTCGTAAGTCAGTTGGTCGAGTTACCATGGAAACGAATTAACAGACGTTATTTTGACAGATTAAAAATTATTAATCTGTCAGTGTAAATATAGTGGTAATTTAATTTTTATTTTTATAAACGAAAATAATCGTAGAAAAAGTATAGTACACAACTTGAGTTGTAAGCTTATTACATGCTTGTAAAATTACTGCGCTCGCCTCTACGCGGCTCGCGCGCTACTTTTTTACTCGCATGTAATAAGCTTCTTACAACTCTCGTTATGTAATATACTGTTTAATTTCAATTACTTGATTAAAAATGAAAACACTCAAAATTTTCTCAAAAAACCGGCAAGACCAAGTTCGATATTCCTCGTCGTTTTTGAAAGATTTTTCAAATTCTTTACAGAATGTTTCGATATTCTTATATCAAACCAAACTTGTTTTCTTGCCATCTTAACCTCTATTTTTAATCATCTTTCATTCTAATCATCGAGTTAGAATCTATGGAGAGGGCATCACGTGACTAAAAACGACGTAACTTCGGCCATATTGGTATTATTGTTTTGAAACTTTTGACAGATCGTATATGTTTAGTTATATTGGTTGTCTTTCGAATATTTTTAGTTTTATAATACTTTTATAGAAACTGTAATATATTGTGATAGTGCATAATAATGGTTTCTTGTTCTCAACGTAATTGCAGTAGCAGAAGTAATGTTAATAAAAAATCTTCAGGAATATCGTTCCACAGGTTAGTATACAAATAAGTAAACAAAGTAATGGCCCGTACTTCAGAGAATAAATTAATACTATTTGACTGTATTAATTTATCTTTATGTATAATATATCGTGTTTTTAGTGTTTATCGCGGGATAAATAAATCATAGTTTATTAAAAATATATTGCACTTTTTTAGATTATGATTAAATCTTCTGAATAACTAGTCATATTTGTATAGTAGTTTTATTATTATTGAGTCTGGCCCTGATTTCACCGCCATATTGGTACTATCGTTGGCCACTCCTACCTATGCCGTTTTTAATACATACGTTAATATGCTCATAGCTTCTCCATAGATTCTAACTCGATGATTCTAATGCACTTAATGACACAGAACATCAAAGAAAGGATTACGGGAAGTATTACACTTTTCAATTGTCAGCAAAAATCAGCCTGTTTTTATGACTTTTAGAGGTTTAGTGGCATTTGTATCTCTAATGACTGGAGCACAAAATAATAAAGAATCAGAATGCCCACTCTACTTGAAAAAATAAGTACGCGCATCTCGTTCGCGCAGAGGAAATCAGTCCTGTTTTAAACGGAACCAGTGCTGTTCAGGGACATTTTATCTGGTGTGCATAGAAAAATTAACCCGGTTTAATTTATTTACGGCATCTGTAGACATAGTATGCACTATTTTATTCATACTTTTGGTTAAAGAATAAATTAAATTACTTCAAATATACTTATTATTAATCTCTAAAAATTTTAATTACAGTTCTTGTCACAAATTTCTCAATTCGAATATATGTTTCCGTCTAAAACATGGCGATCGCGTGCTGACAAACTTCAAAGGCGGCATCTGAGAGTGGGCATTGTGATTGTTATTTATTCTGTGACTATAATATTGATTATTATAAATTTCTGGAAGGTCATTTTTTTGTTAAACTTTTGCGATAAATAAAAAAAATATTTTACAGTTGAAAAGTTAGCCATAATTCTAAATCGCAGTACATCGAACCTAGTGCACTTTCTTAAGTGAGTCAATAAAAGTCAGAACTCCGACCCTAAACACATATGAGCAATAATCAGAAATTCTTTAGAAATCAGCTGGTTACGGATGACAGAATTACGCGAGCATCAGATACACTTAATTCGTTCGATGTTAAACTCCTTCCAGTAAATGCGGGTAGTTACATGCGAATATCTGAAAACCAATTTGTGAGATGAAGCTTCAATTGATAAACTCCGATTCAATAGCATGAACTTCCGCACCAAATTTACCCACTGGAGGGCTCAAGATATTACAGTTTATGATACAACTTTGTTGCAAGATGTAAATTTTCCGGTATTTGCAGGAAAGATAGAATTGTATCAGTTTCATGAATGTCGATGTACGTTGTGCTGATTTAATTATTTTAAAAGACAGTAGTTGATTCGAAATTGAATTGAATATAAAAATAAAATGTTCATCGATTGCAAAGATAAAAAATATATAAATTTTAGAGAAAAGAGAGCCAACTTGACCGGACACCCAGATTTTTCTAAAAACTGTCATTTAAAATAGTTAACGATATTTTTAATTAAGTATTTAATAATAAAGAAAATTTAAAAGAAATATTTATTAAAAACCAAAAATTTAACAAAGAAAAAAGACTAAAATATTCGAAAAATTCGAAAATCTCCAAAAAAAAAAAAATTTTTTTAAATATTTTGAACAATTTTTAATGAAAAACGATATTTAGTAAAGTGTCTCCATGACCACTAATTATTACCCTCATTCGATTGAGTATACTTTGGATTAAGTCAAAATATTCTTCTTAAAGAATTTGCTCCCATTGGACACAAACTATTTGATCCTAGTCATTACTTATTTGAAACTGAACATTGTTTACGTCGAATACGTAGTCACAGAATATCTCATGCATGCTCTATTAGCTTCAAGTCTGGACTCCTTGGGAGCTGTAATAATAAAGAAAATTTAATTTTACCCAAGTATTCCCATGTTATTGTTGCAATCTACAGACGAGCATTATCTTGCATTTGACACAACAACAAAGTTTTTTTCCAATAAATGGGACAAATGGCATTACATTATGATGTTCCAAACATAGTTCAATATACCTTTCATCTCCACCAGCGCATCCACCAAATTTGACTCTGAGAGTAATACAAGATTAGTGATAACGTTCACAAGTTTCTCTCCCAATCCTGTGCTGCCCGTCTGATGAGAATCCGTTATCCGATTTATCTGTGAAGAACACCGCACACCCCAATTAAGACGCTTACGAACGACGTGTTAACATTGCCTTTGATGTTCTGCTATTATGAGGGGTCCCATGACGGTATTCTGGACCTTAATCTATGTTCATTAAAGCGTCTTTGAGCGGTATAAATGAAAACTGTGAGTTTATCGACATTATTTAATTGTTGTACAAGTACCCGTGCTAATCATGTACGATCACGTAATGCTTGCAATCTAAACAAGCGATCTTCAACTTGATATGTGGTTCTTTGTCTACCTTAACCTATCCTTCTGGTGTATTGTCCTGTTTCCCGAAATCTTTCTATTACATTAAACACTGTACTTCCAGAAATTCCTAAAGCATTTGCTATGCTACGAATGTTCTGCTCATCATTCTGTTACGTTACAGCTTGTGCTATTTTTTCTGATATCATCATTTTTTCATTGCGATTTTTAAAAAGAAAGGAGAAAACAAAAAAAAACTAAAGTCAAACTCTTGTTTACATCTCTAGTGTAAGGAATAGACATATATAAATTCTTCTCCATAATAATTTCATTTTGTGAGTCGATAATTTTGCTGATTTGGCGTGCAA